>OY728138.1:346005663-346605663 GCA_963277665.1 Viscum album | reverse complement strand
GTACCTACGAAACATATCTACTTGGTATAGATACATTGCAAAGCTGTTCCCGTGACCTATGCATATCACCATGTAAACCCTTTTCAAATCCATTCATTACAGGGTATCTCCTTCCTTGGTTCCTTTATCTGAAAGGGACTAAGTTGAAGCCTCCACCAAAACATCATGACTTATCAATCCTTTGGGAAAGACACATCAGCGTGTCTCTTATTTGGGTTTTTATATCTACAGTCAGAGGTTTCCCACATTTGTCTTCTAAGGGAGTCAGTATCCTTGGGATGTTTGTTGGTTTTTAACTCTACAGACACATAGATCCTTACCCTAGAGATGGTGTTGGGAAGTTCTTGATCTTGGATTCTGGTGATGAGACTCTAGCCTCCCCTTTTCATCTCTGAGACTTGAAACCTCCGGTTCCTAATAAGGAGAGTGAGGTCTACACTTGATTTTCCATATAAAAATGGAAACGTCTCCCCCTTATCCTGGGATCCACCAAGGTAATCACTCCTAGAGTAAGCCCCTAGTCTTTCTAGATGGATCCAATGGCTTTCAATTTAATTTCACGTTGAAAGGTTCATTACTCCTCCCCCTCTCCCACCATCACCTCATCTTTTTTCACTGAAGGATCTCCCTCTCCCATTAGCGAAAGAGAGTGTGTGTTCTTTTTTGAATTTTTCACATCCTTTTTTTCTCATACCAAGTAGGAATCACATGGGCTTAGTGATTTTTTCTCATCACAACATTTGCACAAAAACCTCAATGAATGAACTATGAGGGCTTTGATTCCCATCAAAATTGGGATACGTAGGAGGCCTTCTTAAGGCCCGAGATCTATCTCATTTCATCTATAAATGGGTATCCTCCAAAAGAGTAATCCCCAATTTAAACCCCCAAATCACCAAAGTATCTTTTTCAAGAGGTAAGCCCAAATTCATTTCTCTCAAAGGACTACACTCTCTTATGAGACTCACCGAACTCTGTGGGCTTTGATTCCTATCCGAATGGGGTACTCTGGAATCCTCCCTGAGGTTCAAACCCAACACTCTAAAACAACCCTATTTTCCATGGCCATATTTTTAGTAGGGTCTAATCTGACATCGAAAATCATATATTTTCCAGGTTCCTTGGGCTTCTTATACATTAGTCCCACAACAAGCTTTGACTAAGTACCTTCTACTTATATGTCCTTACCACATGACATTTACAATTAGGTTCTTATCACACGACCTTAAATGGTATGATGTTTCCCATTAAGTGGCACTGAACTACGAGGATTTTTATTCCTTTCACAAGGATATATAGGTATCCCATTTATGTGTAAGATCCCAACCTCAAAACAAAATTTCATCTCCCTGGGAGACAATAAATTCAAGAGTACCCCACTTAGTGGCTTAAAAACCAGTATCAACACAACAAAGGTTAGAAGAATCTCTAAATAGTGTATAAGAGGATTCTATTGATGAAGAATCTCGAATACATAAAAATGATTATAAATTTAATACACGCTAATAATTGATTGGAAATCCCATGAGAAATATATGTTATACTTTGTGAATTAATAAGGATTCATGAAAATATCCCAAATCTATAAGAATGTCTCATAGTAGGAAATAATTCCCCCCCAAAATGGTATGATGAGTTCGACCTCCCATCCTCTCGACCAATGTATGTTTTTAAGTATCGTAGGTCCAAAACTAACAAAAACCTGACTTTGGAAAGTAGGTTCCTTTTGATAAAGATCTATTTGATGTTTCCTATTCTATAAATAAATCCAATGAAAACTGCCCAGAAGTAGTGATTTCTAACGAGAACACACATTCCAGGGGAGGTGAAATAATGGTTTATATAATCCTTGATGATTAAGGTTATTTTCACAGAATTTAAACATATTTTTAAGGATTTTATAAGAATTAAATTAAGATAGTTTTAGTGAAAAGGACAATCCATCACATTCAGTAAGGCCATGGGGATAAAACCCGCAAACAAAGGGAGATAAGGGTGAAATGACTACCACTGGCCTATGTAATCTATTGGGTAATGTGAATTTTTTTATTATGTGAAAAATAAATATTATGTTTTTTGGGTGTATAAGTTTTATCAAAGAGATAATTATGGGATAGAGAAGTTATTGGTGATTAATGCTATTTCTGAATAAGCTCATTATTTTGAGAACCTTATATGATTAAATAAATAAATAAATGGATTTTATTTTTATAAATAATGTTTGTATTACCTTTTGGAAGAAAATATGATTTTAATGTAGGTTTATGGTAACTCAGGTGATTTTGTGGAATGATTTATATATCTTGGAGATAATATGATTAGGGAATATTCATATTTATCATGTTTCATTAAGAGTTACTTTACAATGTTTGTTTTATTAATGTTAAGTTGATTTTAGAAATTTAATGTCCTTTAAAAAAATTTGGATCTTGAATTCGATCATACATATTTAGGAAGAGTTTGAAGTGTAAAAACTTGTGAAATATATTAATTTTAATTTTTGGTGTTATTATTGAGGTTTTAGAGATTTATTTATTTTATGTATCCATATTGGATGTATTGTGGTAATTGTTTTTGTTTTTTAAAGTATAAATATAGAAGGAAGTGGTTTTTATCATTTTTGCAGATTATGTTAAGCATTTGATGTTAATTTTAGTGCTTCAAAAAAAATCCTTGATATTCATTTCTTAGAGTAACAAATGAAGTGTAAATTGATCAAAGCACAACCGGGGGATGAAATTATTCTTAAGAAATAAAAATATTTAAATTAATTATATTTTTTTATTCTATATATAATAGAAAAAGAATACCTTAACTTTAGGACAAGTGTCTTGAAATACAAATGTTATATATTTTCCTTTATTTTGATGTATTGATGGTATTTTTCTCACCTCATTCATTTAAATGTTTTAGTCACCATCTTTCTCATGATCATTAAATTTTTTATGATGAATTATTTATGGACATTAATTTACCTATATATACATATTTTCACTTCCCAATAATGGTTTGATACTTAAAAACATAGTTATGTGTTATTTAGGATTACCTCCGTACTACTAACTCTCTCCTATAAAGTGGAAGTTTTATTAACTCTTTTTATGATGTGGGATTTCAAAATGTTATTTACAGATAAAAAAATTTGTTTACCAAGATCATGTTAAAATTATGTTAAGAGTGGGGGGGGGGGGGTATGTAACACCTTAATATTTTATAATATGTTTCTCTTCAAGTAAATTTGATTTCTTTGATTGCTTGTGTTACATGGAACATCGAGTTTTAATGGACATCATTATACAATTAAAATATTATACATCACCATTATAATCTAATATCTTAATTAGAAAAAATAAATAGGATTTATGTAATTATGAAATATATACAATTTTACTAAAGTAATAAAAATTTATCGATTAATTCGTATGAAATAAGCACATAATTTTCAGTAAAGTCATTTTATGCTTTAAAAATATGTTTTCTTAAAAATTGTTTTTTTAATTTTTGATTAGGGATAATATAATTAATATAATTAATATATATAATTTATATTAATGGTATTTTATAAAAAATTATACCATTATTGAAATCATAATATAAAAATTAAATTATGGGGAAAGTTTCAGATTTTTTTTAAGAATTGGGTTTTTGAGAGAAAATATCGATTTTTGTAAAACTCTCATTTCCTTTCATTAAATAAAGTAATTTAAAGTATGAAAATATATTTGATTTGATATTAAAGGAAAATATGAACCATTTTATTTATAATAATATAAATAATTTCATTTGAATAATTAATTGTCACAATTTTGGTATAAATCTATTTTTATTCTTAAATACATATCTTTTTCTTATGAAAACTCTTTTAAAGTGCATAATGTTTTTACATTTTAATTAATTGAAATAGAAAATAATTTTTAATGATTTATATTAAAATTATATATTATATTTCTGTCTATATTAATTAAAATTCATATAACAAATATTTCTAGTTGTATAGTTAAGGTAAAATCTTCTTTTCCTTGAAAAATGTATTTTCCTAAATAATCTTCTTTTGTTGTCTTTTTCACGCTTATTTTAAAATTAAAATTTTACAATATTAGATTTTTTTAAAAAAATAAAATTAGTTTTTAATTTAAATCTAAAAATTTCCTCAGAGTGAATTTTTGATTATTTTATGAAAATATGCATTTTTAATGAATAGTACAAAATACTGATTTTTATTAAAAACAACCTTTTTGTGTAAAGTATTTACATAGATAAATATTTTTTTAAAATGGTTTAATAATAAAATTATTTTATTTATATTATTATTAATTTAATTTAGGTCATTGGAATCAATTTAATTTTAAATTTGGATATAAATTTTTTTCATACTTTCAAAAGGTTTTTTGGAAAACTATTTTTCATCACATATACAGTTTTAATTTTAAATTAAATCATAATAATTAATTTGAAAAAATTTATTCCATATTTATAATTATAATAATTAATATCATATAACAAGGTGAACTTAATTTTTAGTCACAATGTATAGTAAAAACAGTAAAAAATAATTACTGCATTTAAGTTTAAAATGGATCCACGGGGGATTAATCAAAATAGATGAGGGAGAAAATGACCTAAAAACTTGTCCAAATACCATTTAGTGGACATATTTAGAACTTGTTTCATTTATGGTACAATAATAATCCATTTTTTATATTTTGGAATGTGTAAAATGTGGGTATAATATTTTCTTTTCAAAGATTCCAACTGTTTCATCTCCGCCACTTATAAAAGGAAACCCCCTCTCATATACTCTACACACTTATAAATAATTCTGGTTCTACCAATACCTGAACAAATATATTTTTTAATTCTATCCTCACATCATAAATTCCTTTTTTTCATTAGGAAACCCTTATAATGAGGTGTTAGGTGTAAACCTAAAGAGGTTCTTTGAAGAAGAGGTATAATCCTGAACCATTCATTTTCATTTTATATATTACTAAAAATACTAAAAATACTATTTAAACATTATTTTAACTTAATTATATCCCTATAATAATTTTTTATTTTAATGGAATGACCTTATCCATCCCCATCATCAAATGGGAAACAAAGACATCAGTTGTGTGTTTGGCAGACCACCATCTTGTGAACTGTTGTAATTTGTTTCCATAACCACCTCACATAGATATATATAATGATCGATTTAATATTTATATATGATATATATATGAAATATTTTAAATCCTATAATGATAATATCACATCTACCTTCTTACCTTCCCATATGTTCGTTAACGATAATGTCGCCAGTGCATATGTGTGGAGTACCATTTTCAAAAAGTAATTGGATTATTTATTAATTTTAGTTTTAAATAGATAGTAATAAGGATTTATTTAAGGAATATATATGTTATATATTAAATAAAATTGATTATTAAAAGTTTATATATTATTTACCCTTATTTGATTCAATCCTTTGGGAAAATGGAAACATACTTCATGCATACGTACGACCAACCGTCTCCATGAATGATGTAATGAATTTTCTCTCTAAATTTTATGGATTAATATAAATAAATATATAATTAATTTTTATTATATTTATATAATTTTTTACATTTTGGATACTATTTAACCATGATCAAAGTAAAATGACCAAAAATACCAAACAAATACATATGTCAAAAAATAAGAAGTTGTTATGTGAAATGTTATATTAACAAGAAATTATTAATAAATGGGTAATAAAAGGTCATAAGTAAATCATATAAGATATGATATATATGAGTATGGTTATCGAATAATTTTATGATAAACCTGTATTTATTATGTGGGAGGTTCAAACATGTATGAAGAAAGTCTATACTTCAGGAAAATGATTTATGTCTCAACTGTTTTATGTAGAACACCTACCTTATACACCATTTGTTTCTTTTGTGTGGTGTATATATACTACAAATGAATTTATTTTATGATTCTTTTGAAGAATATCATATTATATTCATATCCTTCTATGTTTGTTTCTTTCACAGGTATTACGATTCAAATGTTACCAAAGTGGTAGAAGTTTTATGTTACAATTTCATTGTTTATCAATACTGTATATGATTAAGTTTCCAATGATGAAATATTATGATATAATGCTAAACTAACTCATTAATTTTGATCTTATATGGTTATTTTTTGAGAATACATGATTCCATTTAATTTTTCTCTCATTAAGTACTCAATATACCAAAATAATTTTTTTAAGAAAAACTGACTTTATTTTTCTCTTCGGTCAAAAATACTTTTTCTTCCATGTCTATGTTTTTAAAAAAAGTTTTAAAAAAAGTTTTTAAAATCATCCAAGGGTTGTTTAAATAAATTTTTAAACATTTTTTAATTTTTAGAAACTGTATTAATAGGAGTCTTCTTGTTGTTTTATAATTAAGTATCTTTTGACTTTTTACTAAAAATGTGAAATAATTCCTTGTTTTAACATGTACTACATGAATAATATTTTCTATATCCATGACCACTCGATGATTTAAATATTACCCTATATGTTTTCATGGTTATTTTCAAAGGGAATGTTTTATTTAATATGTGGGAATTTTTTATATTTTAAAGAAGTTATTTCAAAATGGAAGGAATATTTTCCTTAAGAATTGTTCCAAGTGATATTTTGAAATAATTTTCCATCTAAGATGACATCCTTTGACGTAACTAAATTTTCTAATGGGGATATGATCTAATGATACCATCCTTATTTTTCTCTAGATGATTTATGTTTATAATAAAAATATGTTTGTGAAACCGATTTCTTTTCTATGGGTTATGTTATGACCAAATGTTATGAAAACCATTTACTTTATAAAGGTTATTATATGTGGAATGTTTTATAATATTGTGGCACAAAAATACATGAATTATATGACAAGTGATACCTATATAAACCTATAATTAATTGGGTAATGACTAATGTTATATGAGATCACAGGGTACATGAGAGGTTATCTTAAGACTGTAAAAAGGGTACATGGGAGGTTATCAAAATCCTGAGAAAAGAGGGTACATGATAGGTAATACCAATTCCAAAACAAGAGGGTATATAAGAGGTTATCCCAAGACTTAAATAAGAAGGTACATAGTAGGTTATCCCAAGCCTGAAAGATGGTACAAGGGATGTTATCCCAAGCTCGAAATACGTACATGGTTGGTTATCACAATCCTATAATGTTATGAATATTTCGATAGAAAGCCTTAATATATTATTTTCTTTGCTTATGCGTATGATATAGATCTATGTCTTGTGACAATTTTATGGTCTCTTGGATTATGTTCTTTGATACCTTCATGATTCATGTCTTATGAACTGCTATGATTTATTATACGACTCAAGTTTATGATATATATATCTTATTCCACTGTTATGAAATCTTGGATTATGTTCTTTTATACCTTCATGATTCATGTCTTATGAACTACTATGATTTATTACACGACTCGAATTTATGATATATGATATACAATGTGTAGTTTTCTTATGTTTTTCTCATGTTCTCAAACTATAATTCTCATATTATGTTTATATCTCCCTTCTTTACACTTACTGAGCATATGAGCTTACCCTTTCTTATTTAGACTTTCTCTAGGTTATGAAGATAGGTATTATGTATGATTTTTTAATAAGTTTGTCTGTTATTATGAAATTATTTGAATATGTAGTTCACTTATGTACTAATTGTTTATGTATCCATGTTTGAAAAAACATTAGACCTGAATAATTCTTGGTCGGACCATTATGCTATTTAATAAATATTAATATACTAATATGTTATACCTATGAATGAAATGTTTGGGTATTCATTTTAATTTTATGGATGGATTATGCAATTTCATTCTCTTTTAAAGAAATAATCAATCAATTCCTTCATCTATCCAAATCATTTTCAATGTATGAACTTAATTTTTCTTCCAATTACTCTCTCTTGTGAATAACCCATTTTTGATTCCCTTTTTTTAAGGGTGTTCACTAAGATTCAATACATCAATAGATTGTGGATTTTTTAAACTTAACCTTATACCCTGTATCTATATGGTATAAATATATTTTCATTATTGGATTGACTAAATGGTTTTTAACTATAAAGTCACCTGATGTCATTGGATTCCAATTTATATTCCATAGATTTATAATGTTTTGATTATTGATGTTATTTTTAATGATTTCCTTATTTGAATTCTTTGGAATAGGATATGAGATCTATTTTTTCCAAGGGTTCATTATGATGTGTTGAATAAAACCCATTTTCTCTTTATGGGCTATTTAAACTATAAAAAGTGGAATGATATTCACTACAAGGTTTATGAAACCCATTCTTATTACTCGGTTATAATAACATGTTGGATAAATGTTTTCTTACATAACACATGTGTATGGTTAATCTTTATGTGATAAGTGAGCCCTATATATCCATAAAATTCATTGTATAAATATTTAAAACTCATGATATATTGGTGAAATGAATAGTGATGCTTGATCAAAAATGGAAAACTAGTTATGATGCCTGTTCCCCTATGACAAACATGTATGTGAATGCTAATCCACTGATGGAAACTTTTGAGTGAATCCCAATACACTAAGGGAAATATTTTTTGATACATGACCAACTATGTTATGATTTCTATGCTTGTGGATGTGCCATAATTCTCATTTATTCTTTATTTTTAAGATATTTCCATTATCATGATGTATTCTTACTTTATGACCTAATTTATAATTTATGATGTATTGGATATAAATTTATTATGTATCTTCATTATACCCATATTCATATCCTACTATCACTTATGATTATTTATTTTTATCAATTATTATAACACCCCAAACTTGCACGATAAGCTTCTCTTTGAATAAATAGAGTGGCGTGCGATGTACGCAACACCAAGTTGAAGCGCACCACGACCTCTCAAAATAGTTGTTTATAAAGTGGTTCAAAATAGTAATAAACAAATTTCGAATTATATATATATCCCATAAGATTTTAACATTCATCTTTTGTGTTTCTTAGACATAATATAAAGAACAATTTAATTTTTCAGATAAAAGAAGTATTTTTCCAAATATATAGTTTTTCCAAATTTTAATGGAGAAACCTTTCTAAATCCAATATTTGAAAAATTTATATATTAAATTTTATTAAATTAAATTATTCTTTAGAAGTGGGACAAAAAACTTTAGTTTGGATAAATTTTTTGTGTTTTTCTGATAACTTTTATATTTTGATGAATAATGAAAGCTACAAAATTTTAATTGAAAACATCTTTTTTTAATCAAAATAATTTATAGTGTTAAATTATAAATTTTAATGGTTTTTAAGTATAATTAGATTATATTTTTTTTCATTTTATCCAATGGTCATCATTGGAAGTAATTTCACTTTTAAACCGGACATAAACACATATTAATCCTTTGATAGTGTTTACTTCTTCAAAACCCACTATCTGGTTTTGACAATGGGAATTAATTTAAAATTAATTAATACAACTTATATGTTTTTAATTTAGTAAAATAACATCATTTTTTTATTCGTAATATCAATATTAGCATCGGGTGAATTTTTGGCATTTTTTTGAAATCTTTCAATTTTTGATGAATAGTGGAAAACACTGCATTATTGTTTAAAAACTGACTTTTTATTTAAATAATTATTTTTTTCATTTTTTTAAGTCAAAATAGATACATAATACCTATATTAGTTCAATTTAATTCATTGGAGTCATTTTATAATAAAATTAGATGTATAAAATTTTATTGATTTTTTAACGTCTTTGACCCACCTTCTAGGAACATTAACAAATTGGCATAAAATGAAATTTTATAGATTCTATGAATTGATATTCAAAAATATGAGAGACACAGTTGATATAAGTAAGTAAAATGTGGTTCAATGAGATGAAAATAATTTTTGGTGAATAGTAACTTTTGAATTTTATTTACCGCAGTTAAAAGTAAATAGAGTAATTAAAGGTAAAAATGACATTATAATTACCCTACCACATGTTATAATTCTATTGGAGACATGTATTTTGAGAAAAATCAACCTTATAAATACAATATGATCCTTTTGGGTCCACTTGGTTTAGATTAGGGTATCTATTATTATTTTATTTAAAGAATGGTTAAAAGTGTTAAATTCAAATTCTAATAACTAAATTTTTTTTATTATTGGGTTATACATAAGATAATTTCGACTATAAAAATTAATTTTAAAGCTAAAAATATTTCCTACTTCATGGAATTATATTTATAATTTTTATACATTAAAATATTAAATTTATTTATGACACAAAGATGATGCAATAATTACCTTATTAATGAAAGATTTAAATAATTGATATTATAAATATTAAAATAAATTTAAATTTAGACTTTCGATGCATTCCAAATATTTTATAGGTTAATATTATATGTTAGGGTTGAGTAAATTTATTGTTTTCATAGAAATCAGATTTTTATGACTTTCAAAAAATCCAAATACTAAATAATGTCAAAGTTGCCATAAATGAGTTTTTAAAACAAATACTATATTATTAAATGATATAATAGTCCTAATAATATAATGTTCGGCCAAAGTACATGTATAATAATATATATTATTAATTAACCACTAAAGGTTCTCTTGAAAATTTATATAAAGTTTATTATCCATATAAAATAAAAATACAAGGAGATATGGTAAGTGTTAAACTATTTAACCAAGAGTTAAATCTAAAAGATAAGGTTAATATGGTGAGATAAACCTATCTAAAACCTATTGGTTGAGATTTTTTCTACCTTTTACCACTTTATCATCAAAATAAATTCTTTTTTGGAGCCATTATAAACTGAATATGATTTAATAATAAAATAATATTTAACGTTTTTCGTAAAGTGACCCTCACCTCTCTTATAAAAGAATACTTCCCATTCTCTCCAAATAACACCTCCAAATCCATTTGTATTGGCCTAACCCTAATAAAATATCCTAAAAACTATCCTCAATTAATCCTAGAGGCCTTAAATTGACCACAAAGCCAACCTAAGGAGCCCTTTTGATCAAATCAAAAGGAAGCACCTGAAGAAGAGGTAATTATTTAATCACCTCTTTCAATGTTCTTTTCTTTTTCCACTTCCTCTTTATTTTTTGTTTCCCTACCAAAATAATAACCCGAGTACCTTATAAATACTGTGATGTTATTATAAATAGGTTACAACCATATTCATTATTCTATCCATACTATGAATGAAAAGTCACCATACGTGAGTACGTACGGCTTACCGTCTCCACATCGTGGTGTAGTTTGTTATTGAACACTTAATTATTTGGATGGGTATAATAGTGAGTATAATTGATGTAAATAAAAAATATAACATGTTAATGATTCTGTATATATGAAATACCATCCAATTACATACGATTTCACCGTCAATAGAATGGTATTGTCGGTTGTGCATACGTACAGATTACTGTCTCCATGAACGCGATGAGATTCATTCCCCATCGTAACCATTAATGAATATATATCATTTTATAATTAAAAAATATTTTTTAAGAACAAAATATAATTCTGGATATGAATAAAATACATCCTATACATAACAAACATGACTTAAGTAACAAAACAAATAAATAAAAAATGAATCAGTTAACACCTGAAACAAGGATACTACTGAAATATTATTAATAAAGAAATATTAAAAGATCATATATGATATCATATTTATGTATATGGTTATTGTATAATTTAATAATCATTATCTCACAATTATAAAGGATGTTAACATACCCTCAACTATAGAAAATTACAAGGTAATAGGTTTCTTATCTTGCATTAAATTCCGTGAGATTTCCATTATTCGCAACTTTTTTATTGCATGTGGTGTATTGTGTACTAACATTGGATATTTATTATCATGATTATCTTTTTACTCATGGTATTATGTGATTCATTTGGTGTTTTTTAAATTTTGGTCATATGAATCGATTGATTACAACATGGTAAGGGGTTTTCATCTCACTTTTTTATTCTCGTGAGATTCATACTATATTTGCTAATAAATACTTTTGTGTGGTGTATGTACTTCCCATGATTGTATTATTTGTATAATGTAATTTAATTTATGATTATTTACAACTTCATTATAAGATATTTCTTTCATGGGGTGTATGTTTCATAAGTTACCAAATCGGTAAGGGAATTTCAAATTTTAATTCCTACCCATTGGGTTTTACGCTAACATCATTGATAATTTTTCTCAATTATTATGTGTGAAATCACTATTTATTTATTTATGTAGTAATTTAAACTACCCTTTTCATGGATATAATTTTGATACACATAATCACTCAATTGATAAATTCTCAAGTCATCGATATGAACTTGATAAGAGTAATCTTAACTCAATTTCCATTCCTTGAGTTAAACATCCAAGTCATTGGTGTTGTTTTTAAAAGAACATGTTTGAATGTACTCTGATTGATTTACACTAAATATCCTATCATATTGAGTGTATTTATATTTTTTAAAAAAAATTATGTCATTGATTTATCCTTAACATAAGGATATAGTATTTATAAGGGATTTCATAGCAATTTACATTCCATTGAGACTTATTTGTTGTTATGCGCCAATTCACTTTTATATGGTGTATATACTATATTTTGACATAGTATATCATGAATACCTTTTTTCTCATGATATTATAAGTTTTTGATTACCTCAATTATTTCTATTCAAGTGTCTCTCTTTTTTTAGGAACTCTAACTTAAATATCCTTTTAAAGGTTTTAAAGATTTATTCTTCTAAATCTTTTTCATTAATGTCCATGATTTAAAAATGTTTTTAAGGATTTATTTATATGGACAAGAATGTTTTAAAATTAAAATTCCTTTTAAATGTTTCAAAGTGGTATGGGACACGTTGATTTAAAAATATCTTTTAAACAGATTCTGGATAAATATGGATACTTTTAAATGTTTTCAAGAAAAAGGGGGATATTTCTCTCAAATAGTTTTGATGATTATTTTCATCTATGTCAATATGAGTCTTTATTATTGATTGAGGTTAATTTATTATAACACAATCTTACATATAATATTGAATGAGTTATGCATGACTGTGGATGTGCTATTTTTATACTATTCATGGTTTGTGGTCAAAATATTGACATTTCGTATGCTATTTTTAATATAAATGTCTAGATTATGTTTCAAACTTTTCAAATGAGGAATGCATTGGAATTAGTACATGATGGGTGGAGACCACTATAGATCCTCGATGCATCGGTAGGTCTCATGAGACAAACTAGTGTCTTGGAACAAGGCCTTGACAAAATCTTATTTGTAGTCTTGGAACAAGGCCATGACTGTATAGTTATGATGTCAACATTATACATTCCATCATTATGAAATTATCTATTGATATTAAATTCGATTATTCGACTAGTGGAATATCTATGGGAATAAGTTAATGGAATTATTTTATTTATATTTTCCATATTATGCAGAAGTTTAAGTTTAAAAGGCTTGTGTTTTAGTCTTATACATTGCCTAAAATGTTGATTCTTATTTATGAAAGTCTCCGCTATATTGATATCCTTGCGGAGCATAAGAGCTCACCCCTTTCTATGTTTTATTTTTCCTAGAATGTGAAAAAGTATATCATGATTAACCTACAAGAATATGATAAGGGATATGAGTGTTTTGAAAGGGGACATAATGTTATTTTTCTTTATTTCATGATTTAATGTAAAACTTATGTATGTATCTAGTACTTAAAAGGTTAATAAACTAATTTATCTTTAAAGACTTGATATATTATTATCATACCAATGATATGTAATAATACACCGACTCTGGGTAACTAGGGCATGGGAATTACCATTGGTATCAGAGGAAGTTTAGTACAAACCTTAGAAACTATATTTAAAAAAACTCTGATTAGAGAACATTACCCTAAGATAGAATTTGGGGATTAGTATAGAAGGTCATCCAAAATTTTTGGTAAAGTAAATATTATTTGTATTTTCCAAGAAATACATCTTTGTTTGGATAAGAATAGGTAGAGGCAGATCTGGAAAATATGTACTTAGGGGTAAAACCCAAAAACACCGCTTTGAGCTCAACTCGAACGAGAACTGGTTCATGAAAATGAGCCATGCTGCACTCTTGGTTATGAATCTCCTAGGGGATATCCTTAGGATAATTCACATTTTCTTTACAAACTGTTTTGAAGGATTTTAATATAAGGTGATAATAAAGAACCTTGTATAATCTTAAGGTGTTTTATATTAAAAATAAGGTTTCATGATATTCTATACATGATTTTATGACTATTATTACTCACACAATGATTTATAGTTTTAGTCAATGGATAGATTCCATGGAAGTCATTATAACACTTAACATGTTTTAAAAGGTGGTAATAGTGGTGTAAATGAGAAACAAAATGAAATGTTAATAGGCGTAAAAGATATCATGTTCATGCCGAATCATTTTTCCAAAAATATGATCAACAACTTATATATTAACCCTCTCCCTGACTCAGCAAATAAGAGAAATGCGGTTAATGATAAGAGCTCCAGTAGTGGAGACCATGGAGAAAATAAAGCTCCATTTCAATCATGTAGGAAATGTGGAAGGAGACACCTAAGAAAGTTTCTCAATGGAACAAATAAATGCTTTATGTGTGTAATAGAAGGACATAAAGTAAATAATTACTGAGGACAAATGAATAGTACTATGGAGAAAAATAAAAATTATCCCAAGAATCCATTTACAGTCATTTGCCTTAAATATAGGGGAGCTGGGCATTACCCGAGTCAATGCACTATTCTATATGATAACCTCTTGGTCAAGGAAGAACCTATGTGAATATAAATGGATGGTGAAATGTTTAAAAGTATTAGTGATCTTTGTTGAAGGGATTACTTTTGAAGAGTTTTCTCTTGAATGTGTAGCCCTGCAGTTTGTTATGTGAAAATTCTATTCAAGGAAGAATTATATATTTTTTTGTGTATATAGTTATAAATAACTATTTGGGTTTATATGATCCTTTAATTTGAGGAAATTACTGGTTATTATATTTTGGGATAAAAATTCAAAGTATTAGATAATGTTCTTGGTTAAATTATGTTATAGTTATTTTGAGGAATCTATCTCATTTTGGGAATGGTATAAAATATAGTTTTTGAAAAATAACAACACACAGACTGTGTGAAAACTTGTTATGTCGGACAAAGTTGTGGGAATCAAACCCACAACCAAATTGTGACTGAGATTTATTTCCTACCACTAGACCACGTGAAGTCTATAGTTAGTATGATTAATTCTTTTTTGTTAAATGATTTTATTGATCAATAAAAATTTGATTTGGAATATTATATTTTATCAAATTAATGTCCTTAGAGTAGGAAAACAATTTGGAGATTATGTGATAAATATTGTTTTGGAAGACATTCGCTCTGTTGGGAACACTATATTCCGAAGTAACATAGAATACTATAGGATTTCATTTTAGGAGTAAGGGTGAATTTTTATCTATATTTTTATTATGTATTTATAGAGATTTTGGTTATTTGTTAAAATGATTAACCTATCATATAGAATATGTGATTATGTTAATTACTTTTAAGTGTGTTACTTTAAGAGTAGTTGATGTTATTTGGAGATACAATTTAATTTAGAAGTATACATAATCAAATTCGTCTGAGTTTTGTGTTTCAATCTTAGTTTTGATTATATTGAATCATTTTGAGGACAATTGTTTATTGAATTGTATTTATTGAACTTTGGGTATTGTTGGTTTAATTTTAGATACTAAGAGTAGTATTTATTTCTCTAAATGATTATCCTTTTTGGGAATCATCTAATCTGTACTAACCATTTTGGTTTTGGTTAATCTCTAAAGACAAGGGAAATATAATGTTTATCCTTTATAGATTATGTGATTATATATAAGTTGATTCTATCACTTTAGGTGTGAACAAGTCATCTTGAATACTCATCATTTGGAGTGAAATGTCAGTTTGTGGTTGAAATTAGTTAAAGGCTGGAACTATACTTATCAAGTATTTGTTTTCTAATTCTATGAAGAAATTAATTCTTAAACCTTAGGGAAATGATCTTAAACCCAAAAATGTGATTTCCTAATACCTTATGTTATTCATTGTAGATTTATAGCTTTGAGGACTTAAATTTTCCATTCACTTGTTTGTGATTGATGACCTCAATCACTCCCTATAAATATTTACATTTATCCACCAATTATAATTTCCACAACTGTACTTCTATTTGAAATACTAATTTGGTAGGGACCTTTTTCATTTCCCTTTCCCTCTCATCAAGACTAAATTTTATTAGCCCTATTTATGAGGTGGTTTTTCCCCAAAAATATTTTCTAATTTTTAACCTATTATTTATAAAGAATAATTTCATGGGAGGAATAAATTTATTGAAGGAGGGAATAATGTAACACCCCATGTTTTCACAGTATGCTTCTATTTGAATAAATTCAATAGCATGTGATGTACGCTACACCGAGTTCAAGCGCACCCTGACCTACCCAACCAGATGTTTAGAAAGTGGTTATGAATAGTAATTACCAAATTTGAATTTTTTATATACCCCATATAATTTTACCATTCATCTATTGTGTTTCTTAGACATAATATAAGGACAAATTTGATTTTTTAGATATAAGAAATATTTTTCAAAAAATGAAGTTTTTCCGCCTTTTAATGGAGAACCCTTTTAAAATCCAATATTTGACACCTTTTTATATTAAATTTGATGAAATAAAATTCTTCTTTAGAATTGGGACATAAAATATTAGTTTGGAAACTTTTTTTGGTGTTTTTCTGAAAACTTTCATATTTTGATGAATAGTGAAAGATACTAAATTTTAAATGAAATTTTTTTTAATCAAAATAATTTATAATGTTAAATTATACATTTGAATGGGTTTGAAGTATTATTATATTATATTTTTATCATTTAATCAAATCTTGGTCATTGGAAGTAATTTCACTTTTAAACCAGACTTGAACATATATCAATATTTTGATAGTTTTTACTTCTGAAAAACTCACTTTGTCGTTTTGAAAATCATAATTAATTTTAAATTAATTAATGAAACTTAAATGTTTTGAATTTTGTAAAATAGAAATCATTTTTTATTTGGAATATAAAAATTAGCTTAAGGTAGTTTTTTGGTATTTTTCTAAAAACTTTCAATTTTTGGTGAATAGTGAAAACACTACGTTATTGTTTAAAAACCAAATTTTTATTTAAATAGTTATTTATTTAGTTTTTAAGTAAAAATATATACATAATACTAATATTAGTTTAATGTAATTCATTAGAGTCATTTTATAATAAAATTAGATGTTTAAAATTTTATTGATTTTTTTAACATCTTTTACCCACTTTCTAGGTACGTTAGCAAATTTGTATAAAAGATAATTTTACCACTTATGTGAATTGAATTTAAAGAATATGAGAGAAAAATTGATATTATTAAATAAAATGTGGTTCAATAATATGAAAATAATTTTTTTTTGTGAATAGAAACTTTTGAATTTTATTTACCACGATTAAACAAATAGGGTAATTAAAGGTAAAAATGATATTATAATTACTCTAAAAAATGTCATAATTCTATTGGATAAGTTTATTTAGACCAAAATAAACCTTAGGAATAAAACATGATTCTTTTGGGTCCACTTGGTTTAGATTAGGATATTTATTATTACTTTATTTAAAGAAGAGTTAAAAGAGTTAAATTCAAATTTTAATTACTAAAACATTTTTAATATAGGGTTATAAAAAAGATAATTTCGACTATAAATATTTATTAGAAAGATAAAAATATTTCCTACATAATTGTATTTTATTTATAAATTTTAGACATTAAATAATTAAACTTATTTATGACATAATGATGATGCAGAAATTACCTTATTAATGAAAGATTAAAATAATTGATATTATAAATATTAAAATATATTTAAATTGATACTTTTGATGCATTAAAAAAAATTTATAGATTAATATTAAATTATAGGGTTGATTAATTTTTTTTGAATAAATCATATTGTTTTGACTTCTACAAAATCCAAATACTAAATAATGTCAAAATTGACATAAATGGGTTTTTTAAAAACAAATACTATATCATTAAATGATATAATAGTCCTAAAAATATAATTTTCATAAAAATGACTTATATAATAATATATGTCATTAATGAATCACCTGGGGTTCGCTTGGAATTTTATATTATGTTTATTAACAATCTAATATGAAAATACAAGGAAACATGGTGAATATTAAACTATTTAACCAAGAGTTAAATCTAAAATATAAGATTAATATGGAGACCTAAACCTGTATAAAACCTATTTTTTGGAAGGTTTTAGACCCATACCCACCTTATACTCAAAATAAATACTTTTGGAGACATTATAAACTGAATATGATTGTATAATAAAATAATTTTCAAGTTTTTCCTAAAGTGACCCGCACCTCTCTTATAAAAGGATAATTTCCCTTATCTCAAAACAACACATTAAAAGCCATTTTATTCAGAAAAAACATGCTAAAATATCCTAAAAACTACCCTAAATTCAAACTAGAGTTCTTAAATTGATCACAAAGCCAACCAAAGGAGCCCTTTTGATAAAATAAAAAGGAAGCACCTGAAGAAGAGGTAATTATTTCATCACCTCTTTCAATGTTATTTTCTTCATCCACTTCCTATTTATTTGTTGTTTCCATAACAAAATAATAAATACATTACCTTATAAATACTGTGATGTTATTATAAATTTGGAAAAACCATATTCATTGTTCTATCCATACTATAAATGACAAAGTCACCATACATGCGTACGTACAAAATACTGTCTCCACATCATGGTGTGATTTGTTATTCGACACATAATTATTTGGATGGTTATAACAATTATTATAATTTATTTAAATAATAAATATAAAATGTTAATTATTCTGTATATATGAAATGCCATCCAATTATATACAATTTCACCATCAATAGAATGATATTGTCGCTCGTGCGTACGTACAAATTACCGTCTCCCCGAACGCGATGAGATTCATTCCCCATCGTAACCATTCAAGAATATATATAATTTTATGATTAAAAAATAATTTTTAAGAACATAATATCTTTCTTGATATGAATCAAATACATCCTATCCATAAAAAACATGACTTCAGTAAAAAAACATATAAATAAAAACAAACCAGTTAACATCCGAAACAATGATACTACTAAAATATTATTAAAAAACAATATTAAAAGATCATAAATGATATCATAATTATGTGTATGGTTCTTTCATAATTTAATAACAATTATTTCAAAATTATACAGGATTTCAACGTACCCTCAACTAAGGAAAAGAACAAGGTAAGGTTTCTTTATCTCGCTTTTAATTTCGCGAGATTTCCATTGTTCGCTACTTATTTATTGTATGTGGTGGATTGTGTACTGCCATTAGATATATATTTTCACAATTCTATTTATATTCCTGGTATTATATGATTCATTTGGGGTTTATTAACTTTTTTTCATTTGAATCGATTGATTACCACGTGGTAAGAGGCTTTTATCTCACTTTTTATTCCCATGATATTCATGCTATATTTGCTACTATTTCCTTTTGTGTGGTGTATGTACTGCCCATGATTGTATTATTTTTGTAATATAATTTAATTTATGGGTATTTATAACTTCATTGTATGATAATTTTTTTATGGGGTGTATTTTTTGAAATTTAACAAATCGGTAAGGGAATTTCTAATTTCAATTCCCTGTCATTGGGATTTATGCAAACTTCATTGATTATTTTACACAAAGATTATTTGTGAAATCACAATGTATTTATTAATGTAGTAATTTCAACTAGCCTTTTTGTGTATATAATTTTAATACACATAGTCACTCCATTAGAAAATTCTCAAGTAATCGATATGAACTTGATAAGAGTAATCTTAACTCAATTTCCATTCATTGAGTTAAACATCCAAGTCATTAGTGTTGTTTTTACAAGAAGATGTGTGAATGTACTTTGATTTATTTACACTAAATATTCAATCATATTTAGTGTATTTATATTTTTCACACATAATTTTGTCATTTATTTATCATTAACCTAAGGATATAGTCTTTATAAGTAATTTCATCTCAATTTACATTTCCATTTAGACTTATTTGTTGTTATGCACCAATTCACTTTTGTATGGTGCATATACTATATTTTGACAAAGTATATCATGAATCCCTTTATTATAATGATATTATAAGGATTTTATTACCTCAATTATTTTTATTCAAGTGTCTCTCTTTTGGTTTGGAACTCTAACTAAAATACCATTTTAAATGTTTTAAAGATTTATTCTTCTAAATCTTTCTCATTAATGTCCATGTTTTAAATTTTTTAAGGATTTATTTATATAGACATGAACGTTTTAAATTTGAAATTCCCTTTAAAGGTTTCAAACTGGTATGGGACACTTTGATTCAAAAATATCATTTAAAAAACTTCTTGATAAATAGGCAGACTTTGAAATGTTTTCAAGAAAAGGGGGATATTTCTCTCAAATAGTTTTGATAATTATTTTCATCTATGTCAATATCCTTCATTATTCTTGATTGAGGTTAATTTATTATAATACAGTATTCCATATTGTATTTAATGAGTTATCTTTGACTGTGGATGTTCTATTTTTATACCATTCGTGGTTTGTGGTTAAAATATTGACATTTAATATGCTAGTTTTAATACGAATGTTTTGATTATGTTTAAAATTTTTCATATAAGGAATGCATTGGACTTAGTAAGTGATGGGTGGAGCCCACTATAGCTACTTGATGAATCAGTAGGTATCATGAGACAAACTAGTGTTTTGGCACAAGGACTTGATAACATCTTATTTGTAGTCTTGGCATGAGGCCTTGACTGTGTGGTTATGATGTCCGACATTATGCATTCCATCATTATGAAATTTTCTATTGATATTACATGCGATTATTTGACTAGTGAAATATCCTTGTGAATAAGTAAATGGAATTATTTGATTTATATTTTCAATATTATGCTGATGGTTAAGTTTAAAAGGATTGTGTTTTAGTCTTATACATTGCCTTAAATGTTTATTATTATTTACTAAAGTTTCTGCTATATTGATATCCTTACTAAGCATCTGATCTCACCCATTTCTATGTTTTATTTTTTCCAAGACGTGAAGAAGTATATCATGATTAACATATTAGAATATGATAAGGTATATGAGTGTGTTCAAAGGGGACACAATGTTGTTTTTCTTTATTTCAGGATGCAATGTAAAACTTATGTATGTATCTTGTACTTCCAAGGCTACTAAACTAATTGGTCTTTCGATACTTGATCTCTTGTGATCATTCCAATGATATGTAATAATGTAATGACTCTGGGTAACTAGGGTCGGGGCGTTACAATTATGTTTAACCTTATGAAGATTTTAGATCACCCCATTATTATGTTTTTGTTTCCCTTAGTTATGAATATAAGAAAAGTGTGAAATATATATAAGAGTTTTTCAGGTGTAGATTTGGTTCCAAATTTTTAATTCTCATTATATATTAAATAATTTTAAATAATAGGGAAAATTTTCAATTGATACAAAAAACATGGGTATTTTTGGTTAATTTTTTGTCCTAATTATCTAAATATATAAACTTTATTGTTATTAGGAATGCATTATAATGAAATATTTTCTTTATGTTGTGTATATTGGTGGTCACATCTACAAGATACTATAGTTGGTATCATATCAAGATTTAGATAAGTTTAGATAGATATAATTTGAGGATAAATTGGTGGTTAGAAATGTTATCATAGGTTTATAGGTTATGTTTATTTATAATTTAAAAGGTATATATAACCTTGTAGGTTGTTTAAGGTAATATTTATGGTATTAGGATAAGATAACTTTAGTAAAAATCCCAGGGATAAGTTTAAGCATTAGATAACGTCCTAAAGTAGTGGTATGGTAGAGATTATGCGTTTCACCTAAGATTACATCCATATTTTGTTATGAGAAATTAAATTTGGATATGAAATATATTCCCCCAATGGTATTCAACCTGAAAAAGGATAATGTATCATTGATTTGATCATTACGCTGGTGCACATTGAGTGAACATAAGACTACACACCTTTTGTGACACTCCTGTGGTATTTTATTTACTATATCAAATTATATTTATGAACCATTATGAAGGATTTATTTATTTATTTATTACTTTAAGGAATTAGGTTAAGAAATAAAAATAACCTGAATTAAAGAAAATTAGATTTAACTAAAAGTATGAAAGGATTAAATGAAGGGGTTTATAGATAAGACATATTGGGATTGATTTTTCATATTCATATGATCATTTACCCTGAACTTATTGATAACCATTTCGGTTTTTAGTATTTGGTTGAAATAGGTCCACAAAAAATAAGCTTGGAAATATATGTATATAGAAGCCAATATGTATTATAACCGAATAAGAAATAACACTTATGTGGTTAAGAATCATTTTATATGTCTTCTAGGATTGAAAAAGTAATTCTCCAAGCATTATGTAAGGTAGTAATGTTGATATCATAATAGAAATTAAATCTATATAATATTAGATATTTTCACTTGAGAGTGATATTTATTGATGATATTCAATTATATTTTAATGGTTTTGAGAATTATGTGTAATATATAAGGATTTTTCTTCAACATTTTTTCTTTAATGGTATGAAAACATACATAAAATCTTATCAATAACCTTGATTGTTTTGAAAAGGATGTATTTTGGGGGATTACTGTTGTAAAATACAAGATTGAGTTATCAATAAATCCAAGATTTAATATATAGTTACTATTTTGGTAATAAAGGGTATTTTTATTTTAAGAAAAGTGTTTCAGATAGTATTAATAGACTTTTAATTGATTATTGATTTAATGAAAAAGTAATCGATGATATTTTTCTGGAAATAGTTATCTTGTTTTTTGGGATTATGGTATATTGATAAGTTTGAGATTTTATAAACTAGTGTTTTAAGATAAGTGTTAATTTTTGTTATAATGTATGATTTCACTATGTTTTATTATCTTGATGATTCAAATTTCTTGGGAAAGGTACGTTTAAGAGAATATATGATTAGGGTACAAATATATACATAGTTATATGGTTGTATGAAAGATTAATGCTGTTGTACGAATTATAAGTTACTTAATATATCCTAATAAAGTACTTCATGTGTCATATTTGATGTTATATCCTATATTATGATTTTTTAGAATACCCTCTCTTACTTTCATCAATGAGTAATAATTTAAATTGTGGGGAAACAATTTATTCCAGTGGAGAATTTAATGACCTGAGATTTCCATATATAATCTCTATAAATAAATATTATATTAAATATTATGTTTTACAAACTATATCATGATAAAATTAATAACTATGATATATTTTGAATGTTAAATATCATTATTAAAACATGGATGTTAAATTAACTGGTATAAATTAGGGTAACCATATTACATGACAAATAATGAAAGTTGAATGAAATAGGATCAGAAAGAATAATTAATCCTTATGAAGCCCATTTTTATGAGTTCTTAATGGTGGTAGATTTTCTAGGGTTACCATTGGACGGATCTTAATATGAACTCACATAATTACGTTTTGAGAAAAACCATACACAAGAGATGTTCAAGCTCATGGAGATTGCCACAAATTCCATGGTAGCTGAACCACCAGAAAAAAATGAAATAATATCATATATTATTATTAGTTATTATGAAAAGAACATAAGGGGTTATAAAATTAACAATTAGTATTATATCATCATGTAATAAAATAATTATATGTATAGATATGTTAGTAATTTTTATACATTTAGAAAGTTCATTTTTTCTCCATTCACATCATGCTTAAAAAATGTATTCTCTATAAATTTGTATTTTATTTCAAGGAACTATGTTTATAATGATTTACAAATAATTTTTTTATATTTATTTTATGAATAATAATTTAACACTAACGTAAATAGTAATTTATGGGAAAAATAATAGTTAATATACCAAAATTCATTTTCCTATAAAAATAACATTTAGAAATATTTTATGCCTTTAATTAAAAAATTAATTTTTGAATTTGTGAATTTTTATTCTAAAAAATTGAATACATTTTTATATTTATCCTCAAAATACAATCCTTGGATGAATTTTGGATATTTTTTTTAAAAAAATTTATTTTTTTTGTGAATAATTCAATATACTATTTTTACCAATACAGTGACTTTTATTGAATTATTAATATATAAGCCCGAATTAAAAATTTATGATACCATTTTAATTAAAAAATATTTATATTATAATTTAAATTATACATTTAAAAGTATTTATTATATTTTATAAACATATATTTGGAATTTTATAACTCAAGAAATATATTTCACAAAATTTTTTAAGTACATTACACATTTTTTATATTAAAATTAATTTTGAAAACCTTCATAAATTAAATCAGAAATAATTGATTTAAAATTTAGAATCAGTAGGTCCAAATAATCTAATAAGTACAAATTTATTTTTAGACATAAAAATTATGTTTCCCTATGTAAAAACTGGTTACCGTAGTAAAAGAGAAAGTGGTAAATGTAATAATTCAAGGGGTAAATGGATTGAAATATGTTTAAAATATATGTGAAGGAACTTGGTTGAGGTTTTATCGACATTATATATTCCTCAAAACATTATTTCTCAAATTATTGTGCCAGTTTCCCTAATAGTGACATCCCATTATTAAGAATCTTTGTATATTTACAAAAATACTTCCCCTTTTCACTTTTAAAAGGGGATCTCCTCTCCTCACTTTCCCTCTCACTAATACCCCCTCTGTTCAATAGAATATCTACCTAAAAACTCTCTTAAAAATTTTGGACACCTTAAATATGTTTTGGTATTCTCAAAGGACCATCCTACTCTGGCTTATCCTTATTTACAAAGGTGAAAATCCATGAAGTGTGGTATAAGTACATATCCTTTATTTCTCATTTATACTTATTTCTGTGTACTCCTTTTTCAGATAAATTTTCTTTAAACCATTATAGAATGATAAAATATGTATTATTAGTATAATTATCTTTTATTTTTATGAATTTATGATAATTAACCACATTTCACATATACATTAAGAAAAATGAAAATGTAAATTGTGTTTACATACAAACTACCACCTCTACGAAGAAACATGTTCATTTTCATTCACAACATAACATGGATGGTTTAAAAAGTGAATTTAATATATAATTATTATATATATAACTTATTTAATATTTAGAAATTATAAAAATTTTATACCTTTCTCTTGTTCTAAAGAAAACGAAAGCGTCATCCATGTGTTTGTGAAGACTATTGCCGCCATGAAATAATGTGTTCCATTTTTCATTACTACCTTTCATGGATGGTTATAATAATTATTTAAAAAGATAAATATGATGGTTATGGTATAGATAAGGTTTTTTTTAATATAAACTAAATAACCTAATAATTATATTATTTAAAAACAATCATTATGAAATTAAACAATAATTAGAGAATATATATTAGTATTGAGATTTCATATTCATATGATTATTTAAACTGATTTTATTAATTACCATTTTATGTTTTGTTATTTTGTTGAAATAGGATCACAAAAAAATGAATATGATAAAGGTTTGTATCTATAAACCACTATGTATTATAATTTAATAAGGAACCATACTTAAGTGGTTTAGAATCATAGTATATGCCTGTTATGATGGAAAATGTGAGTTTCTTAGTGTTAAAAAATCCAGTGAGGTTGATATCATAATATAAAGTTAATTTTGATAATCTTATATATTTTTTTACTAGTTATTAATATTTATTTATAATACTCCAGTATATTATAAATGTTTTGAGAATAATGTGAATCATATAAGGACTGTTCTTCAATAGTTTTTCATTAATGATAGGAAAACATATAAAAAATGGAATCAATAACCTTGACAAGTGATTTTAAAATAAGGGTATATATTTTTGAGATAAATATCAGAGAATACATGATTTAGTTATGGATAACTACTAGTTTAAATATATTCTTGACATTAAGGTAATAAAGTATTGTTTTATTTTAAGAAATGAGAGTTAAATAATATTGATATACTTGGAATTTATTATTGATTTATCACAAATGTAGGAATATGGTATATATATACTTGGGCACATGATTTTATGAAATACAAATGTTTTTTGAGGAAATATTAGTAACATTATATAGTCTATGAAAGTAAAGTAGGTTTAATATTTGAAGTTATATCCTGAATGAATAATATGCTAAGAATACCCTCACATATTTCATTAATGTTCAATAATCTAAATTGTAAGGAAACAATTTATTGTGGGGGGAGAAAATATAAAAACCTAAGATTTAACTATATATTGTCCTTAAATAAGTAATAAATTTAATATTTTTTACCTACCATACCCTGAAAAACTAAAAAACGATGATATATTTTTACTACTAAATTGGACTGTTAAAACTTCAATGTTAAATTAACTGGTACAAATTGAAGTAACCATATTATAGAACTAATAAATAAAGTTGTAAGAAATGGAATCCGGAAGCATAATTCTTCCTTATGAATTAATTTTTTTTTGATCTAGAAATGGAGATAACTTAAATTTTGTTTTCCTTGGACCAAGCACTAGCCAAACTGAAGAAATTACTGTTTTTGAAAAACCATATATGGGAGAAGTTCAAACTCATGGTGATTTATAAAAATTACTTGCTAGACGAACAACCACCCAAAACTATAACAATAGTTCTCTAATTCTTAGGTATTATGTAGAGATCATATGGATTTATGTAAGTATAAATTTGGATTATATTAATATTCAATAAAATAATTTTATGTATTTATATATCATCAATATTTATACTTTTCAAAAGGTCATTTTTTCTAAATTCACTTTATAGTTAATAAATGTATTTTTTAGAAATATTTATTTTATTTCACAGGAATAAGTTTATTAGGATTTAATAACATAAAAATATATTTATTGTATGAATAATAAGTTTACACTATATTAATTAGTAATTTATAATAAAAATAATAGTTAATATACCAAAATTCATCTTCCTAAAAAAATAGTTTTTTGATATATTTAATGTTTTGATTAAAACTAAAATTACAAAATTTTATAATATGAATTGGAAAAAAATTAAATTCATTATTAAATTCATCATAACAATATTATACTAATATTATTTTTTGATATTTTCTAAAAAAATTTATTTTTAGAAGATTAGTAGAGTGTACTCTTTTTACTTATACTGTGAATTTTATGAAATTCTTAGTATATATGAATGAATTAGAAATTTATGAATCTTTTTTATTAGAAGAATATATATTTAATAATTTAAATTATACATTACAAACTATTTATTATTGTTTATAAACATATATTTTGAACATTTTAACTCAAGTAATATTTTTTTTCCAATATTACATGAATAAAATATAAATTTATTATATTTAAATTAATTTTGAACACTTTTAAAAATTGAATAAAAAAATTTATTTCAAATCTAAAATAATTAGGTCCAAATTACTTAATAAGAACCTCATTAATTTTAGGCATAAAGATTATGTTTCCTAGGTAATAACTAGTTACCATGGAAAAAGATAAAATGGTAAAAGTAATAATTCAAGAGATAAAGGGATTGTAACATTTTTTAAAAATATGTACAAAAACATAGATTAGTATTTATTGAAATTATAACTTCCACACCCAAATTTTTATAAAATTTTGGTGCCACATTCCTTTAGAGAGACTTCCCATTGTGTAAATGTTTTGGGCAAATATAAAAAATTCTATCCATTTTCACTTATAAAAGGTGTTCTCCTATCCTCACTTACCCTCACACCACTACCCAATTATTTTATAAAAAACTCTACCAAAATATCACCTAAAAATTACCAGGCACCTTGAAGAGGTTTTATTCTGAAAAATTCTATTCCGCAAAGGTTTAATCTCTTTAGAAAATGAGATAATTCAAGAAGTGAGGTATAAGTTCCTAACCTTTCTTTTTCATTTCTATTTCATTTTGCAAACTCCTTAAAAATTTAATAACACCATTATTAACTTATAACATAAATGTACTAAGTATAATAATATTTTATTATAATTATTCTACAACAATTAACTATCTTTTCCTTTTTATATTAAGAAAAATGGAAATGTGGATTGTGCGTTTGTGCAGAAAACTGACTCCATGAAGTAACATCTATGTTTTTTTTCACCATATAAAATGGATTGATTAAAAATATATTTTAAAATATAATTATGACATATATGACTTATTTAAGATTATTAATTTATAAACAATATTAAACATCCCTCCTATTCTAAGTAAAATGAATACACCATCCGTGTGTATGTGTAGACTACCGCTTCCGTGGAACAGTGTGTTCTGTTTTACATTATTTCCATTACTATATGAATCTCATAATGATTCTAAATGATAAATATTATTTTTAAATTTTTAATAATGTCTTTTTAATATAAATCTAATGACCTATTTATGATATGAATAAAAAAATCATTATAAAATAAATAATCTTAAATTAGAGAACTAAAAAGGAAAAAGAATTTAGTTATACTATATAACTATTTTGAATCCATAAATTCAGCTATAAATTATTTATAATTATGATATATCACATTAATTGACACTATTTGTTATCTTTATTCATTCATTATAATGATATTTCATTTTTACTATCTTATAATCACCCATTAATCATGTTATGTTCATGTTTGGGTCAGTTTAATCATATACTTGAAGAATGCTTTGAATTTATATCATTGGAAGATATGAGAAATTAATAATTTTTATAATATAAAATTAATACGTAAATAATTATTAATTTATATTTTTGGGAAGTTTATATCTATATTCAACTCATTAATTTATAGAATACTCTTCATTGGTTAATAATCACTAAAATTTGGTTTTTGTTGATTTCATCTTCAAGGATAAAGAATGAAACACTCATAAATGGTAGTTAAAACATTATAAATCATTATAATTAACCCATAAAATTAAATTTATTAACATGGTAAAAACCAAATTTTAAAGAATAATGAATACTGACACTGCTCTTACAGAACTAGTATCAAATGATCAAGATTTCTTACACCAGATATTTAAAATAGGTCAAAAATAACTGAATATATTTATATATCTGTATAGGATTATTATAAATGAAGAGTATAAATGGTTATATTTATAAATATATTTATTAGGTATTTATTTAATATAATTAATTTAATTATTTTGGATATTTGGTTCAATTTTAGAATGCATTTCGACCATGAAAAGGCTTTTCATCTCAAATATATGTCTTTGATACATTTTTTTTATTACAAAACAAATTATTTTTATTTATTTTATATTGTCACATACATGACTTATATTAAAGTTTTTTTTCATTTAATTACTATTTTTAAATTTTTTGTAAGGATTTTCCATGTATTATTAGAGGAAAGGGTGTGTTCTCATAATTTGGGCCAAATAGTGATCCCATTTCATGTTTTAATTTTTTTTTTTGTTTTTTTGATAACTCCATTTTTCAAAATTTTACACCCATTACACTTACCAATTTTCATCCTTGGGTAAATTAAAATCCCCATATCAATTTATACCCCATAGGAGTCCATAATAATGATGGATTAGAGTTTTTTATTAAGGTATTGGGCCAACCCATAAGCCCATTTCCTATTTTAAATTATTTTTTACCTTTTCAATATATCATTCATTTGTTTTCTGTTTTTGGTGATTTCACCTCCCACTTGAAGCCAAAAACCTAAGACGCACCCCCATTATCATGTTTTATTATTTAGAGCTCATCTTCCCACAGATTATGGCAATATTTCTTTGTCTTTCTCAAATCGCCAAGATTTGAATAGGTAAATCGTTTCTTTGATGACTGCTTTAATTTTCACATTTTCCCCCCAATTTCAGTACCCAATTTACCTAATAATACGTATTAAAAAGTATCTACCAGTTTTGGATACATCAATATTCATTTATTGGCGAATTTGGGACTATTTTTCAAGATCCCTCAAGTCAGTGGGTTTCCTTCATTCCTCCTCCCATTTTCTTAGGGTTTCTCCCATATTTTTAGAAATTTATAAAGTGTTCAGAAGTTAGGGTTCATACCTATGGTTTAACCATGTATATTTTTTGATGAAATCTTGGGATTTTATGTTGGTTTTCACTCCCTTGTGGTGAGGTGGTGGTGCGATTGAAGTTTCACGCAACAGTTTGTATTTTTTAGCACAAATAGTAGGTGGTTCCATGTGTAAGTATTATTGGATGATTTAGTTTTAATTGATTTATATTTTTAGAATTATTCTCTTTCATTGTGTTTGGTGTGAAAATTATATTCGGTAGCATTTGTTAAATGGTTGGTTTTTAAGATGATTTTTTTTTCAAAATGAATATTTTTGGTGTGGATTCCATGTTGTGTTCATTGGATTTGTTTTATGATTTATGGAATATTTTTATTAAATGGTGTTCTAGATGAAAATTATTGTTTGATGTGATATTAGTTTTATTTTTGTCTTCAAATATGGTTTTTATAAAGATTTTATGTGAAAAACATGGTTACATTCCTTGGAATTGTTTTGTGACGATTTTAAATGGTTTCTTAATTTATATAAGAGGTGTAATTATGTTGCCAAAATGTTTTGGTAGGAGTGAACTTTTAAAATGGTCTATTTTAATGTGAAAGGGCTGTTATGTTATGTGTAATATATTGTAACTGTTTTATAATTTTTAAAGAATTTGTTGAAGTGTGAAAGAGAGGTGAAACATGTTGTGGGCTGTTTTGGTGTGAATATTATTTCCAAAATGAATTTGAATAAAAAGGGGATCATGTGACATGTGTGTGGGATGTTTTGTGTGTGTGTCGCTTGTAAATATTATTTTCACGTGAAAATTGTATTTCATGGCTAGTGAAACTTGTTTTAGCACAAGGGGGAAAACCCGGGTAGCAAGGTGGGTGGACGTGTACTAGTATGTTAGTAATCCTGAGGGGTTTGGCCCCTATTCCACATAAAATGTTTTACCAAGACAAAAATAACTGAATTATGATGATGATTGTGTTGGGGGACCACTAGGTTATGGTTATGATATTTACTAGTGGATCTTGTCCACGAGAACAAATATTTGTATGGCTACTTTCACTGAGTACATGGTACCTGGGACACCCAATGAGATAATACCTATGGTTGTTTTACCTTTGATAGTCCTCATTATATATTTTATACTTAGCATCAGAATATGGTATGTTTTAATGGAGAAACTAAGTAGTTTTTTCATTCTATTTAAAAGTTTTTATTTCATCTAAAGTATCTTACATGAAAACTGTTCTTATTTAAAGTTTCATCTTTCAGAAACTGTTACAAGAATTTGTTTTTTCCAAAACATTCAAGATTTTGTCTTGTAATGATTATCACATGGAATATATTTGTAGTTTAATCCTACTAGTATTTGGATCACACCCTACTTAAACCTTGGGTGTAAGTAGTCTTTGTTATTTTTTCACAGGTTTAGGTAAAGATTTTTGTGCTATTGGTTCGGTTTCTTATATGTCTTTCATGGTACACTGTTGTGTAGATGGATTGAGGGTAGTTTCCCTTTACATGAGGAGGTTATTGGGATGTTTTTTATACTTTTCTTATATGTTATTGTCTTTGAGATTTGTTCTAGATTATGTAATTCGATTATGAATTTTTGTAAAAGATGTTTTGGTTTGAAAAATTCAGATTTGGTTTATTGGATTCTTTTGTTGTTTTATGTTTATAAACTTTTGTAAATCATTCCAAAATTTAATTTTTCTGATACATGGGAACTTGTGCTAGCCGTTCGAGATCTGGAACGCCCTTTGGGCCCTATCACGAGCTGAGTTTGGTGTGGTTTTGATGGAAACCAGATTTGGTTCGTGACAAAATTGTATCAGAGGAGGTTCTCTCTCTCGAGTCATGATATTTGGGGAAGAATCAGGATAGTTTGGTGTTAGGATTTTCAGGACTTGACTTTTGATTACGAGTAGGTTTCCTAGATATCACACCTCATGATGTGATTCAAGTATTTAGGGGAAGTCGTGTTTTATTTGAGTCCATTTGTTTTCTTGGTTTGATGATGATTAAGGGAAATAAAAAGAGAGCTGGGTTAATGGTATCAGTGATCTCACAAGTCTTGGAAAGCCATGTGGAGATGGGGATATTTTTGTAGAACATTTTCCGTGATGGTGAAGTGATTATCATATAGCCACCAACCATATTTCTAAGTCACCCACTGAAACTAGTTTCCTCTCGCATTATCTTGTGTCCTTTAGTTTTGGAATCTTGGAAGATTGGTTTTAATGAAAATATGACTTAGTCTTAATAATTGTAAAGTTTTTGAGAAATTATTTTATAATAAAGAGGGAATGGTTTGATTTTTGAAATGGTGGAACTGAATTTTTATAATTGTTTAGAAATGGTAAATGGTGTTTTTAAACTCTTGAAAGTATAAATTACATCAATGTCGATTTTGAATTTTTTTTAAATTGAACTTTATGAATTTTTGAAAAAGTGTTTTTCATGGAATAAAGTGTTTTTGAATATGTGTGTGGAGTTTATAAATTGATTTTTGATTTGGTAAATAGTGATTATTTGAAATGTTTTAAGAATCATTAAAACCTTGTTTTAAATAAGAAGAGATGAGTTTTTCAATGAATGGGTGTTAGTCAAATGGTGTTTTTCATAAAACCAAAAGTGTTTTGAAATGGGTTGAGATGTTTTGAAATTCATGTGAATATCTTCAAAGTGAGTTTTTATTTGAATTATTCGGCCTTTCTCAAAGTTTTTTTACGATTTTAATTAGGTTTTTATTTCGTGGTTAGTGGTCTTGAGAAAAAAGAAGTATTTTTTGACTATTTTGGTTTTGAAAAGTTGAATGAATTTTTATTTTAACCATTGGTATTTCCATTGGCGACCACATACATGGGGTTATATGGAATGCTTGTTGGTTAAATGCATGAATAGATGAGTTCGAGGATGGATATGAGGAGGGTTTCTAGTGTGGCATATGAACATTCATGTGTGAGGCCCATGGGATAACATTAGGGGATGCGCTAACTACTGACCCTTTTATTTTCAATGAAGTGATTTATTTTAAGGGAAAAATTCATGTCTTGATGACCAGTTTGGGTGATGTGTCTTATGTGTTTTTGGAAATGTGGTTTTTGTGGGATGTTTGAGTCCAAGATCCCCTCTTGTTGAACAGTGTTTTGGGCTTGTGTTTGGTCAGAATGTTTGGTTAAAGGGCTAGTTAGTGGTCTCCTTATGAGAAATGTTTTGGGAAGCCTTTACGGTGGTTCCCCTCATGTGTTTAGTTCTGGTTTGTGGAAAATTTTGACCAATGGACTATCTTGGTTGTGTCTCGGGGTTCTCTCATTAGATAAGGTACACCCCCATTAAAAGTTAATGCATGACTGAAGTGCATCCTAGATTGTTTCTTCATTAGAAAATCATCCAGTTAATGATGATAAGGAATTTATTCTCGAGTTTTAGAGATTGAGTATAACCCCTTTACCTTTCCATGTTTTGGGGATCCTCTTATAGTGGGAGAGTGGTCATGGAAGGTTGAAAGAGATCATAGTTTCTTAAGTTACCTGAGTCTCCAAAGGTTAAAGAGGTTCGGGTGTGTCAGTGTAAGATGTTCTATAAGAGGGACCCTGGGTCTATTGTCAGTCTTATTGAAGCAAGAGTTCATGTTAGGCCATTAGTGTAGAAAATCTGGCTGAGTGAGGCTGTTATGGCCTCTTGAATGAATCGTGTGTTATTTGGGACTTGACATAAGGTACTTCTCTTTGTTCTATTTCTATTAGTCACAATGGTCAAGTTTAGTGATTCCTTATGATGTTTTGTGCTCGTTTGACTATAAAGGTGAAGGTTTTTCAATCATCTAAGAGTGTTTATATTTTAGGAAGTGTGTCTACCTTTTTAAAATATCAAAATCCTAGGTTTAGAGGATGGTGTTTCAATATTTCCTTTCCTCTTTCCATTTTTCATCAGAGGAAACAAGGGGTGATGTCTATGAATCTTCCAAGCCCTTGTTTCAAAAAAATGTTAGGTTTTGGTAAAGTGAGTTTTAGAGTGTGTTTTGTTTTAGTAAACCCATTTGGGATTGCAGTGTAGTTGTTTGTAGCTCTGGAAGAAGAATTTACATTCGGGGGTTTCAAAATCGTGACTGTAAGGCCAAATATGCTTCAGTCATATGTGTTAGGACCAATAGAGGCCTATATACCCAGATAGGGGGGGGGGGTGAATCAGGGTATGGATATTCTTTTTCATAGTTCTTCCTGCCCCACTAGATCTTGAACTCTTTATTAACAGGGTCACTTTGTTTGCACTTGTGTGTTTATTATAATCACTTATTTTATTCTTTATCTGATGATGATTCTTTTAATGTAATGCTGGGAAGTTAGCAGGAAGACACAAAGATTTTTACTTGGTTCACCCTCACTGGGCTACGTCCAAGGAGCATACACCGAAAAGTTACCGGTCATACCAAATTCCACTATTCTTCACTGTATGTGGATACAAAGGTTTGGGAACAATCACTCTATCCCAGGCGCACTGCCTTTACAATGTTTAGGGTCAGCTCACAGCTTTCCCAAGGGTCACTCCCTATTTCTCAATCTCTGGCTCACTGCCAGAGGAGAGGATCACCTTCTTCCTCTTCATTTACTCACTACTTCAAAAAGGACCCACTTACAGATTATAGACTTGTAGGTCTCTTCATTTTTATAAAGGAATGAATCTTCCTCTGTATGTAGATTCTCTGTTGAAGTTTAACAATCACCCATAGATGAAATTATCATTTCACCGAAGGTATCGGGAAATCTTCTAGCTTTCACGTAGCCCTAAATAACCGCCATGAATCAACCTTACTTGGAACGAAAGTCCAACCTGGCGCGCAAGTATCGGCGCACAGGTCACAACTGGCGCATAGGTCTACCTCAACCACCTGCATGGAACAAGATTCTGCAACTCCAAACCTTCCCGACTCAACACCTTTTACGCCCAAACCAATATTAGCGTGCAACTACCAACTGACGTGCAACTTCAAACACTGGCGTGCAAGTACACCTGTGCGACCACTCACCACCTGCACGACCACCACACCAGCACGACAGGAGCTCTGATTTTTCAAAGTGTTTAACTCTGTTTTAAAATGAGGAGGGGTGGTCCTGTATTTATAGGCATTTTTTCAATATACGCGGTGGTGCACAAGTCTCCCCTAGACGCACAAGTCTCAGTGCGCAGGTCTCTTCTCCTACATATCACCTGCGCGACCCTCTTTCCTTTGCTATATTTTGAAGATCTGATCTTAAAAAACATATGGCGTGCAAATTTTCAACCCTCCTAGACCCCGGCATGCAGGTCCCTTCAAGGCGCGCAAGTCACATACGCAACCACACCAATACCTGCATGACCCTCTTTCCTTTTCCATATTTTGACCTTCTAATCTTGAAAAACATTAGGCCCAAAAGTTTCCTCTCGTTCAGGTACATAGTGCACAAGTCCCATTGTTTTTGTTCTTTTTGTACTGCCTCCAGATCATCCATTACTTTATCAACGTTCTTGAATCAAACATTAATTGTTTACCACAACTCTTGAACTCAACATTCCACCATGAAATCCCCTTTGTCAAAAATTTTTTATGTCATTGTTTCGCTTTGTCAACAATCACCACACAGATGTCCAAGTAAGTTTCTTGAGTATTGTTCGGAAGTGTTTAAGGTGTTCTAGTTTAAGATTTAGTTTGAATATGTTTGTTCATTTTAGGAAGTGGTGTATGTTTTGGTTGGTGAGAGTATTTATTTATTTATTGATCAATTGGAGGTGTTTTGGTCTTTTAGTTGGGCTTCGTTTTTGCTTTTACCCTTTCTGTGGCTTTCCGAGGGAAGAAATTTTTCTGGTGGGAAGAGTTGTCACATCCATGACTTCTTTTAAAAGTATTTTTCATTTAATTACAATTCTTGATTTGTTTGTGGGTTTTTCCCATATAGTTTTGGGGAACCACTAGGTTATGGGTATGATCCCTACTAGTGGTTCATGTGAACGAGAATGGATATTTTCATGTTTACTTTCACCGAATTTGAGGTACATGAGACCCACAACGAGCTAGTGCCTATGGTTGTTTTCTCATTTCTAGTGATCATTAGATATTTTATCATTACCGTCGATATATATAATGTTTGGAAATATAAATTCTGTAGCTTTTTCATTATATTTAAAAGTGTTGATTTCTTTTAAAGTAGCCCACTTTAAAGATGTTTTTATTTAAATTTTCATCTTTCAGAAATTGTCAGTAGCATTTCTTATTTACAAAACTTGTAATCTTTTGTCTTGTAATGATTATAACATGGAATCTCTTTGTGGTGGCATCCTACGAGGATTTGGATCACACCCTACTTACACCAGTGGGTGTATGTAGACTTGGTTATTTTGTCGTAGGTTTTGATAAAGCTTTTAGATCCAGTGGTTCTGGTTTCTAGTGGTCCTTCTTGGAGTAGTGTTATGGAGATACCTTGAGGGTGTTTCTCCTTTCCATGTGGAGGTTCTTAGGATGTATTTTTTTGACTTTGTTCCTTTGTTACAGTCTTTTAGGTTTTTTCTAGATTCTATAATTGAATTCTGAATCTTTCTAAAAGATGTTTTGGATGGAGAAATCCATATTGGGTTTATTGGATTCGTTTATTGTTTTATATTTATAAACTCGTGTAAATAATTCTTAAATTTTATTTTTTGATACAGAGGAAATTGTTCTAGCTCATGGGGATTGGGAATTCCCATTGGTCCTTGTCACATGGCAAGTTTGGTGTTGGTTTTTCTGGTGACCATATTCGGTTTGTGATCTATATAGTGCCTAATTGAGATATTATATCATGTTATACTTTTTTCTTGTCAATTTAATTTTAATTTCCATATTTCAAGAAGTTTTGATTTAAATTCCCCTAATTTTTTAAGTGGTTTTGTTAACTCAATTCTCATTTATTATGTTGTAATTTTTCTTCTTGAACATATTTTATATAAATTGGTTGTATTCTTCCTAGTGATAGTTCTATGTGGTATTTTCACTTTAATTTTTGATAATTTACCTTTTTATCGTATAATTCTTTTTTCCAATGTTTCTTACTCCATTAATAGTATTTCTAGTAAAGGACTTCAATAACTCAGATCTCATTCCTTTAGTTATAAGTTTTCTTTTAAAATTAAAAATTCAATATTCTCTTTGTAAACTGATTTCAAATTTTATATGACATTCTCCTTTATTTTTTTTTGGATAATTTCTCTTTTGATTCAAATATTCTTACTTGATTGTGCACTCACATAAAAGTATAATGTTTTCAAGAACGAACCTCCATCTCTTAATTAGATCTTTATTTCAAGTCTATATTTTCTTTACCGCCAATGTTATCCCATATTTTAGGGAAAGATAATATGGATAGTTATTTATGATCTTACTAATTCCTTTCACGAATTTTCAAAAGGAAATTATAATACACTTTTTATGATGTTGTTTCCAAAACAAAGGTTTTTCAAAATATTTTTCATGATTTCAAAATCAAATGTTTTATCTTCAACCCCACATTTCCTTTGAAAATATTTATGAATTTTTTGGGAATAATTTATTGAGTCTACTTTTTAAAGGTATATATTTTCCAAATTTTTCATGGAACCTTTTTGAAAATAAATTTTGATTGTGAACCATAACTTCATCATTCTAAAAATATATTGAAAATGATCTTTCATAACGTTTTTTATAGGAACACATATTTCCAATACCTTTTGAGTTTATTTGAATCTTTATCTCAATATTTTAATAGTTTCTAAATGAATTTTTTTCTCTTACATTTATAAAATATATCTTTAAAATTGATTTTAAAAGATCAAGTATATTTAATATTTCTAAGTTTATTTTTATAAAACTCTTTAAAAATCTTTTTCATTTAAGTCATTTCCTTTGAAATATCTTATTATTGATTTATGATATTTTTCAAATATAACCATCCACATTATTTCTATGTATATATTATTTAATTTCATCATTTTTATAGAAATGATACATCACTACTTTGTCTTTCCGAATTTTTTTCTGTGAATAACCATAATATTACTACTAATTCCTTTCCATAGTGAATGCCCTACTTTTTATTCCTTTGATTGAAGGGTGTTCACCAAGATTTCATACATAGGTTAATTAGGGAAAATTATCATCTTAGACATATAACTTTTATCTATATAGTGTGAATACCATATAATTTGGAGTATTGATTAAATTATATTTAACTATAAATTTACTTGATGTCATTTGATACCCATTTATATTCCATCGGTTTATCATGTTAAGATTACTGATGGAATTATTAATTATTTCCACCTGTGAATCTAGTTGTAATAGATATGAGATCCATTTTCTTTCAATTTTTTCATTATAATGTGTTGAATGAAAACCATTTTCTCTCCACGGGTTCTTTACACTATAAATTAGATGAATGGTATTACTTGGAAAGTTTTATCAAACTCATTGTCATTATTATGTTCTAATGATGTGATGGTTGGATTTTTTCTTATGGAACCTATATTAATGTTTAAACATTAATTAATGAGGGGTAACTATATATCCCTCTGATTCATTGGGTAATTTTTTACATCTCTTAGTATAATGGTGATACAACTAGTGATTATTTATCCAAAATGGGAAATATGTTGTGATGCCTAACCCTTTATGGGGAATAGGTGAGTGAAGCCTAATGAACCAATGAAGTTGGTGACTTAAGCCTCATCCACTATGAGAAACAATTTCTCATACTTGATCCACTATGTTATAATTTTTATGATTATAGATGCACCAAAATTCTCAAGTATGACTTGTTTATATGATATGTGGGATTTTTGTGATTTATTATTATGTTATTCCCTAATTTATGGTATCTTCCTTGTTGGGTATAACTTTCTTATATACCTTGATTAAACCCATATTATTATATTATTCGTACTAATGATTACTGATTATTATCACTTACATTTACCCTTACTGGTCATCTAATATTTTTCTTTATTTATGTTTTCATTTCCATATGTTATAAATATAAGAAAAGTACGAAATGTATAGAAGTGTTTATTATGTGGATAATTTGTCAGAGAAATTAAGGATTCAATATGGGTTAATTAGTTTTTAATATAATGGATGAAAGGTCTAATTGATACAAATAAAATGACATTTTAGTTAATACTTTTTCATAATTATCCTAAACTCTAAACTTAAAAGTCTTGGGAATGTATTGTAATTAAATATATGTTTTATGCCATGGTCACATTTGTGGGATGCTTTAGTTGGTATGAAAGTAGGGTTTTGATAACTTTATAGATTAGGATGATATTATTTGAGGATAAATTGGGGATTAATAATTTGATAATAGAGTGATAAGTTAGGGTTGATTATATATTCAAAAGAGTAGATAGACATTTATGTTGGTTGAGGTAATATTTTGGTGATTAGGATAAGATAAATTTTAAAAAACCACTAGGGATAGGTCTAGGGGATAAGTTTAAGTATAGGATAACATTTTGATGTATCAGTAAGACAGAGACTGTCTAGTTGTCCGAGAAATTATATCCCTATCTAGATACATACAAGTGGATAAATCAATTCCATAGACTCCCCTTAGGGTAGTCACCATGAAAAGTTTGATTGATCATTGAATTGATCTTTAATATGGTACATGATCACTTGGGATAAGGGTGCACACCTATCCAAACACTCTAAGGGGATATTAATTGGTCTATAACATTCATTTTATGAAACATTATAAAGAATTTATTTACTAATTACTTTAATATATTGGGTTAAAAAGTAAAATATGGACTAACTTAAAGAAAAATAGATTAAATTTAAAGTATTAAAGTATGAAATAAAGGTTTAATTAAAGAATACATATTAGGATTGAGTTTTCATATTCATTTGTGGTATTCTGAAAATTTTAAAAAAATTATTTGGAGTGAGTTTTCATATTCATATAATCATTTACTCAGATTTTATTGATAACCATTTTGGGTTTTAATATTTAATTGAAATAAGGTCACAAAAATGATGATAAGAAAGGAACGTGTCTTGAAACCACTATATATTATAACATAATAAAGAAGTACACTTTAGTGTTTGAGAATCATAGTATATGCCTGTTATGAGAGAAAATGTGAGATTAATATTCTTATATAAGGTAGTGAGGTTGGTATCATAATAGATATTAAATCTTTACAATCTTATCTATTTTCATGTGTTTGTGATATTTAGTGACGATGTTATGATATATTTTAAAATTTATTGGAATTATGTCAAATATATAAGTATTTTTAATAAGTAGTTTTTCTTTAAAGGTATGGAAACATATATTAAATGGTATCAATAACCATGAAAAGAGATATTTTGACAAGGTTAAATTTTTTGGGGATAACTATTTTAGAATAAAATATTATAATATCAATAACTCTTAGGTTTAATATGTGCCTGATGTTTTGGTAATAAGTGGTTGTTTGATTCGGATAAAATTAAGGTAGATAGTATTTATATCATTGTAATTGATTACTAATTTCATGAATAAGTAATCCCTGATATATTTTCGGTGAATTTTATCTCATCTCTGAGATTATGATATATTGAAAAGTTTGGGATTTTTTTGACCAATGGATGAAGATATGAGTGTATTTTTGGATGAATATATGCTTTTTCTGTGGTTTAATGTCTCAAGAGACAAATGGATTTGGTAAGGTGTGTTGTATATAATATATGATTTGGGTATATAATATTGGAAATATTATTATATGAAATATTAATATTGTTTTTGGAATGATAAGTAACTTGATATACCATAATAAAGTAAGATAAGTGTTATATTTGAATTTATATCCTCACAGATGAATATGTTAATAATACTCTCACCTACTTTCATCACTGAGTATCAATTTAAATTATGAGGATGCAATTTATTTTTGGGGGAGGAGTGTAACGACCTGAGATTTCCATGTATATTATCTTTAAATACATAATATGTAAAATTTTAAATTTCACATACTATACCAAACTAAAATGAAATTTGATATTTTTTTAATATTTAATATGATTGTTGAAACTTACCCATTAAATTAACTACTATAAATTGAAGTAACCGTGTTACATAACCAATTAAGAAAGTAGGAATGTATGGCATCCAAAAGTAGAATTATTCCTTATGAATCCCATTTTTATGATCTTAGAAGGGAGGTGGCTTTACTTGGGTTTGAACTTGACCAATTCCAAGCCAAAGATGAGTAATTATATTATGAGAAAACTTTATAATGGAAATGATTAAGCTAGAGGATATTGACACAAGATCCATGCTAGCTGAACTGCCACATGAAACTGTAACCATATCTTATCTTATTCTTAGGTCTTACACGAAGATCATAAGGGGGTTTTAAGTATAAATTATTATTATATGAACATGATATAAAATACTTATATGTATATATATATATATATATATCAATTTTTGTTTATAATTTTTAAAAATCCATTTTTCTCAATTCACTTTTTAGTAAATATTTTATTTTATAAAATTTAGTTTTTTATTTCATATAACTAAGTTTATTGTGGTTTAATAAAAATAATTTAAATTGATTTTATTAATAATAATTTAATATATAATAATTTTACATTATAAGAAAAATAATATTTATTATACCAAATGTCACTTTCCTATGAAAAAATATTTTAAATATATTTTATGTTTTCAATTAAAAATAAAATTTAAAAAATTAAGAATGTGATTTTGAAAATATTTCCATAATTTTTATATTTATCATAAAAATATTATTCTAATTTTTTGTTTTAAAATTTTCTAAAAAAATTTATTTTTTATGTTAATAGTCCAATATACTATTTTTACTAATACTCCAAATTTTATGAAATTATTAATATATAAGAAGTAATTTTAAATTTATGAATCTTTTTAAAAAAATATATATTTTATAATTGAAATTAAACATTTTAAAATATTTATGATAGTTCATAAAGTTATATTTTTTATTTTCAAACTCAACTATATTTTTCTCAAAATTGATATAACATATTGTATATTAATTTTATTAATATAATTTTTTAAAAAATTAATAAATTGATTCAGAAAAATGGATTTCAAAATTTGAATAATTATTTATGTGTAATATATTACAAGACACTTTATTTTTATGCATAAAGATTAATTTACCTATTGTAAAAACTAGTCACCGTGGTAAAAGCTAAAATGGTAAAAGTAATAAGTTAAGGTGTGAAAATATTTAAAAATGTTTAAAACATTAACTCAAAATAATGGTTTAAGATTTATTGAAATTATATATTTAACAAAAAAATTGTAATTTTTTATCCACTTTATTTGAGTGTGACTTCCCATTACTAGAAATATTTAGATATTTACAAAAGAGACATCCCTTTTCACTTATAAAAGGGTATTTACTCTCTTTATTTACCATCAGACCAAGACCCCATAATTTCAATAAAAACTATTACCAAATAATTATTAAACATTAATTTAGATATTAAATAGGTTCTTGTCTTTTTGAGATACCATCCATCTATGGTTTAACCACCTTCTCAAAGAATATAATCCAAGAAGTGAGGTATAAGTTCCTAACCCCTCATTCTCATTTCTATTTATTTTTGTGCACTATTTTTATTCAAAATTTCACTAAAACATTTTAAAATGATAGCCTTAGTATCGTTAGTATTATTCTATGTTACTATATGAATTTCACAACCATTAACCACCACTCTCTTTTCCGTTAAGAAAAATGAAATCGTGAATCGTGCATCCATGAGTACGACTACCTCCATAAATTAACATGTTTATTTCCATTTTCTAACTGACATAGATGGTTTATAAAGGAAATTAAATATATAATTATGATATTTATATGTTATTTAATATTAAAATGATTAACTAGATTACTCCTCCCTCTCGTTCTATGGAAAATAGTAACATCATCCTTGTGCATGCGCAGACTACAGCCTCCATGGATCGGAGTGTTCAATTTTTCATTAACAAAAATATTGGATGGATATAAGAATGATTTTAAAGAATAGATTTTGTTGTTTTGAAATTAATTGGGTTCTATTAATACTAATTTTATAACCTATTAATTATATTAATGATAAAAAATAATTATAAAATTAGTTGTCTTGAATAAGAGAACTAAGACGATAAAAAAATTTATTCATACTATGTAATTATTTCATATCTATAAATTATTCTAATTATTATTTATAATCATGATATATCGCACTAATTAATACTAATTTGGATCATATGTAACTTTTATAATGATATTTCCACTATTCCATCTCATAATAACCCACTAATCATAGAATGTTCATGTTTGGGTCGGTTTAACCACCTACTTTAACAATACTATGAACTTATATCATAGATGAATATGAGAACATAATCACTGGTATAATGTGTAATAAATATGTAAATAATATTTTTTTTGGAAAGTTTATATCAATATTTAATAGATTAATTAACAAACACCCTTCATTGGTTAAGAATCAATGAAATATGCTTGTTATCGATTTCATCATCAAGGATAAAGAATAAAGAACTCATAAAAGGAAGTTAAAAATTCATAAAAAATTATAATTAATCACTTACATTATAATTAATTAAACTATTATTATTAAATTTGAGAAAAAACCAAAACTGTCACTTCTCCAAAATAACTAATTGAAATGATAAAGATTATTTACACGAGATACTGAAAATAAGTAAAAGTAAAAATATATATAGGATGATTATAGGTGGGTGTTATAGATTTTTTTATATATGAATAAGTTTATTAGGTATCTACTTAATAAAACTAATTTAATTATTAATGATGTTTTGTATAAGTACAGAATGAATGAGGACCATGGTAAGGGTTTTCGTTAGAAATTCCTCACTTTGAAACACGTTTTATATTATGAACCTTATTTTTTTATGTGAATTATATAATTCCTAATTGAGATATTATATATTAAATGGACTTTTATTCATGGTAATTTATGTTTAATTTAGTGATCTATATTTGGAGAGGTTTTTTATTTTATTCTCTTCAATTAATAAGTTTTTTGTTAACTTATTTTACATTTTCAGGTTAGAATTATTCTTCCAAAATATATTTCATCATAGTTGAGTAAATTATTACCTATGATTTTTTATGTAGTATTTTATCCTTAAATTAATAGGATTTATATTTTAAAACATAAAACTATTTTTGAATGTTTCTTTATGAACTATGTTGTTCGTAAGGGACTTTAGTAACTCAAATATCTTTCTTTGATTTATATGGTTTCTTTATAACATAAACCTTAAATATGATCTTTTTCAATTTATTTATAATTTTATATGAAACTTAATTTTATTTTTAAAGTTGTAATTTATTCTTTGAATCAAATATTCCCACTTGATTGTTCACTCACTGAAAAGTATAATGTTATCAAGAATAAACATTCATCTCTTAATCAACTCTTTGTTTTAGTAAACAATTTTCTCTCCAAAAAATATCATACCCAATTGTTGCAAAATATTATATGGATTATTTTCTATGACTTTAATAATTCTATTAAACCCTTTTTAAAATGAAAATAGAATAATCTTTTTATGATATGGGTTTCCAAATAATCATATTTCAAAATATTTTCTATCCTTACATAATAATTTTTTATCTTCTACCCCACACTTCCTTTGATATTATTTTTCTATTTTAAAGGAATAATTTGTTAAAGTTTATTTTTAAAAGGTAAAATTTTTACACAGTTTTTACTTGACCCTTTTAAAAATAAAATTATAAAGTGACATGTAACTTCATCATTCTATGAATATATTGAAAATGGTATCCTTTTACATTTTATATAGGAACGCATCGTTCCACAAAATTTAATGTTTTTTAACTTTACCTCTATATTTTCATGGGTTCAAAAAGAATTTTTTTTATTTCAGATTTATAAAACATATATTTTAAAATATTTCTAAAGTACAAGGATATTTCTTATTTCCAAATTTATTTTTTTAAAACTTCTTAAAATTGTTTTTTTATCCAAGTCATTATCCTTTGAAATATCTTGTGCTTGATAAAGTATGTTTTTAAAATATAACCAATAATTTTCTTTCCTATGGATGGATTACTCAATTTTCTTCCCTTTTGGAGTAATTATCCATTTCTTCCTTAGTCTCACCTAATCATTTTTGGTGTATGAATAATTTTTTTCCCAATGTATTTCCTCTGAGAATACCCAATTTTTTATTCCTTTGATTGAATATTTATCACCTAGTTTCCATAAATAGATTAATTAGGGTAAATTTTTATCTAAAATTTATATCCTTTATCTATATGGTGTAAATACTATATGATTTATTGTATTGATTAAATGGTATTTTTTTAGAAAGTTGATGTCATTGGATACCCATTTTTCTTATGTATGTTTATTATGTTATGATTTTTGAGGGAGTTATGAATGATTGCATTATTTGAATGGTATTATGTGGAAAACATGAATTATATTCATTAGAAATTTTTATGAAATCCATTATAATTATAGGGTTTTAATGATATGGTTGTCAAGTGTTTTTTATGGCACACATGTGTATTTTTAATATTTAAGTGATAAGTGTGAACTACATATCTTTCCAATTCATTGGGTAAATAATTAAAACTCATTATATAATGGTGAAATGAGTAGTGATTATCTATCTAAAATTCAAGACAGGTTATGATTAATGATCTATAATGGGAAATAGATGAGAAAATACTGATCCACCAAAGTAAACAAGTGACTTATTCTCGATCTACTATAGAAAATAGGTTATAATATTTGATCTAATATGTTATTTTTTAAATTCTTATGGATGTTCCATAGTTATAAATTATTATTTTTCCCTGATATATAGAATTTTATGATTTATTATTGTGCCTTTCCCAAATTTATAATATATTACCTATTGGGTATAAATTTCTTATGTATCTTTATTTTTCCCACATGTTTATACTATTCCCACTTATGATTATTTATTTATATAACTTATGTTTATCCTTAATGTGAATCTAATATCACCCTTTTCTTATGTTTCCATCTGCATATGCATTTTATATATGAAATTATGAAATATATATAAGAATTTATTTTATGGATAACTTTTTTGGTGATGTGGAAGCCTCATGATTAATTAAGAAAATTTTAATATAATGAGAAAATTTTTAATTAAAATAATGGAAATATGTTATTTAGTTAATATGTTATCCTAATTATCTAAAACTCTAAACCTAAAAAGTCTTAGGAATGTATTGTAATGAAATATTTTCATTAAGTAATGTAAATTCTTCGTTACATATACTGTCCACTAGAATTGGTATTAGATAAGGGTTTAGATAACTTTAGAGATTAGGAAAATAACAATTGAGGATAAATTGGGGGTTAGAAATGTCACCATAAGTTTAAAAGTTAATTTTGATTATAATTTCAAGTTTATATATATCCCTTTAGTTCATTTGAGGTAATATTTTGGTTAATAGGATAATATAACTATTGTAAAAACCCCTGGGAAATGTTTAGAGGTAATTTTTAAGTATAGGATCACATCTCAAAGTATTGGAATGGTAGAGATTGTGTGGTTTTCCTTATAATTACATCTCTATATTGATATTGGGAAGTGGATGTGAATTCAAAACAAATGCATATTGGGGAAATCACCCTAAATAAGGTTGATTAAGCATTGATTCATTATTTATTGTTGTGAATGATGAGTGGGTCTAAGAATACACACCTGTTCAAACACTCATGGGGGATATTCTTCAGTATATCACATATTCCTTATGAACTATAATGAATGATTTATTTCTTTTTTAATTTAAGTGATTAAAAAAAGAAGTATAAGAAAACCTAACTTAAAGAAAAGTCGATAAATCTAAAATGATCAAATTCTGAAATTAAGGTTTCATTGGAGAATAAAAAATAAGATTTATTTTTCATATAAATATGATCATTTACTATGATTTTATTAATAACCATTTTAGGTTTAAATATTCAGTTGAAGGAGGATTACTAAAATGAATATGTGAAAGGTATTTATCTAGAAAACAGTATATATTGTAGATAAATAAAGAAGCATTGTTAAATGGTTAAGTATCATAGTGTATGCATATTATAATTTAAAAGGTGGTTTTTCTAGTCATAACTAAGGTAAAGAGGTGAATATCATATTAGAAATTAAATATCAATACTCTTAGATATCTTCACCAGTGAGTGATATATATTGATGATTTTTTGGTATATTATAAAGAATATAATAATTATATGAAATGTAAATAACCCAAACCTAATATCCTAGAGCCAAAGGTTAATTTATTATATTGGCACTGGATACAATGAATCATATCTTGAAGGACCATGTAGATTAGTAGTGTTGAAGAATCCGATACAAACATAATTCCAATAATACATTATAAATATAATATACACAAAATAAAATAATTATTTTGATATAAATTTTATTCGCAATAACCTTCATTATATTATGGGGAAATAAATAAAAGGGTGATCTTAGACTATCAATAAGGGCATGCATATAAAAGAAGATAATGTGACATGAATAATATGACAAGAATAAATTATGGTTAAAAATAATGCTATATAAATAATCAAATGAACCCAAAAATCATCCATGGGTATCATAAAAAATAAAATAATAACATGGAAAGGAATAAGTCATTTCATAATTATTTAATTCATAATTTCAAAAAATTGAAACTTACCATCGAGGCATTAGCCAAGAAATCTGGAAACATCATCGATGCCATGTGCCAAGACATTTGAAAATAAATGGGTAAAGACTCAGCCAAAACACAATATAGTTTGTCTTGCGAGACCTAAAAATAAATTTAAGGGATATATCTAACCTATCACGTCACTTACTAAGTCCAATTAATTTATTATATGAATCAACTATATAACATAATCAACATGCCTTAAAAATTAGTAATTGTACAAACTAGAAGAACAAGCATATGGAATATCAATACTTCCCCAATAAAGATGATAATAAAAGATATAGAGAAATATGTTATATATTATAATTAGAGGAAGAAATTGACCTAAAATTAAACTTAATAAATTAAGATAGATGAAAATACTTGAAATAAATTTCTCAAATATTTCTTGTGAGAAATAAAATTTTCACTTTGAAAATTATTTTTTAAAGTCTAAAAACCTCACACATATTAAAGAAACCATTTGTTAATAATAAAATTTTAAACTTATAAGGTAATCATTAAATATTTTTTTTTGTTATTATTGTGTGAATTTTCAGTCATTCCATATAATTAAAAAAATATTCTTTTTTCAATTTTGGTAAAAGGAAAAAAGTACCATGTTTGGAAAATGAAAAAAATATTACTTAAAAATATTAAATTAAAAAATAAAACATAAATATAAAATTAATTAATAAATAATTGGAGTTTAGTAAGAATATTATTTAATTTTTTTTGAGAAAATATGGATATGGAAGAAAATATTCCCCGAACTAAGATAATCCTGAATAGTGATGAGATTTTGAAATAATCCCTTACCACTTTGGTATCTTTTGGATCATAATACCAATGAAATAAATAACCTAAAATGAAACTTTTAATACCATTAATATAAATATATTTAGGAAATAAAATATTATAGGGTTTTTATACACTCTACATAAAATAAATAAGTGGTGGATACGGTATACGTCCTATAGAAGTAAAAGTGAGACGAGAAAACCTTACCTCAGGCCCAACTTACTTTGAATGTGTTCAAAAATCCTGTATAAAAAATATTTATTTATTATACATATATTAAGTAACCATATTATTATATATATCATACCATATTTTATTTTCATATAATGTTTTATCACCTATTTATTAATAATTCTGTATTAAAATCATAGTTATGAGTGATAACTACTTTGTTTTTCCAGTATGTTTTAGTTCGGAAGTTTTGGTAATTATTCTTCAATCATGGTTACATAATATAAAGAATTTTAATAGTTATAAAAACATAACATATATTCAATCTATATATATTTATAGTCATCCATAAAATTTATAGAGAGATAAATGAACCACACTGTTCATAGAGATGGTAGGCCATATATACGCATGAACGTTGATTTCATTTTTTGACTAATGGAATAAAATAGAGGTAAATAATAATTATCATTTATAGAAAAAATATTATATAATAAAAATCATATATATTCATAAAATATATCCTTATTACCATCCAATAAAAATGGAAGTGGAAAATAAATCACATCACTTCATGGAGGTGGCAATCCACATATACGCACAAGTGACACTATTATATTTCAATGCATTAGAAGTTTAGAAGATATGTCTTATATTTTAATTAAAAGGTTATAATTATATATTTATATCATATATAAATATTAAAACCATCATAATAACCATTCATTAAATATAATGGTGGAAAATTAATTGTATCACTATTTGGAGATTGTAAGCAGTACAAACGCACGAGTGATACCTTAACTTTCCATTTGATGTTAAATAGGGTGGATAATGGTGATTTCATAAACATAATAATATTTTAGTATATTTTTTACACTTAAAATATTATTTTATGATAAATAGTGTATATTTTAGATGATTTAAATAAGAAATAAAAATAATGTGATTTGTCATGGTGATTACCCCTCCTCTAAATGAACTCATGTAAATCTCATCTTAAGGGTCCTAGGTTTAATATTTTTGGATGAAAATAACCTATATAATGTTTATAAGGAATATGAGAACTAATTGTGGTAGGATTTTTTCAATCTATAAGGATTAATGTGGTGTAAAGAAGTGAGGGATGATTTGCCCTTGTATAATTGAGGTGATTAGCACTTTTGGAATTTCATAAAAGATTAAATTATAAAAGTCATTCTCAATAAAAATGGATAAAAATGGACAAGTATTAAAACATAGGGTAGTAAATGGTATAAATATCATAAAAAATAAAATTTTTATGGATTAATGTAGTGTTTTAAACATTTTATTTTAGTTTACATCCTTAGTTATCCTATTTTAGCATTAACCATAGTGACATGTTTTTAACACTAAAAGGGTTATAATTTTACATAAAAGGTAAATATTGACTCATAACTGTATAAGGTATGAAAATTTAGACAATATATTACCACCTGGTTCTATTTCAAACTTTTAATATTGTTTAAATAATTTAATAAAATATTATTTTGATAAATTATCATTAATGTCAATTTTGATATTATTCATTTTATTTGACTTATATTATAAGAATAAAAAGTTTTATATAGAATATAATTCATTTACACATCAATAATATGTCATATTAATCTAAAGAAACAATGTAACATTATTAATCACTCAAATTATATCACTTTTAATATTTTTAACATCAATTATTTCCATTTTCTTTTAATTGAATAAATATTATATTAGCATTGAGAAAGTATTTAAGTTAAGTATGTAATCCCTAAAAATTAGAAATAAATTATCACCATGAATATAATTTCTGTATGCACTGTATTTACCTTTATCATCATTCACAATTTTTTTCTCTATGTGGATACATAATAGATATTAAAATTAAGATAGTGAAATTTTGTTATTTTCTTTGACTTAAATATTATATTGGTCATTTTAATGGACAAGTGTCCATTAAAAATATTAATTTAGAGTTTAAGGTGATAATTTTAGAGTTTTTTTCATCTAATAATAAATAATATGAAATATTATGACCTTATCACTTAGTTTTAACCTAGATTAACCCAATTTTCCCTTTCATCGAGGAGATAGATTTTACCATATTTATTATTCGCATTGAAAAAAATAAAAGGGTCCTATTTGAAGAATTTTAACCTTATAATTAAAAATAAATAAACCATTTTTAAATATTAAAAATATATAATTATAATAAAATAATTTTAAAATAAATGCACGAAAAGTGATGAAGAACAATTTTTCGAAAAATTCTTTTTTATGTATACAAATGTTTGTATACAAAATTCAATAAGAAAATTATTTAAAATGAATTTAATTTGATTATTAATAATATTATAGAACTAATTTTAGTTTTAAATCATTTAAATAAAAAATTTAACTTTTAAATACTTGAAATAAATTACTATTTTCAATAAAAAGTTGTATTTTTTTTACCATTCACTGTAAAATAAATATTGTGAGAAACATTTGAAAATTTAACCAAAATATTATTTTTATTTTATGATTTATTTTTTTATTGTTTTTATAAAATATTTTTTTTAGAATTATATGAATTCATTTTAATATTTTCTCACAAAAATAAAAAAAATCATTTTTGAGAAGAACATATTTTTGAAGCATTAAATTACTTTTACATAAATTGAATACTAATTTCCTATGATTAAACCATTGAATATTGATTTAGTAGGTCCTACATATATATATATATAAATATATATTTCATTATTTAGTTAATACTATTCGTTCCTTCTAATTCAACAGATAAGTTATAATAGTTATATTTGAATAATAATATTTCATGGTTCGTTTAGGCTCAATTTTTCATGTTGTACAAACTATAAAACATAGTGTTATTTTAAAATCTTAGTGTATTACATTTTCCCCCCTCTAATAAATTTCATCATTTAAATTTGATATTATGATTAATAGTCAAGGGTTTCACATTGTAAAATTCTTTTATGGAAAACCCACATCATAAAAATGGTCAATAAATCAGCCTCTTAAATAAAGGAAAAGGGTAGTATGTAGGTCACTAAAAAAATATGTTTAAAAAGAGAGAAAATCAATGGGAAGTGAAAATATATTTATGGTAAAGAAAAATAATTCCAAAGTGTCAATATAAATTAATTGAGAATATGGCTATGAAAAATTTAACCATAATTTTTTTAAATATATGATGTATTAAAATGCCATTGATTTATCTGTAAGAAAATTATATAGATAAGCTTTTTATTTGAAATTCCTAATCCAAAAGTCTAGGAATTATTTTAAAATCTAGATTAAACACTTGAGAAAATAAACTCACTTTATTTATTACCATTTAATAAGAACAATCTCATCATTGGGTTGTGCCTTGAACAATTTACACTCCACCTCCTATGCTAGGAAATATATATTTAAGATTTTGTTATTTCTTAAGTAGTAAAATAATATTTTAATGAATCATAAGATCAATAAGTCATTATTTAAACCTCTAAAAATTTACCAAAACCAAAATGGTTTTCATAGGTTATCCAAAATGATAAATTATACTTTAACCTCAATTAATAATATCAAAAGTTCAAATTAATATATTTCATTAGTTGTTAACATTATTTCTCCTAAAAAATATGTCTTAACTAATTAAAAAATTAAAAAATTAATGAATAAGTATGCTATGCTTTTAAAATTAACTTATCTTAATCCTATATAAAGTGACTCTTAATGTTGCATATAAATATATTGATGACATGGTAATGATGAGAATGACCATAAAACTTTAATGAAAACATGGATGCTTTCAATAAATAAATATCTTCTTATTCCATAATATAAAATCTTATATTATAGAATATAAATAAAAAAATACAATAAACTCTATCATGAATTAGTTTTTCACTAAATCACCAACCATTTATAAGGTCACCAATACTATCCCATTTTCTTGTTCAACGTCAATCATCTCTTTATCCCAAATAAAAATGATTATCTCAACATCAATAATATATCAAGGTTCGGCTTACCCTTATTCATGTATTCTATAAAAATATCACCTTAAGACTAAATTATTTTTATTGGTTATTAGTACCATTTAACATATACATTCAAATACTTAAAGAAAATCCATTGTTGATCGATCCTTTGATGTTACATGATTATTATTACTATAATATTATTGGAAAAATAATTCTACAACACAATTATTGAATCCAAAACATAAATAATTAATCCAAATACCCAAGTACTTTAATCATTCCAATTTGACTATAGTAATAACATAATATTGATCTTGATACCTTTATTTATTCTAAGGTATTTTCCCTTTATGCATAGGGTATTCATTTAAATAGTGAACCATATCCTCACAGTTAAAAAATTAATGATATAGGTTTCTTTCTTACCCTTTCATTCATATTTATGATGTAATTTCTTTGAAAACTTGAACTAAACTCCCATTTGTTTCAGGTAAGTACCATTGTGTTTCTTTCAATAATTATCACATATTGGAAAATCCTTTTTTCTCTTATTCCCCTTATATATTTTTTCTATTACATCCTATTTTTCTTTTAACTTCCTTAAAATACATAAGATTTATATAATTAATTATATATATTTATATCACATAATAATATATCCTCATATGATGAGAATTCTTGAGAGACTAGTCCCCCATGAAGGATTAGCTATAACCTATCAAAGAAATGATTAATCTTGATATTTTAATTATGTATGTTGTTCACAACATGAATTGATTACTGTTTTAAGATAGATTCATACTTAGAAACTCTTTACTCTTCCTTTTGGCTTAGAATGAGTCATCTTCCACAATATATTTATAATTTCTTCATCTCCAGTTACAAATACAACTCCTTCTCCTGCTTTATTATCTTGCCCCCAAAGGATTTTCTATAATGATTAACTGCCTTGATATGGTTTCAATTACTTCCATTATAAACAATTTTTCAGTGAAGGGATATTCTATATTATATTATAAAATTAGTAATAATAATTTATAATTTAAAAACCAGTGAAAAACTTTTTATACATTAAAAACTTCTATATAACTAATATCTAAGTCATAAGATTAGTGTCTTTGGAAATATTTCCAAAGTCTGTCATAAGGAATATTTCTCTAATATATGTTTTCATAAATCTATTTCTTAAGGTTTATACTAAAGTCCATATAATTCTAACTATAAAGAACCCAACCCTATTAGCCTTTATAGAATTTTTACTTTATTAAATTAGAACTGGATACAAAGAGACACATCTAGAAAGACTAAATTATTTAGTAGTATTGAATAACCAGATACAACCATGATTCACATATTTAATTTTAAATATAAAATAAATAAAATAAAATCATTCTTCCAAACTCAAGGTTATTCATAATTCCCTTATTCATATCATAGGGGTAGGAAAAAAATATAAGGGTGAGTTGAGATGCTCAATAAGGGCATGTGTACCATGAAATCTTATTGTGCATTAATAATAAGGCACAAATAATTGATTATATTTTTTTCATATACACAATCACCTGGACTAGAAAATAATTCATATATATCATAAAAAATTAAATAACCACATGGAAAACAACAACTGATTTTATAATAAGGTAATGCATAATTCCAAACATCTAAAACTTACAGTCGAGGCCTTTTTCAAGACATATGAAAACATCATTTTGGTCTTACTGCAATAAATATATATAAATTGGTATGGACTTGGCCAAAAAATAATTTAGTTTGTCTCATGATACCTAATGATGTGTCAATAGGATATGTTAGGACTCACCTGTCACTTATAAATCTAGTGTATCCTCCTCTGAATATATAACACACCTTAATCAACTTGCCTTAAAAATCAAGAACTATCTATATTGGAAGAACAAGCATACAAAATATCAATACTTTCCTTAGTTAAAATGATCATAAACCATACAGAGAAATATGTTGGATGGTATAATTTGAGTACATCCTCAACATAATATTCAACAAAAGATATTTATATATGAAAATACTTTAAAGGTATTACTGAAATATTTCATGAGGAAAATATTCTTTTCACGATATAAATCATACTTTTTTAATATAAAAACTTCTCTTATATTAAATAAACTATTTTATTTAATTATATAATTAAAAAATTATAAATTAATCCTCAAATCATTATGTATTCACAATGTTTTGAAATTCCATTCATGTTTTATAATTTTAAGAAAGATTTATTTTACACATTAACTAAAAGTCAAAAAGCACCTCACTAGAAAAATGACAAGAAATTTCTTTAATTTTTATATATATTAAAAACATATATAAATATGTATTTAATAAATAATTGGAGGATTTAAAAACTATTATTTAATATTTTATGATAAATATGGATATGGGAGAAAATACCCTCCGAGTAAAGACAACCCTGAATAGTGATGAGATTGTGAAATAATTTTTTTCACTCTGGTAACTTTTGAATTGTTAGTCCCATGCAATAAATAAATTAAAATGAAAATTGAAAAAAAAATTTTAAAAACAAATTCCTGGTATATCATATTAAATGGGATGAATATATTCCACAAAAAAGAAACAAGTTGTGAATTTGGCATATGTCACATAGAAGTAAAAGCGAGGTGAGAAACCCTTACCTCAAGCCCAAATTCATCCGCATGTGTTAGAAATTACTGTATAATAAATATATATTTATTATAAATATATTAAAGAAGCATAATAATATATATAATATCATATATTATTGACATATAAACATTTATCACCCATTTATTAATCATTCTTAATTAAAACCACCGTTCTAGGTGACAACTGTTGTGTATTTCATGTATATTTTGTTTCGGGTGTTTTGGTCCTTGTACATTGATAATTTTTACACCATATAAAGAAATTAAATAATGATAAACATATCATATATATTCATTATATACATATTTAGGGTAATATTTAAAAGTTATATATAGAAAAATGTATCACACCATTCATGAAGATGGATGGTTGTACATATGCAAGAACGTTGTTTTCATTTTTTAAATCATGGAAAAAAGAATGGAAGAGGATAATTCTCATTTAAAAAATTATTATCATATCATATAAATAATATATATTCATCATACTTATCCTAATTACTATCAAACAAAAATAATAGAAAAAATCACATCGATTTGTGGAGGTGGTAGTTCACACGTAAACACAAGCGATGTTTTTGTATTCTAATGGATTAGAATCTAATAATCTAGGTGTGATATTATAATTAAAGGGGTATAATTATAAAAGAATTATCAAATATAAACATTAAATATTTCATAATAACCATCCATTGAATGTAGTTGAGTAAAATGAATTTTATCTCTATGTGAAGACGATAAGTTGTACGGACGCACAAGCGATACCTTCACTTCCCATATGATGTGAAATATGGTGAGTAATGATGATATAATAATCATAATAAAATTTTAGAATATTTATGATAGTTAAGATATTATTTAATGATATATATCCTATATTTTATATGAGGTATATAATAAGTAAAAAGATAGTGTTTGATTAAGGTGATGACCTCTCCTTTGAAAGAACTATTTTAAATCTCTTATTAAGGGTCCTAGGGTTGGTTTTTGGGAATAAAAAAACATCTATTATTTGAATAAGGAATCTTCTAAGGGAATCTTTTTATATTTGTTTGATATATAAGGCTCAATGTGGTGTATAGTAGTGTGGGACGAGATTCCCTTTTATAATTAAGGAGAGGGGCACTTTTAGAATTTCATAGAAGACTAAATTATAATAAATTCATTATAAAAAAATGCATCAAAATTTACAAGTATTTTAAACTCTTGTTGGATATGGTTTAATATCATCAAAAAATAAAATTTGGATCTGTTAATTTGGTGTTTTAAACCTTATCTTTTGGTTTAACCCCTTAATTAATATATTTTAACATTAACCACAATGACACATATTTCAAGCTTTAATGGTTATAATTTTACATATAAGGTAAATATTAAATAATTAATGTAATAAAGATTAAATTATGGACCAAATATTTCCCCTTATTATATTTAAATATTTCCATGATTTTAAAATAATTTAATAATATATTATTTTGAGAAATTATCATTGATGTTAATTTTGACACTATTCATTTAATCTAAATTCAAAGACATAAATGTATAGTTTTATTTCAAATACAATACATTTAAACAAAAAAATATTTCATATTAATATATGAAATTCAATAAACACTATAAATTACACAAATTATATTATTTTATTAGTTTTAATATCATTTATTTTATTTTTCTATTAATTGAATATACAATATTAGTGCTGCCCAAACCTTTAAGGTAATTATAAAGTCCATAAAAATTATAAATAAATTATTGTCATGAATATAATTTAATTATTCATAATATTTAAATTTATATTTGTTCATAACTTTTTTTCCATTTGGATACACAATAGATATTTAAAACTAAGAGAGTGGCATTTTTTTTAACATTCATTGAATTTAATATTATATTGCTTATTTCCATGGAAAATTGTCAACTAAACAAATAAATTTCACTTATATGGTGATAAAGGTATAATTTAATTCATAAAATGATAATTAAGATGAAATATTATGACCATATATTTTTTAACCTTGATTAATCTGATTTACTATTTATTAACGTGATAAATTTTACCATTGTCACAATTCATATTTAACCAAACTAAAATAGAAATTTCTAACAAATGTTTACATAATTATTAAAAATAATTAATCCATTTATTAACATTCAATTGATATAATTCTAAGAAATTAATTTTAAAATAAACACGCAAAATGTGAAAAAAAACCATGTTTAAAAAAAATCCTTTTATGTATAAAATTGTTTTTATATTAAATTATAACATGAAATTTATTCAAATGAAATTAATTCTATTATCAATAAAATAATATAAATAAATTTAGTTCTAATTAATTTTAAAATACAATAGATATTTATAAATACTTGAAACAAAAATATAGTTTTCAACAAATGGAGTATTTTTCACTATTCACTATAAAACCAATATTTTTAGAAAAAATTAACAATTTCACCCTAATATAATTTTTATATACTGATTTCAAAAATTATATTATTTTTATGAAATAAATTTAATATATGTTATAGAAATTAATTTTAAAAATTTATCATTAAAATCAATAAAAATAATTTTTGAAAACAAACATATTTCTCAAGCATAAAACACCATTACATAAAATTGAATAATTTTTTCCTAAGCATCAACCAATATATTTTGATTGAGAAGGTCCTATATATATATATATATATTTCATAATTCAATTAATATTATTTATACCCACCAATTCAATGGCTAGGTTATAACATTCATATTTAAATAATAGTATTTTGTGATTCGTTTAGGCTCAGTGTCATGTATTGTATAAGTTATTAAACATAGTTTTATTTTAAAATTTTTAGGTATTAAATAAATTTATAATAGTTTTTATTCAGTATTTTTGATTAAAAAATACGGGAATATATGTTAAATTTTATTAATAAACTAGACAATTGATTTTATGATAAGTTTATATTATTTTGGGATAACTATTAGAGAACACATGATTGAGTTATGGATAATTCTTAGGTTTAATATTTGATTAATGTCGAGGTAATAAAGGGATGATTGATTTTAATAAAATATAGTTTGATAATACAAATAGCCTTGAAATTGATTGCTTCGTTAATGAAAAAGTAATATATGATAATTCTTAGTAAAGTTTGTCTTATTTTTGTGATTATGATATATTGACTAGTCTGTGATTTTATAAACGTGTGGCTGAAGATAAGAAATAATTATTGTGAGAATATATGATTTGATTGTGGTTTAATATCATGTAGATTAATTTTTTTTTGGATGGTATGTTATGGAGAACATATGATTACTAAAAATATATATATACAAGTGGGAATATGATTGTATAAAATATTAATGCTATTAGAAGAAATAAAGGTAACTTGTTATAGACTAAGAAAATATGATATATTTAATATTTAATTTTATATCCTAAATGATTAATATCGTCAGAATATCTCAACCTTATTTAATTAGTGATTAATAACATAAATTGTGATGACCCAATTTATATATGAGGAGAATATAACGAACAAAGATTTTTCTGTATATTCTCCTTAAATAAATAATATATTAAATATTTTTTTGAAACACTGTAAAAAACTAAATTGGAAAACCTTGATATATTTTAAATATTAAATATGAATATTAAAACTTAGATGTTAAATTAAATAATATAAATTGAAGTTACCATATTGTAAAACAAATAAATAAAGTAGGAAGAATTGGAATCTAGATGCATGGGTCTTCCTTATGAAGCCCATCTGTTTAAGTTTGAAGGGGGAGTAGCTTCAATTGGTTTCACATTGGTCTATGCTCAAGATGAACTTGAGAAATTAGCGTTAAGAAAAATTTATGGGATAAGTTCTTGTTTCAAGATATTTCTGCAATTTCCGTGCTAGTTGAACTACCACTCTAAAATAAAACCAAATATTTTGTGATGCTTAGTTATTACACAGGGATAATAAGGGGTTATGTAAATAGAAATAAGGATTATATCAACACATAATATATATATATATATATATATGAAAGCTCATATCATATATACACTTTATTTCACGATCTATAACATTAATATACACATAATATAATCCCAAAAGATTGAGAGGCCTAGTGTATTTGGGTAATTATATAAATATCAAAATAACTTGAAACAAGTATACAATGACAATTTTAGTATATAATCTAGAAATATAAAATTATGAAACCTTTTTCTTGAATAAATATCCACTCTATAATTTAAATTATACATTTTAAAATATTTATTAAATCCTATAAACATATATTTGGAATTTTAGAACTCAATTAATATATTTCTCTAAATTATTTTACCAAATTATACATTATTTATATTAAAATTATATTTTAACACTTTTAAGAATTAAATCACATAAATATATTTATATTTTATAATTTTTAGTTCCAATATATCTAATAATTACCACTTCAATTTTTGGAATAAAAATTTAGTAACCTTATATAAAATCTAGCTACCATAGTAAAAGCTAAAATGTTTAAAGTAATAATTCAATGGGTAAAAATATTGAAACATGTTTAGGACATGAATTATTTTTTTGTGGTTTTATCAACCCTATAAATTAACCATACCATTATTTCTCAAATTTTGGAATACATTTCTTTGGGAGTGACTTTAAATTATTGAAATGGTGTTCCAATTAGGAAGGTTCTTGGCTTTCCTGTCTCGGCGGCGATGGAGGTCTCGGTGATGGGTGAACCCTAGCGGTGATGGAGGTCCCGGCGGCCCCTCTTCCCCCGGGGGAGGGGCCTCAGAATCCTCCTCAGGGTTGCTGGCGTGCAGATCGTTGGCCATCATATGTGGATGTGCCTCTCTTCCCCAACATCAAGGTTGCTCCGAAGGTTCCTGGCATCTGCCTTGGACAACCAGTGGTTCCAGTCTCTCTTCAAGAGTTCTCTGATGCATCCTCTCTTTTCTCCAACGCACTGGTTGCAAGGTTCGTGCGACGGCGGCCTTCGATAGAGGTATTTGAAAAATTTGTGAATGAAAATTGGGGTCTTACTCACCGGGTGGTTGTCGAGATCTTGGGTCCGCATCAGTTCCTTCTTTACTTTCTGGATGAAGATGACCTAGCGCGGTCTTGGTCCAACGCTAGTAGGTCGATTCGCGGATTTCGTTTTCATCTGCTTCGCTGGACTTTTTAATTTCATATGAATCGCGACCCTTCTACCTCTGTGATTTGGATTCAAATTCCTGGTTTACCTTTACCGTTCCAAAACCCAGCGTTGTTAAGTTCAATAGGGAATTATATTGGTCGTCTCCTGTGCCTTGATCAGCGAACAGCTACCTTGAGGAACCCCAATGTTGCGAGGATGTGTGTTGAACTGGAACTCTCCCGACCCCCTCCTGAGATGGTGTGGGTTGTAATTGAGGGGGAATACAGGTATGCACAACCCATATACTATGAGTCCTGGATTGATTACTGCTCCTTCTGCCACAAACAGGGGCATGATCTTTATGTGTGTCGCAAGAAGGGAGTGTGTGAGTGTCCTGATGCTACAAATGATCCAACTGTCCAGGCCATGATTGATGAGAAATCAACTGGCCATGTCAATGAAGAGTTGATACAGGATGATTCCCCCTTCACTAAGGTCTGTGATGTTCAGGAAAATGGGGGTGTTATGCGAGCTGTGAGGGAGGATTTGATAGGGACGTCAGGGCCCTCTGTTGCTGCTGTATTTGAACGGCTAAACAATGACATGAGTCTTAGCTCTATGTCGGATGCATCATGGTCAATGGTGAAAGTGTGTGATGGTGTTGAGATGCAGGGTGAACAAGAAGCTGAATTGGACTCAAGCAGGCTGCCCAACACCCAGAATGGATGTTGTGAGGCACCTATCTCTGTCCCATGTCCTCAAAGTATGGGTAGCGGACATGGGCACCCAGGGGGTGTTAAATCTGGACCATATTTCTTCTCCACGAACCAATTTTCTGCACTGGATGGGGTGGAAGAACCTGATGATGGTCTAGGAGTGGGGGAAGCTGATCGGCTTGATCCACAGCAAGCAGATAATGGGACAAGCTTGCTGGGTGGAAAACTGATGGAGGAGGAGACCTCCAACTTTGAAGCAGATCACCAGAAGCCTGTGGAGGTTGCAGTGGTTGAGGATGTGGAATTTCCAGGTTTGAAGAATCAGTGTTTAACCCCTATTGACTTAAATCAAACTTCCTTGAGGGCTGGAACAGTGGAGTCAGGAAGGAATGATTGCTTCAAGGGATTGGGAGAAGCTCTTTAGAAGGGGGGAGATGTTTCCAATGGAGTGAGAGAAAATGAGAGGGAGGTGCTCAAAGCCTCTTATAGTGACATGGTTCGAGGAGAAAGGAAGGAAACCCTTGATAATGGGATTGAGAGTATGGGGGCAGGAACTGATCCAAAAAAGAAGAAGCCAAGAAAAGACTACTCCAACATGCCGAGGACGGTGTCTACTAGGTCCTCTGCCAAGAATGGAAAAGGGAAAGAAGTAAACTCAAAGAAGGGACAGAATAAGGCAGTGATCAGGACATCTATGACTGAAAGAGAGTTATGTCTTAGGGAGAAATACCTCAACATGCTCAATCAATATGCTCCATCTGAGTGGGAGTCGGCGGATCCAGATGATTCGGAGGATGGAGATGTTGGAGATTTTGACACATTTTGACTGGCACTGTTGTTGGGGGTGTTTTCATATCATTTCATTTTCTTTGTACTTTGTACTAATTATTCTTTAATAGATTCTCATGGGACCAGGCATTTGGCCTGGGCCTGCATCTTTCTGGTTAAATTATTGAAATGTTTTGGTTATTTACAAAAAATGATATCTTTTTTCACTTATAAAATGGGATCTCATCTCAGTATTTTACCTCATGAAAACCCATAATGTTCATGCCAAACTATTATAAAACCTATGCTCAAAATTCATATATACTTTAAATTGGTTCTGGTCTTCTCTAAGACCATACTTCAAATCCTTAACTCCCTTCCCAAAGGAGTTAATCCAATAAGTGAGGTATAAGTTCCTACCATCTCTTTCTCATTTCTATTTTTTTCACTCCTTATTTATCCAAATTTAACTAAAATATATTAAAATCATAACATTACTATACTTATTATACATATATGTTATTATAATTATTTTATTTTCATCAACCATCTTTCCCTTTTTATTATGTAAAATAAAAATGTGAATCATGTGTATGTGTAAACTACCATCTCCAAAAAGTTAAATGTTAGTTTTACTTCACCCTTTAATTTTTATTGTTTAAAAATGGAATTTAATATATAATTATGATATCTATAGCTAAATTAAGATTGGTAAATGATAATATATATGACTCCTCTCTCCCATTATATGGAAAATGAAGGCATCACCCATGTGTATGTGTATTCTACCATATCCAGAGAAAAATGTGTTCTATTTTTCATTACCACCTTTCATATATGTTTATAAGAATAGTTTTAAAGTATAAAAATGATAAAAATGATATTAATTATTTTTCTTAATAAAAAGTAAATAACCAATAAATTATATGAATGATAAACTATCATTATAAAATTCAGAGTGATTAAAGTCAAACTAAAAAGGAAAAATATTTTATTCATACTGTGTAATTGTTCTATATCCAATAAATATTGTTAAAATTATTTCTAATTTTGATATATCACACTAATAAACACTAAATAAGATCATTTTTGTACTGGTATATTGATATTTTTTCTATACTATCTTAGCATCAACCATTAATCATGGGATATTCGTGTTCGGGTCGGTTTAGCCACATACCTGAACAGTGTTATGAATTTTTACCATGGATAAAAATGAGAACATAGACACAAGTATAATATGATATAAATATGTAAACAATGTTTTTGGTTAGGTGAAGGTTATGTCAATATTTAACTCGTTAATTATGAATAAACCTTTAGTGATTAAGAATCACCAAAATATGATTGTAATAAATTTCATCTTCTGAAATAATGAATAAAAAATGGATGAAAGGAAGTTAAAATTTCACAAATAATTATATTTAAATCCTTATATTAACTTTAATAATATTATAATAATTTAATTTGGAATAATAATGAATATTGAAACTGCTCTTATAAAACTAATTTGGAATGATCAAGATTACATACACCGGATATTGTTATTTGGTAATAAATAAATAAATAAACAAACATATGTATAGGATGATTGTAAATATAGATTATAAAGGGATATGGTTGTGAATAATGTCATTAGTAATTTCTTTAATATATTTAGTTTAATTATTCTTTATATTTAGTGAAAGTGTAGAATGAATTTTATCCAAGTTAAGGGTTTTCATCTCAAATTCTCTCTCTGAGACATGTTTTATATTATGAACTAATTTTTTTGTGGTGTATATGGTACCAAATTAAGGTATTATATCATGGAATACCTTTTATTCATGGTAATTTAATTTCAATATGAATCTATCTCTTTCTAGAAGTTTTTATATAAATTCTCCTCACGTTGTAAGTGTTTTATTAGCTTTGTGGTATTTTCACCCCACGTTTGGCTTCCCATGTTGGGGGATAGAATCCCCCAACTGCCTATTTCAGTGGTATTTAGTGTTGTTATTACCTTATCATTGGGTTGATGGTGGTAGTTGGTGTTTTAGTGGCTAACACACGTCGATGGGTGAAATTCTAAATGAGTAACACTCATGGAGGGATGATCTCAATCTAGGGTGGTGTCCATAGGAATCCTGTTTCTTCTTGGTGGGATTGATGTTGATAAGGAGGACCTCTAATAGGTGGAATACTCTTGTGTTGAATGGAATACCTTGATTATGGGGGGATATCTAAAGGGAGAGAGATATTATTGAGGGCCTCATAAGAATAAAAGGGTAGAAAGTCTCCCAGGTAATTCACTAGGCAAGAAGTGGATGAAATTTAATGCCATTAAAATTTTGTTCACTAAAAAAAGGGTATTTAGCCGAAAAAATACCGATCATTTGGGATAATTCAAGTGAATTTGATCCATTAAATTAGTATTCCTTCAAGCCATTAATTGTTTTAATGGGTCGGTGGATGGCTTATTCGTTATAGGGGTGTTATAACCTATCCTCATAGCCCTTTACTATGGGTGTGCTTGTGTATTTTGTTCTATTGAACCCCAATAAATGAATGGATCAATTATTATTTATCAAGTTATAATTGTTCTCCTTGAACATACGTTGTATAAGTTAGGTTAATTATTCCCTATTATTCTATTAAGTGATATTTTCTATTTAATATTTAAGGATTTATATTTTTTCAATATGAAACTCTTTTTAATAGTTTCATACTTCATGAACCATGTTGTATTTTAGGGACTTTGGTATTTCAAATATCTTTCTTTGTGTTATATGGTTTCTTTTGACCACCTAACATCAATATTATCATTTTAAATTGATTTCCTATTCTATATTAAGTTATATATTATCTTTCTTGAGAGGATTAATTATTTGATTCAAATATTCCTACTTGGTTATTGACGCACATGAATGTATAACATTATCAAGAAAAAACCTCCATATCTTAATTAGTTCTTTATTTAAAGAACATATTTTACATCCCACCGATGTTTTCCACTATGTTTTGGGAAATCTGTTATGGATCATTTTCTATGATTATAATAATTATAGTTACCTCCTTTTAAAAGAAAATATAATAATATTTTTATTATGTGGGTTCCAAATAAATGTATTTAAAAAAAAATTCATCCCTTTAAAATAAAATATTTTATTTTCAACCACAAATTTTCTTTGATAATATTTATAAACTATCAGGGAATCATTTATTGAAGATTATTTTTCAAAGGTAAATTTTTACTTAATGGTTTAACCTTAACTTTTAAATAATAACTGTCGAAAGTGACTCGTAACTATTTTACTCTATGAATATGTTGCAAATGATAAATTTTAAAATTTTCCTTGGGATCACATATTTATACCACATTTGAAATTTTTTTCATATATTTCTCTATTTTTTTCATGGTTTCTAAAATAAATCATTCTTCCCATATAACTATAAAATATCTCTTTAAAATGATTTCAAAAGACCAAGGATATTTCTTATTTCCCAGGTGATTTTTCCAAAAAACCTTAAAATTATTATTTTTATCTAAGTCATTGTACATTGAAATATATCATTCTTGATCTTGGATTTTTTTAAATTTAACTATAAAAAGTAATTCTCTAGAAAACTTTTGTAATGTATTTCTCTTTTGTAAAAATGATCCATCACTTCCTTTATCTTTCCAAATCATTATTGGTGTATAATCATAATTTTTCTTCCATTTCTTTTCCTCTATGAATAACCTATTTTTGATTCCTATAATTGAAGGGTGTTATCCTAGATTCCATAGATCTATTTAATGGGTAAAATTATTTTCTAAACTATATACCATTTATCTATATTGTGTAAATACCATTTTAATTAATGTCTTGATTTTATAATATTTACCTAGAATGTTATTTTATGTCATTGGATACCCATTTATATTCTACGGGTTTCTCATATTATGATTATTTATAGAACATTACACGATTTCCTTATGTGAATTACTTAAAAAAGGATATGAGAAACATTGTAATTCCTTAGGTTACTTATGCCATGTTTAATTAAACCCATTTTATCTCCATGTGTGCTTTTCACTATAAAAAATGTGAATGGTATTCATTGGAAATTATTATAAAACCCATTATTATTATAAGGTTTTAATGATGTGATAGGTAGATGTTTTATTATTCCAATGTATGTATGGTTAATTTTTACATCCAGTTTGGGACCTATATATCCCTATAATGCATCAAGTAATGATTTATACATCATGAGATAATATTGAAACAAGTAGTGATTTTCAATCCGAAATGTTAAACTCGTTGTGATTCCTGATACACTATGGGAAATAGGTGAGTAAGTTATTATACACCATGGGAAATAGATGAGTGAGACATTATCCTCTAAGTGAAATAGGTTAAGTTTCCAAACCCACTATGTTATGATTTCTATGATAATGGATGTACCACAATTCTCAAGTATGCCTGGTTTCTATGATGTATGAAGTTTTCATGATGTATTATTTTTTTAATCAATAGATTTATGATTTACGCTTTGTTGGGAATAAATTTATTATGCATATTGATTATACCCATATTATTATCATATTCTCTCTTATGATCTTTGATCGTTATCACTCACGTTTACCCTTATTGAACAAATGAGACCGCCCCATTTTTATGTTTCCATTTACCAAGGTTATTAAGTGAGAAAAATTATGAAATATATAGATTTCTTTATTTAGTGGATAATTTATGGGATATATTAAATATTCCTTATGGATTAAGTAGTTTTTAATTAAATAGGAAACATTCCCAATTTATAAAAAGAACTTGGGTTTAATTTTAACTTTTTATCTAAATTCTAAAAAATATAAACATAAAAGGTGTTCACTACTAGAAATAGTGTCTATCACCACACCTCTATACAAAGTGTTTCCATAAATATTAGTATAGTGTAATATATGGTAGCTTATACCAATAGTTGCATAAGAATCATTGTGATATACATCTATAAAACCCCCTCTCCATTAGGATCCCCTTCTCCCATATCAACTTCCCCTCACACCCCATTTCTAAAAGCCCTACAACACCTCTATGATCTTCCACTCCTCACCACTGCACCCATATTGACTTCCCCTCTCTACCAATCTATTCCTCTTCGAACTCCCCTACTCCCTTCCTGACTCCCCATCACCACTCGCTACTCACCACCGCTTGCCTCTCCCCTCATCCCATCCCGAGCCCTTGTATCTCTCGCTCTCCCCTCCTACATAGTTTCCATTATGTAATTTCTAAATTCAGAAGTTTTTATTTTAAGGTTATTCATTGATTTAGTAGAATTGTGGTGAAATAAATCATTTATGATAGATATTTTTCTATGATTAGGAATAGGGGAACCCAATATGTAGCATCCCAACCCGTCTTACCCTTGAATTGGTAGCTAGACTGGTCACCAGATGACCTCAAGCAAATCTCTCGGTATGCCCGTGGCTGACTACTAGCAGCGAGTGTCTATAAATATTCAATGGGGAGATTATACCCTCAAATTCAGAGTTAACAGTGTAAATAGATAATAAACTCAGACAACAGTAGAAGTAAATATAAAACAATAGTCAAATAAATAAAGAAATTGGCCAATGCCAGTTTATGCAATACACACATGTCACAGTCATACATATCTGAAAGTAGTAAACAAAACATCATGCTTTATGTCTCAGTATAGAAATAAGGAAAAGAATAAAATACCAAAGGGTGATCTCACGAGAATCTAGAGCTCCTTCTCGGTTTATTATTTCTATCTCCCACGTACATGAAAAAACAAAAAGAAAGATCTAAGGTCCTTCAAACAATTAAAGTCTACTCGGGCGGCCCTAGTAGGGTGTGAGATATAAATCTGAGTAGGCTGGGACCACTGGTGTCTATTTCAGTCTATAAAATTCAATATAATTAAATTTTGTGCATGTATAATTAATTAATAAAATAATTGAATAAATAAACTAAAACCCATGCAGGTTCCTAAGGGGCACCTGATAGAGATACCTACTTCCGCACGTAGCTGAAAATAAGAGTATGAAGAGTAACTATATATATAGAATGCATAAATAAACTCTTTAATACATTATTTGATATTATTTACTTGACCAGAAAAATGTATGGGTTCCCCTGGACACCCGTAAATCAAAACCTATCTCGATCATACAGGTTATTGAACAATTTATCATATTTACATCACAAATCATTACATCAAATTAGCTTTCATTAACCATTTAATTCAATTCATGTATGACCAATTGGACATACAGTCCAATGTCAATTAATGGGTGTAGAACGTCATATCTATCACCCTCGTGAGTATTTGGAGCATCAGTCCTTGCATCATAACCCATGGGTATTTGGACCATCAGTCTTTTCTAATAAAATAAAATTCTCATGCATGTTGAGTGTAGAACGCCATGTCTGGCACCCCCTGAGTATTTGAAGTATCTGTCTCTATCTCACAACCTCTTTATGAATCACACACACACACACACACACACACACACACATATATATATATATATAAATCGTGGGTGTAGAATGCCAGTTCTAGAACCCTAAGATCTCGTCCATTAATTTATTTATTAATTAATTATTCAAGTCTTCTAATTAATTCAATAACTAATTAAAAACATTGCTTTGAGTACCAAATCAACAAATATTTAGTCACAAAAATTCTATTAGTTAGCTCAACAATTAAATTATAATTAAAATAAAATTAAGTAATTCAAACACGAATTAATCTCATCAATTTCTATAGTTAATTTAATAATTAACTAACCAAAAGGCAACCATCTCAATATTACATAATTAATTCACAAATAACTATTTGAAGGAAACCATCCCAAAATCACCTAATTAATTCACAAATTAATTATCTCTTAAGCAACCATTTCAAAATCACATAATTAATTAACAAATTAATTATCTCAAATTATCCCAAATCAATATCTCATAATTAACCCCCCAATTAATTATATATATTATAATATCATAACACATAATTAATTCACAATTAATTATCTCAACTTAACCAATCTAATATCACATAATTAACCCCCTGATTAATTATCATCCCAAAGCACATAATTAATTCATAATTACTTATCTGAACCTAACCAAATTAATATCCCATAATTAATTTCCCAATTAATTAGAATCTTAAAGCCCATAATTAATTCATAACTAATTATTTCAACTTAACCAAATTAATATCTCTTAATTAATTCCTCAATTAATTATGATCTCAAAGCTCATAATTATTCATAATTAATTATCTCAACTTAACCAAATTAATATCTCATAATTAACCCCTTGATTAATTATCATTTCAAAGCACATAATTAATTATTAATTAAATATATCAACTTAACAAAATTAATATATCATAATTAATCCATCGAATAATTATCATTTCAAGGAACATAATTTGTTCACAATTAATTACTTCAACTTATCCAAATTAATATTTCATAATTAATTACTTGATTAATTATCTTCTCAAAACACATAATTAAGTCATAATTAATTATATCAACATAACCAAATTAATTACTCTTAATTAATCACACAATTAATTATCTATTTTACAACCACAAAGAATAAAATTACTTCATAATTAATCATCTCAATAAACAATTCAATCCAAAATTTCAGTCAACTTGACCAAAAAAAATAAATCAATAACATTGAATTTTATTAATTAGGCAATGCATAGAACCCTAACTCAATGAATTCGGCTGAGCCAAAGATTTATAACTCAAATAACAAACTATTTGAAAATACACACTTCCACACTAATGAACACACATACTTGGAATTGATCACAACCCCCAAATATGACGCTAGTGGACCAAAATAATATGAATCGCTTCTCCTTGGGAAATAGTCATTGGAATACAGATCTACAGGTCCTAAGACATCTTCCAAACCACCTTTCTGAGGCAAAAAATTGTTATGGAGGAACCAGAAGGAACTGTACATGTAAAGCGGAGCCGAAGGAGGGGTGGTGGTGCACCTCACCATGGGGGAACTGAGGGGAGGGGGTCACGCCTCACTTGCTGTGCACCTCATCCCTTTTCTTTTCTCCCCCAAATATCCCCCAATTAAAATAAGGATTAATAATATAATAATAATAATCCCCATTATTTTATTATTATTAATTAATTTACACCCCTCTTAGACAAACCCCAAAATAACCATTTAACACATCATTTAATTAAATTCCTTTATAACCAAATTTAATTAAATAAATTTTCCAACTCATCATTATTTAATTAAACTCTCTCAACATAATCTAATAAAAAAACCTCAACACCACATTAATCATCATTTAATTAAATTTTTTCCAACTGAATTTAATTATATAATTTCTCCAATTCATGTTATTTAATTGAATTATCTGAACACAATTTAATTAAATTAAAAACACCAACTCATCGAAATTATTTAATTCAATTCTCTCAAACTCGATTTAATTATATAATAACCACATTTCACAATGACTAATTATATTCTTCTTAACCTTGAATTTAATTAAATAAAACCTCCATTTCACATTAATTAATTAAATTCCTATTTACCATGAATTTAATTAAATGAATTCCCATCTCTTCATTTACACATAATTTTATATTACAATTTAATATTACCCTTCTTTGATATCCCTCAACTTGTCATTTACATGTCATTTAATTTAATTCTTATTATCTCAAATTAATTAAATAAAGACTCCAAATCATCATTCGAAAATAATTTAATATTACCATTTAATATTACCCTTTATTGATAACCTCCAACTCCTTATTTAGATATCATTTAATTGAGCTTCTCTAATCTCAATTTAATTAAATAATGACTCCGACTAATCATCATTTAAAATAAATTTAATTATTTTCACCTCAATTTAATTAAATGAATTCTCTATATCAATGTCATATAATTAAATTATCTCAACTTTAATTTAATTAAATGAAAACCCAACAAAAAATTTAATTAAATTTCTTTCAACTATGAATTTAATTAATTTAATTTAATCTGAAACTCAAAACTGTGTAAGCTGCATGATTTATTTTTCACAGTCTGATAGACCATGCCCTGACCTTGTACCCACTACTGGACACCTGGAGTATATTTCAGGGATGACAAGAACAATTTGACTAACCATGTGCATCCTGAGTGAACACATCTTCCATACCTTTTTAAAACAGAGTTTTTGGGTCCAGTGCTCCTGAAACCCTTCGTGCCACCTGGGAAACTCATAGAGCTTTTATTCAAGCTCGATATCAACACTTATGATGGACCCAACTCGTAAAAATTCTTCCTGAAGCATGATTTTAAAAAAAACCCTATAATTGACTGAAAAAGTTGAAAAAAATATTAATTTAACCTGGTTAAAAAACATTGGACTTTATAATCTACCCCCCTTTAAAACTTCTCATCACCAAGAATCCGTTTGGAGCTACTACAACACCAAACAACCCACCAAGGCCAGTAAGTCTCATTTAAATGATCACATTGAGTTCATAGATTCCCAACACAACTTTAAACATTTTAGAATCCCAATCCATGACTCTTTAATTGAAAGACATCACCGACCAATGAAAACCATACCCGTCGTTAAACCAGTGACGTTCCTTTAAAATGCTTTCATCACCTACTGTAAGTAAGACAAAGACCATACTCAACTTTAGGTGACCTCTCCAAGTCAATCCATTGCATTTCTACTTTAAAAATTTCATTCCCCAATATAAATAAGGGAATAACCCATAGAACGACCATTTCCGCATACAACCCAGATAATAACCACTTATCAAGTCCAATGACTTTTAAAACTTTATCAGTGTAAGACCGATGCTATCTCAGTGCCTCCAGGATGAGGCCAAGATAGGGGAAATGATCATACCAATCGGAATATAACTCTAAGAGTAAACCCATGTGACCCAGAATGTCAATCAAACAATCACCAATAAGCTCTTTACAAAAATCTTGGCTTCTCCTACCGATGCATCATCAACCAAAACCCAATACCTAGTTCACCCAAGGAATCTCTGATCATTAAAATCATACCATTGAAACTCTTTAAATAACTAACAGAGTTTACAAATTTTTTTCACACCACCATCCTTATCAAATATTGCAACCAAGAATAAATCGACACCTTTACTGGAGCCGATGTGACACTACCACCTTAGGATTGTCTATGTGGTGGAAAGAATGGAGTAGCTGCTCTCAAGAATGCTATTTCAAAAACATCTTACACATACTTGTGACGTTCCAAGAACCATGATCAGCACATAAAAATATCTCATGAAAGCTGAAATACTAAACTGAGTGGCGTTTTAAAACGCCATAGTCCCAAAAATTCCTCCTGAGTGGTGGGATGAACTTATCTTTGCGCCCAAACACTCTATTATGAAGTTAACCCAAGGACATCCGTAACAGATTTATATGCCTGAGGCATGTATGTCTTATTGAACTAAGCATTACCGAATGCTTATTCTCATATCAAGAGTCAAAAAAATAAATAAAAATACAACGGCCTCCCCTCAAACAAAGGAGACATTCTTTAAACCCAAAATTCCTACTAGGTACACAACACTTAAATAGTACCAACATTAAAAATCTCACAACAGGAACAGATAATACCATCTCTATGGGTGATACCAACCAAGGGATAGTCCCTAAAAAGCATACACGTCTAACCTATATCTTGGTCACACAAACAGAAACTCACTAGGCTCAGAAGCCCCCTTTTCATTAGAGCCATTTTATTAATTCATTTCATCCTCTAAAATTTGAAAGATTTTAAACAAACCCAAAAGTACTATTCCAAAACAAGGTATTTTTTTTCAAACAACACCCCATGGGAAACACAGAAAAGTTATAACAAACTTCCTCTTTAACAGTTAACATTCAGCATCATTTGATTTTAAATAGGCACTTTAGCATCGAAATTCATTTTTAACAGAGAAGCAACCTCTAAGGGTCCAATATATTCATACATAGGTTCTTTAAAAGGAAACCCTCAATAGTTCATTCAATAAAAACTCAATATTTTTACATTTATAGACACACTATGGTTATACAAGGCTCAAACACATGGGTGGCCATATACTAATTGATAAGGCGCTCGTACACCTTAATGCTGTTATTTGGATCCCATTCATCACAAAAAAATGTTCATTTAACATTTTAACTTTAGCATCCACTTTTCAATCCTTTGGGTTCTTGGTTTACCCTTTTTATAGTTATAAGACACTCATACACCTTACAACTGTAACTAGATCTCGTCAGAAACACAACCAATCAATGTTCACCAATCCATCCATTTACACATGAAAAAATATTTAGCATGTTATCACAAGAATTAACACAAAATTATGGTATAACATAGAAGCATGACATAATAACAAAACATGTTAATTAAGGAGGAGGAATGGAATATAATCATCTAAACATGTTATACAAGAAGACATACTAAAGCTGATCAAAAAATGGAATTTCACCAAAGGCTCACAATCAAAATTAGCAAGCATCCTACTGATGCAACTACATGGCTGGTGATATGAGTGGAATGGGAATATTTAACTACCAAAGATGATGGATGTAATGCAATTTCCTCTCCATATCAGGTGAAGGAAAATTTTCAAAATTCTCAAAATCAATAAGAAGCAAAAAATAAACCAGTCACTCAAGGTGAAATCATATCAACTGTAATCTCAAGCATTATAAACATCAATTCCCATCCCTAGACACTTGGTCATTTCTTATACATGGTGTGATCAGTCCCAAGTATGACTATTAACCAAGTTCCATCACTTTACTAGTCTCATGTCTTCCAACCAAAAACATAAATACAATGGAAAAAGAAGGAAAATTGACCCTCTGATACCACTTTGTAACGTCCCAGCTCGACTTACCCACAAATCAGTAGTTGAACTAGTCTCCATTAGACCTCAAGCGCATCTCCCAATACACTAGAGGCCACAGATTAGCAGCTATGGTCTCTGGATAGTTAGTTGTGATACTATACCCTCAAATTCAGAGTGCGCAGTGGAAATAGGTAATAAAATCAGATTACAGTAGAAGTATATATAAATAAATAATCAAATGAATAAAGAAGGTGTCCAATTATAGTTTATACAAAGCATTCATGTCATGGTCATACATATCTAAAAGTATTAAACAAAACAACATGTTTACATCTCAATATATAAATATAATGGCCCAGACATATCTGGTCCCTTCCCTTACTATAATATGGTTTTTGATGTTTTTTGGTAGTTCAAGGTGACTCACCCCTAATACTTTTCCAAATTTCTAGTTTTGTGAACAATGTTTCAATAAAGGTGAGTCTACAATGTTTCTAGAATGGTGATTCTACAATATTTCTAAAATGGTGAGTCTATAGTGTTTCAAGAACATTTAGTCGACAATGATTCTAGAATGGTGATACATCTAATAGCGAGTCTATAGAGATTCCAGAATGGTGAGTCTATAGTGTTTCCAAAATGGTGAGACATCTAACAGTGAATCTACAGTGTTTCAAAATGGTGAGTCTATAGTGTATCCAAAACGGTGAGTCTATAGTGTTTCCAGAACGGTGAGACAACTAACGGTGAGTCTACAATGTTTCCAGAATGGTGAGTCTATAGTGTTTCAAAAAAGAGAGAGTCTATAATGTTTCCAAAACTGTGAGTCTATATTGCTTCTAGAACCGTGAGTCGTTTTCCTTTTCCAAATTTCCTTATTTTTGTAGATTTGCTATAGTTTCACCCATTTGACGTTTCCTTTGATGTAAAATGCTTTCAAAGACTTGTTTTAAGGGATTTAAGGCTGATTCAAATCCCTTAACTCCTATTTTATTTTTTCCTAATGGGTGGAGTGCCTTTTCTCTATCAAGACATGTGATATTTAAAAGATCCGGTCTTAATGGAAAATACAACACATCTTAAACCACCACTCCATTAAATCTTATTATGGGATGAGAGATATTCCTCACTTGTTCTTCTATATTGTTTCCTAGTGTGAGATGCTCGAACCTTTCCTTCATTCCTATAGAGGTCATGGGATCAACCTTTACTCCTTGGATTGGTTCCACTTGAAGTTCTTCCTGCTGCATGCACACCCCCTGTTTCGGTGAAATTTGTAATTTTCGATCCGTATTCGATATAAGGTATGTTCTTCCGCCGTTCTTCTATGTCCCTCTCCGTTTTTCCTCCTTCCCATGTTATGTTATGTGATCTCTATGTTTCTAATGGACTTTTCTTTCTTGTTGGCTGGTGTGGTGGTGTCTCTGTATCCTCGAGTGGATGCAGTCCTCTTGGAGAGGTGATCATGATCTATTTTTCGGACTATTCTTATGTAGATAGTATCAGAAAACTTTTGAGGAAGGGGATTCATGTATTATCTATTCTTTTACATGAAACTATATAGTTATTATGTTTTAGAAAACTAGATCACAATAAATTCGACATAATAAATATTTGAATCAGATAAATAAATTGGTATCGATCATATGTTATTTCCTATTATTTTTCCAGATAGTGTAATATCCCGGATTGCCTTATTTATCATATAATTCTTGATAGAAATTGGTAAATAATGTAAATCTTGGATTAATTGTAAATTAATTGGATAAGGATAAAGAGGCATATTTGAAATATGATTGTTGTTGTGGTAAACTGTTAATAATCAAATGGATATAGTTATGCATATTTAATTAAACCATCTAATTCAAGATGGATTATATAACTGGTTAGTTGATAAAATAAAATGCCAGGTAGGGTTTTTTTAACCTTTTTCTTATAAGACCAAGTACCTTGTGCTTTGGTGCCATGAGTGCTCATTATGTTTCCAGTGTTGATGCCTTATTTAAGGGCCAAGAGCCCAATTGATATGATGTTTGTTTCCTACTTATTATGTTAGGATTTGATCCTAGATGGATATTGTGAAATGTGGTGGTAGGGAGTCCCATTTTTTGTGGTATCAGTTGATGCCTAGAGTGGTGAGATTTGTTAGTTTGTGTATATGGGTGTTAGTGAGGACAGTAGGGAAGATGAAACAGATTGGATATGAATACGGGATGGTTACTGAATCTTGTTGGTTGTTCATATTTTTTACTTTCCTCACTGGATAAGGCAGATGGTCTTTTATACCCTCCTTCCAAAATGGGTGAAGATTTGTGGGGTATTCCACATGCTTTCTGTGTTTAGCTTCTCGAGGGATGATGGGTCTACGCTCCTACTATAGGTGGAAAAGACTTGATGCGTAGTTCATCTACACACCGTGTTGATCCCCTTGGATTTAGTAGCTTAGAATGTTTTTCTAGAATACATGGGAATATGGGAAAGTAATAATGTTGTTAATAAATGATTTAATAAATGATGTTAACCCATGGGGTTGGAGCTTTTTGGGATGCAATGCTGGGGTATTTTTTTATGAGGAGTTGTGGACTTGGTTTGGTTTTTACTAGAGGGCATGAAACTTTGTGTGTGATTCTAATGAAATATAATTTGAAATTGATGATAGTGAATTAATATTTAAATAATTAATTTATGTAAATTGAAAATCATAAAGAGGGATAAATTAATCTAAAGTATATCTTTAAATTGTTGTGTGCTCATAAGATACCCAGTATTAGCAGTTCTTGCTATGAGTCCGAGAGACTTTAGCTACATTTGAGTCTAATAATAGGTTACAACCAAACTGTGGTTGTGAGCTATATTATATTCCGTACTCTTTGTGTTTGTATATGCTAATCTAGCTCATCAGTTAGGAAAACTGACACCCTGGGGAATTTGAGACCTATTGTGTGTTTTCCCCAACATTCTGATGGGAGGATGGATGGATGACTACCCTCTTTGGTCCCACTCTCTTATCTTGGTAGTTACTAGTGTTTTTAGTCACAACGATTAATTTTCCTCATATAGGTGTGTAGATGACTATTTTGATTTGTGGTTATTAACAAACATATATTTGAGATAAAGTTTTGAATGGACTATTATAGGTGTAATGTGTATAAGATGTGATGGATTGAGGATCCTGACTCATTATATGGGCTATAATTCTTGAGGTTTAATGACCGATGTATAATACACATTATACAAGCTATGGTGGCTCCAAAAACAACCTGGTTACTTTGTTTAGGTGGATGTGCTACATAAGGTGCATGTTGAGGTGCTTCATACAAGTGTCTTCGAGGAAGCCTTTTTGGAGAGGGATTCTTAGGACGTGTGACGTTGGGGAAAAGTGGAAAACTAGTGCGGAAGTATTAGTAGGGTAACCTTAATATTAATTATTATTTTATATACTCTTTTATGTGATACTTGGTGAGAGTAGCCATAGTGAGGTTGGGAACTTAGTATACCTATTTAGGTGATGATTTATTTTCACTTGTTGTTTACTATGCTTTAGCATGATTTTATTACTTTTTCATGAGAGGATCTAGGGAGGATCTTACCGATTATACTATTATACTCACCATACTTATATATAAACTATTTTTTAGGTCACTTGGAGAAAGTTGGATATCAGGATGGTTACTACTAGCATGGGGTTACAGGATCTGTTTGAGGTTCGTGGTCCATACTAGTTTTACTTTCTTTTGGTACTTGTAGTTTTCCCTTTTAGTTGTATTAGTTCTTTTATGAGATTACATATGTGTACTTGGGTTTTGTTTTATATTTTAGTCTAAGTTGGAGTTGGTTGGTGCATGTATTATCTCTATCTTTCACATGGGTTTTCTTTGAGGGTAATGCCTTCCATTTGTGTGGTTACAATACACTCGGTGCTAGTCGCCAACCTGTGGCCTACTGGAGGAAGGACTTGGGGGTCACTATCTCCCTTATCACATTTCAGACCCAAGATCTTACAAACAGACCTTTATGTTTACAGTGGCTTCTAAAAGTGGAGACACTGTTTGTAGGGTAAAAACCTAGGAAATGATCATGCATCATTCTTATTTGTTTTTGTGTTTGAATGGGTAGACCTTGGGATAGAATAAACTAAAATGAATAAAATAAATAAATTAATTAATTAATGTTTAGTCTTCCATATTTTACGTTTAGGATCTCTATCTTTTTTTTTATTTTTCAATTATGCCTCCAGGTTGATGTATTCGTGAGGTTTTCAAAGAATATGTCTAGAAAGCATTGCCAATAGATCATCGCAGGGTTGATTTTGACAATAATGACACTTGTAAGAGGCCACTCTGAGAGTTTCAGTGCCAGAGTCTACAGATTTATGAGGGATCTTTTTTAGTTGCAGTCATAGAAGACTAGTTTGAGGAGGTTTAGATAGCCTTCAGTTTAATCCATGGTCAGATGGAACATTGGGTGTCTTTGGTTGTGATGATGATGCATGGAGAAGAGATGCATGGGTGGTTCATGTTTCTCTAGGATCGTGAGGATTCAATGGTCTCATTGGAGGAGTTTCGAGACAAGTTCAGAGTGAAGTTTCTTTCTTCAACTGTGAAGGCGTCTAGTCACCGGGATCTGCTTACCCTTCAACAAGGTTTCTCTAGTGTTCGAGAGTTTGGAATCCATTTCAGGAACCATTTACGACAGGCTTCAGACCTATTTCCAGATGAGGAGGCCAGGGTGAGGCATTTCGAGAAGGCTTTGCATTTAGAGATATAGCACCAGGTCACCATATTTATACTGGGTACATGTCTTGAGGTGTTAGAGAGGGTAGAGTTCATTTAGAGGAAATTAGCTCAATCCATATCATCATGATAGAGTGTTTTTAATCTATTTGAGGAACCATTTACGACATGATTCAGACCTATTTACAGATGAGGAGGCTAGGATGAGGCATTTCGAGGAGGCTTTGTATCTGGAGATCTAGCACTAGGTCACCCCATTTATGCTGAGGACAAATATTGAGGTGTTAGAGAGGGTAGAGTTCATTGAGGGGACAATATCTTGAGCCATATCATCACGATAGAGGAGTCTTCAAAATTCCTCATGAAGTAGAGCTGTGGTCTAGAGTTCTTGGTTTTCAGGGAAGAAGAGTTTATGTTTTTCCAGTAGTGGGTCCCATCCCTTAGCATCTCATTTCTTTAGGGGTGGCGGATCTCAGACATATATCAAGGGATCATGTGCTTATTTTTCTTATAGAGGATGAGGTCATAAGTAGAGAGAGTTTACAACATTTAAAATCGCTCAGTATGTACCAGGTGTTCCACTCTAGGTTCCTCCATTGAGGTAGTTCCGGCCAAGGTAGCAGTAGCAGGTTGCACTAGATTTGGATCAGTATAGATCGTATGAGGTAGGTAGAGGATGGCCCTGTGACCCTCACCATCCTCAAATAGAAGAGTGCAACCATTTTAGTTGTTGTTATCAGGGTCAGAGTGGCCGTGGAGGAGGTTGTGGTCAGCTTCATGCTTTAGTGTTGCTAGCTCTTGGCGATCTTGACATTTTTTGTAGTACCCTTTGCTTGTTTTCTACTTGGGTGAATGCCTTTTTTGATTCAAGAGAGTCACACTCCTTAATATCACCTACCCTTGTCCATGATTTGGGACTTGAGGTAGATAAGATTTGATTTCCCTTGGCATTGACTACACCAGTTGGAGGTCCAGATGACTTGTTTGAACTATGTACAGACTGTGAGATAGTGCTGGTGTAGAGCCTCTCTTAGAAAGATTTCATATGGGTATAGATACAACCATATGATTTCATCCTCAGCATGGATTGGTTGTATTCAATTTAGGCTATCTGAGATTTCTTTAGGAGGTAGGTGGTGTTCATTGATGCTGATGAAGTGCCACCAGTGTTTGTTGGGATGCAAGACCCTCAGATGGGTTTGAGGCAAGTTCTGTCCTTGTCATACTTGATGGAAGGTCTGATTCTATGTTCTTTAGCGGTTCAGTAGTTGGAATTTACAAGGGTCATAGAAGAGTACCCTGATGTATTTCTATAAGAGGTTGTAACATTACCCCCTCAATGATATATCGATTTTTGTATCTAGATATAGATATGACCATATCTTATCTCTATGTCACTATATAGTTTGTCCCATTTTGAGTTATGGGAGCTACGTATATAGCTTGTTATTCTTTTTTAGTGCGGTTTTGTTAGGTCAAGTGTGTCACTGTGGTGTGCACAGATTTTGTTCATGAAGAAGGATGATAGTAGTTTGCGGTTGTGTATCGATTATCATCTCTCAAACAAAGTGAAAGTGAAGAATCACTATCCTATTCCATGGATTGATGATTTATTCAATAAACTGAAGGGTTCAAGTTGGTTATGAAATATTTATTTGCAGTTAGGATATCATCAGATGCATGTGAAGGATGAAGATATCCCGAAGACTGCTTCCCGTTTTTATCATGGGCATTATGAGTTCATTGTAATGTCATTTAGTATGACAATTTCTCCAAATGTGTTTATGGGATTGATGAACGCTATTTTCCATGAGTTCCTAGATAAGATCATGCTCGTTTTCATCGACAACGTCCTTCAGTACTCTGCATCTGAGGAGGAGCATGCGAAAAATCTTTCAATGTTTTGGGAGTTATTCATCATTAATAGCTGGTTCAGAAGTGGTCAAAGTGTGAGTTTTAGGCTCGAGAAGTTTTTTTCTTAGATAATGCGGTGTCCTAAAAGGGTTTAGCCATGGTTCCATCGAAGATAGAAGTATTTTTGTGTTAGGAAGCCCCCAAAACAATGGTAGAGGTTGGAAGTTTCCTTAATCATGTATGATACTACATTAGGTTTGTAGGCAATTTCTCTTGGGTTGTGACTCCTCTGAAATCATTGACTGGGAAGGAATAGGTGTTATTGTAGACTAATTAGTGTCAATAAACTTTATATTATCTGAAGGAGAAGTTGGAAAGTGATTTTCTTCTTTGTCTACTAGTAGAGGGAGTTCAGTTTGATGTTTTCTGCGATGCTTCGCATCTGAGTTTAGGTTGTGTCCTGATGTAGTGAGAATCAAGTATTTCTTATGGGTATCAGTATTTTCATCCCCATGAATGCAAATATTCCACCCATGATCTCGATTTGGCGGCCATGGTGTTTTCTTTAAAGTTGTAGAGACATTACAAAATTGGTGAGAGCTTTGTTGTTTTTCACCGATCATAAGAGCCTGAGGTATGTTTTCTCTCAGTGAGACTTGAACTTGCAGCAGCATTGGTGGATTGAGTTCTTACATGAATACGACTTAGAAATCTCATATACACCTGGAAAGGGGAATGTTCTAGCTGATGTGTTGATTAGGAATCCATATAGTGATGCAATACATGAATCTAGTGATTCTTGGAGAGTAATGGAAGAACTTTCTACATTACTTCTCGATATGGGAGAAGTTGGGATAGAGGTTGTCTTTTTCAGATTATGGTGCAGTCATCTCTAGTGTAGTAAGTGGAAGAGTCCCAGTTGGGGGATCTGAAGGTGGAGGTATAGAGAGAAAGATTTGTTTATAACGAGGCCCCTGATGGTGGTTTGAGGATGGAAAACACCAATTGGTGTATCATGGAAGGATTTTCTTTCCTTTGTCAATGCGTGAGATAGTTCTAACAGAGTTCCATAGTTCAACCTTAGTAGTGTATCCTGGTGTGACAAAAATGCACTGAGCCTTGAGGATTCAGTTTTGGTGGTATAGGATGATGCATGCAGTTCTGGATTTTGTGTCTCGATGATTGGTATGCCAGAAGGTGAAGGTCGAGCACCGTGTCCCCGATGGTTTGATCCAGCCATTATATGTTCCTCAATGTAAGTGGGAGGAAATATATTTATACTTTTTTACTGGTTTACCTCAAGCTCTAGGATTCCATGACTCTATATGGGTGGTAGTGGATAATTTTATGAAATCACCCCCCTTCATAGAAATCATGGAATTGAGCTCAGTAGAGGATTTATCAGGGTAGTATCTGGAAGAGGTAGTGAGACTCCAAAGAGTCATGAGGATGATCATTTTCTATCTAGATTTTCCTTTTACCTCTAGGGTGTGGAGAGATCTCCAGCAAGCTTTTGGTTCTCAGCTATGCCTTAGCACTGCTTTTCATCCGAAGATGGACGATCAGATCGAGCATACCATCTAGACTCTTGAAGACATGTTGAGCTCTTGTGTCCTGGATTTTTGGAGGTTCATGGTTAAGGAACATACCCTTCAAGGAGTTATCATACAAAAATAGTTTCCAATCCACTATCATTTTGGTTTTTTTTGAAGCATTGTATGCATATCCTTTCCATTCTACATTGTGATGATCTGGGGTTGGAAATTTAGCAATTCTTAGACCATAAGTAGTGTAGAATATGATAGAGATGGTTTAGGTGATTCATGAATGGATGAAGGCAATGCAGGATCATCCGGAATCATGTGCCGATAAAAGGAGGAGACCTTCAGAGTTTGATGTTGGGAATCACATTTTTCTGAAGGTGACTCCCCACCATGGGTAATAAAGGTTTGGTCTTGGTAGTAAGATTTCTACCTAGTTTGTCGGGCCTTTTGAGGTTTTGGATCGTGTTGGAGCCATGGTGTATTGAGTATCACATCCCCCACATATGATCCAGATACAAGATGTTTTTCATGTGTCAAAACTCTAACATTATCTTCATAATGACTCTCACATCATCGATTGGGAAGAGATCGACATTGACGATAATGTGACCTTTATGGAGCAGCCTGTAGGGATCCAAGACAGTAAGAAGAAGGTGTTTAGCGGTCATGCTATTCCCTTGGTTCATGTCTTATGGTGGTATGGTGGCATGTAAGAGAGTACCTAGTAATTTTAGTCCCAGATACATGATCAGTACCCTAAGCTGTTTGATGTTTAGCTCCTTTCTCGTAACGATGTTTGTTTTGTGGTTTTAGACCTTTTCTTATTATGAGATGGATTTCTTTTGTTACTTGTTGTGGATGGCTCTATTTTGATTGGTATTTTCCCTATGATATTTTTTAGAATATATTTGTGATTTTTGTGGGGTTTTGTATGTTCCTTTTTAAAGTATTTGAGCTCCTTTGATGGCGAGGGCCTTGATAGGTATCTTAAAGGGTGGTTTCTCAGAACACCTTTTATGTTTTCTATGTGGGTTGGTTTTGGATTCTCGAGGAATAGAATGTTCTTAAGGTTATCTAATGTAATGTACCAGAGCTATCTGGTCTATTCCCTAACTGAAATTTTTTGTTTGAAATGTTTTTGGAGGTCAAGGTGACTCATCCCCAACACTTTTCCAAATTTCCAGTTATGTGAATAGTGTTTCCAGAACGGCGAGTCTAGAGTGTTTCTAGAATGGAGAGACTAAAATATTTCGATAATGGTGAGTCTATAGTGCTTCTAGAATAGTGATTCTATAGTGTTTCCATAACGGTGAGACATATAATGGTGAGTGTACAATGTTTCCTTAACAGTGATCCTATAGTGTTTCCAGAATGGTGAGATGTCTAATGGTGAGTCTACAGTGTTTCTAGAATGGTGAGTCTACAGTGTTTCTAGAATGGTGAGTTTATAGTGTTTCTAGAACGGTGAGTTTACAATGCTTCCAAAATGGCGAGACATAAAATGGTGAGTTTACAATGTTTCCAGAATAGTGAGTCATTTTTGTTTTCCAAATTTCCATATTTTTCCAGATTTCTTACTGTTTCGCCCGTTTGACATTTCCTTTGACGTAAAATGCATTCAAAGCCTTGTCTTAAGGGATTTAAATCTAATTCAAATCCCATATCTCATATCTTAATTTTTCCTAATGGTTGGGAAGCCTTTACTCTTCCAAAACATGTGATCTTTGACAAATCCGATCCTAATGGAAAATACATTATATCTTAAACCTTTGCTCTGTTAAATATTATTAAGGGATGAGAGATCTTCCTACCTTATTCTTCAATATTGTTTCATAGTGAGATATGATAAAACCATTCCTTCATTCCTGTAGGAGTAATGTGATCAAAATTTCCTCCTTGGTTCGGTTTCCCTTGATGTTCTTCCTACTGCATGAGCACCCCCTATTTCGTTGTAATCTGTTATTTTTTATCCATCTTCGATATAAGGTATATTATACCACCATTATTCTGGTTCGCTCTCCTTATGTTCCTCCTTTCCAGGTTATTGAATGTGATATCTAGGTTTCAAATGGGCTTTTCTTGGGTTTTTTCTAGTGTGGTGGTGTCTCTACATCCTTAGGTGGATATAGTCCTCTAGGAGAGGTGATCATGATCTGTTTTGTTGGACTATTCTCATGAAAAGTGTTTCAATAACCTTTGGAGGCAGGGGATTCATGGATTCTTTATTCTTTTACATGAAAATGTAGAGTTATCATGTCTTATTCCACTGGATCACAATATAATTGACATAATAAATATTTGAATGAGATAAATAAATTTGTATGGATCGTATGTTATTTCCTCTTGTTTTGATAGATAATGTGATATCTATGATTTCATTTTTTATCATGTCATTCTTGATGGAAATTGGTAAATAAATTAAAGATGATAATAATTTTAAATTAATTGGATAATGATAAAGAGGCATGTTTTAAATCTGGGTTTTGATGTGGTAAGCTATTGATAATTGAATGGAAGTAGTTATGAAAATTTAAATGAACCAACTAATTCAAGATGGATTAAATAATCAGCTGGATAATAAAATCTAATGCATGGTAGGGTTCCAAGTTACCCTCTTACTTGTAAGGATGAGTGCCTTGTACTTTGCTTCCATGAGTTCTCATTATGTTTGAATGTTGGATGCATTGTTTAAGGGACAAGAGACCAGTTGATATGCTGGTTGTTTCGTGTTGGTTGTGTTATGATGTGAGCCTGAATGGATGTTATGAAATGTGGGGGTAGGGAGGCCCATTGGTTTTGGTAGTAGCTGATACCTAGAGTGGAAAGATGCATCGATTTATACATATGGGTGTCAGGGAGGACACCGTAGATGATGAAACGGGTTGGATATGAATGCGGGATTCTTTCTGAATCTTTTTGGTTATTTGTCTTCTTTACTCTCCCCACTACTTAAGGTAACAAGTCTTGCATACCCTTCTATAAGGGGTGATGATTCATATGGTATTCCATGTTATTTCTGTGTTTAGCTTCTCTCGGGAGGACGGGTCTATGCTCCAGCTATAGGTGGAAAAGACTTGACGGGTAGTTCATCTACTCTCCGTGTTTAGCCCCTTGTATTTAGTAGCTTAGAATATTTTTCTAGAATGCCTAGGAATATGGTAAAATTCTAATGATGTTAATAAATAATTGAATAAATGATGTTAACACAAGGGGTCAGAGCTTGTTGAGATGCCATGCTTGCGTAATATTTATGAGAAGTTGTGGACTTGGTTTGTTTAGGCCTAGAGGGCATGAAACTTTGGGTTTGGTGCTAATTAAATATTCTGTGTAATTGATAATGGTCAATTAAAGTTGAGAGAATTAATTAATGTAAAAAGAAAATGATAAAAAGGGATAAAGTAATATAATGTATCTCCTTAAATGGTTGTGTTCTTATATGATATAGAGTATTAGCAGTGGAAGATGAGAGTCTGAGATATGTCAGATGTATTTGAGTTTAAGACTGGGTTATTCCCATAGTGTGTTTGTGAGATATAATATATTCTGTACTTTTTGTGTTTATATATGATACTCCACCCTATCAGTTAGGGAAATTGAAACCCTAGGGAATATGATCCCTGGGTGTGTTTTCCCCAGAATTCGATTGGGAGGATGGATGGATGACTACCCCATTTGGCCTCACTCTCTACTCGTGGTAGTTATTAGATCTATTAGGCACAAGAGTTAGTTTTCCCCAAATATGTGTGTAGAGGGCTATAATGTCTTGTGGTTATTCACACAAAAATATTCTAGATATAGTTTCTTATGGACTACTATAGGTGTAATGTTTACATGCTGTGATGGCTTCAGGATCCTCACTCGGTGTACATGCTACAATGACTTGAGTTTTAATGCCCAATGTATGATACACATTATACAAACTATGGTAGATCCTGGAAACTACCTGGTTACTTTGGTTACATGGTTGGGGTGATTGTGCTTCACAAGTTTCATGCTGTTTTGCTTCACCCCGATGTCTGTGGGCAATCCTTTTTAGAGGGAAATGCTTAGGAAGTGCGATATTGTGGAAAAGAAGAAAACCGGTGGGGAAGTAGTAGTAGGGTACCCTTGATATTCTTTATTATATTTTTTTACTATAGTATGTGATACTTGGTTGGAGTAGCCATGGAGAGGCTTAGAACTTAGTATACCTATTTAGGTGATGAGTTAGTTTCACTTATTGTTAAATGTACTTTAGCATGCTTTCTTTACATTTACACGAGAGGCTCTGGGTAGGATCCTATTGAGTATATTGTTATAAGCATGCTATGTATATATAAACTATTTTTTAGCTTAGTTGAAGTAGGGTGGAGATCAGGCTGGTTACTACTAGCTTGGGGTTACAGGAGCTGTTCGGGCTTCGCGGTTTCTACTATTTTTACTTTCTTTTGATACTTGAAGTTTTCCATTTCAGCTGCATTAGTTATTTCATGATATTACACATGTGTTATTGGGTTTTATTTTATATTAAAGTATGATTTGGAGATGGTTGGTGTCTGTCTTATCTCTCTCTTTCTCATGTGTTCTCTTAGAGGGTAATTCCTCCCATTTGTGTGGATACTATACCCTCAGTGCTAGTCACCAAATTGGGGCCTACTAAAGGTGGGACTCAGGGGTCACTATCTCCCTTCTCACATTTCTGAACCAGGAGGGGTACACCTTGTGAGTTGTTGGTCATGACAAGAAATTAGGAAAAGACTCAAAGCACCATGGGTGATATCACGAGCACCCCAAACTCTTTCTCGGTTCTTTGCTCCTAACTCCAAAGTACAAGCAAACAACAACAAGCAATATCGAAGGTCCTACATACAAGTTGAGTCTACTTGGGTGCCCTAGTGAAATGACGGCCCGATTAGGGTGTGAGATATAAATCAAAGTAGTCCAGGACCATTTTTGTCTAGCTCAATATTAGAGCACATAATTAATTCATAATTATTTTTTTCAACTTAACCAATTTAATATCTCATAATTAATTCCACAATTAATTATCATCCTAAAGATCATAATTTATTCACTATTAATTATATAAACTTTACCAAATTAATATCCCATAATTAAACCACCAATTAATTATCATTTAAAAGCACATAATTAATTCATAATTAATTATCTCAACATAACCAAATTAATGTCTCATAATTAATCCCCCGATTAATTATCATTTCAAAGAACATAATTAATTAATAATTAATTATATCATCTTAACTAAATTAAAATTTCACAATTAATTCCTCGATTAATTGTCATCTCAAATAACATGATTAATTCCTAATTAATTATCTCAACTTAACCAAATTAATTACTCATAATTAATCAACCGATTAATTATCTATTTTAAATATTCAATGTATAAAACTAATTCATTAGTAATACTATTAAAAACAATTTAATCTAATATTTCAGTCAACTTTATCAAAATAAATAAATCAATAAAAGTGAATTTTATTAATTAGTAAATGTTTATAACCCTACCTCAAAAAATTCGGCTGAGCCAATCATCCTAACTCAAACTGTAACCTGTTCGTGCATACACACTTCCACACTAATGCGTGTGCATACTTGGAATTGATCGTAATGCCTGAATATGACGACGGTGAAACAAAAAAATATGAGCTGCTTCCCCTTCGGCGACAGTTGTTGGAATATGGATCGACGGGTCTTGAGACATCTTTCGCACTACCTTACTAAGAAAGAAAAATTTCGTGAAGTAATTAGAAGGAAGTAGGTGCACGAAGAGGAGTTAGAGGAGGGGTGGTGGTGCCCCTCACCATGGGAGATCCAGGGGGAGGGGGTCACATCTCACATACTCTACACCTCACCCTCTTTATTTTATCCCTCAAATAACCCCAAATTAAAATAAATATTAATATAATGATAATGATAATAATAATAATATTATTATTAATAATACTCCCCATTATATTATTATTAGTATCGATTAATTTACACACCTCTTAGAAAAACCCCAAACTCCCATTTAAAAAAACATTTAATTAAATTACTTTCCAACCAACTTTAATTAAATAAATTTTCTAACTCATTATTATTTTATAAAATTATAATAAAATAATTTAATTAAAAAAACACTGACACCTCATTAATCATAATTTAATTAAATTCATTCCAACTAAATTTAATTAAATAATTTCTTTAATTCATGTTATTTAATTGAATTCTATAAACAAAATTTAATTAAATTAAAAACACCAACTCATCAACATTATTTAATTAAATTATCTCAACCTAGGTTCAATTAAATAATAACCCCCATTTTTCAATGACTAATTAAAATATTCTTAACCATGAATGTAATTATATAAAACCTCAAATTACATTAATTAATTAAATTCCTTTTTACATTTAATTTAATTAAATTAAGCCTCAACTCCTTATTTACACATAATTTAATATGACCATTTAATATTACCCTTATTTGATAACTCTCAAATCCTCTTTTACTTGTCTTTTAGTTAAATTCATTTCATCTCAATTTAATAAAATAAAGACACTAAATCATCATTTACACATAATTTAATATTATAATTTAATATTACACTTCTTTGATAACCTCCAACTCCTTATTCTCATGTTATTTCAATAAATTTCTCTCATCTAAATTTAATTAAATAAAAAATCCAACTCATCATCATTTAAAATAAAATTAATTCTTCTCACCTTTATTTAATTAAATAACTTATCTATCTCAACATCTTTTAATTAAATTTTATCAACTTTATTTTAATTAAATGAAACCCCCAACAACTCATTTAATTAAATTACTTTCATCTATCAATTTTGTTAAATTAATTTATCCCAAAACCCAAAAATGGGCAAGTCGCATGGTTTAAGTCACACGGTCTGACATACCTTGCACAAACCATGTTCCCACTACCAGATACCTAGAGTATCCTGCTTGAATGACCCACATATTTTGACTAACTGTGCATAACCTGAGAGAACGCCTCTACCTTGTGTTTTTAAACTAATTTTATGGGTATGGTGCTCATGAAACCCATCGATCCACTCGAGAAACTCCTAGAGACATTATTCAAACACGATATCAACACTTAAAATGATCCCAACTCACAATAATTCATCCCAAAGAGTTGTTTTAAACCCGACCTGAGGATTAAATGAAAAAGTTAGAAAATTATAACTTAAACCAATTAAAAAATACGAGACTTTACAGAAGATAACACCTTCCTATTTTTTCATGTCGATCCATTGAGGTATTAAATGTTTCATATTATTACAAGGGGTTCTTTCCAAAATCAATTATATTTTCCATTGAATACGCATTTTTAATTGGGGATTTTTTCATCCTAGATTCATGGATTTGTTGGGAGTGGAATGCACGCTGTTTCTGAAGGTTTTGACATAGTATAATGTCCTAGTGAGTAAACTGATATCATTAAAGGGTTTGATTTATTTAATTAATTAGTTATAATTAATTAATAATTATTTCTTTATATATCTTAGAAGCTCAGGGTGATGCGATGATCTTGGTTGATCAAGGGAGAGGGTGGATGTGCTTGGTGGGCCTTGGCAGCCCTTGGCTGCTAATGTTGGCCCTTGGCATCAATGTGGAAAAGTCTTGGTAAAATGTAGGTGGCCTTTCATACTTTCCTTATGTAATTTACTATTGTTTTATGATGCATTTGGATGATCGGGCATGCCATTGAGGTTTTTACAATTATTAATTTTTTTTAATCAAAGTTTTAATTAATTCAAAATTCTTAATTGGAATTTCTAAAACAAAAAACCCTTTTGTGGTTGATTAACACTTAACTGATTTTCAATGTTTAATCAAAGTTTCCAACCCCATTTAAATGGGTTTAAGACTTTTTTGTTTTTTCTATTGCAGCTAAATTCATTTGGTGTGTGCCTTTTTGTTTTCCCTTACAGGTGTGGGTAAGAGATGACTTATTTTTTTCTTTTTCCAATGGCTCTTTTACTACCAGTTTTATCACTAAAATTGGGTATTCCCTCTTAATCTTATTAAGTTTTTTGCTGATTTGGTTTCTTTTTCTACCTAATAAGACAATTCTTCTAATATCATTGTTTCATCAATACTAATGCAACACTATTCCAACATTAAATTTCAATATTACAAGAAAACCATTACACATTATCCCAACTTGACATAACCTAAAAAAACATCCCATGAAACTCACTCAAGGATTTAGGGGAATAGGAATAATCTATACAAAAATTATAAATGGAAACTTCCTATAAATCATTAATATTTCATGTCACTTCTCCCCATCAATGACACAAATTTTTACATGCTAGAAAGATATCATCAAATCTCTCGAAGAAACCAAAGTAAAAATTTATAAACTCTAAGAAACACTAACTAATTTAAAATAATTTTAAGTGGAAGTTGAGGTTGATGCACTAGGAATTGTATAGAAATGACTTATGTTTTTTAAAAATCATAAACAAAACAAAAGATTAAAGTTGGTTTGGTTTTGAGAAAAAATGAGATGAGTGTACCATGATTTTGTACATTTAGGTTTATTCACATAATGTTTGATAGGTGTTGTGATTTTAATTTAAATGATGTCAGTACCAAACTATGGTGATCCTCCTCTCATAGTGATCACCCTATATTTTATAAAAACTATTTTCCCCTATCAGTTCATAATATAGTTTATAGATAGGATTTTAGAATCATGTTTAAACATTGCTACCCCAAACTGATTCATTTGTTTGTGACATATGGGTAGATAGTTAATGCACATAGTAGGAAAACCCTTATCTCTTCGCAATGGTCAATATGAGATAAAAGGATAATAATTAAGATGAACGGATAATATGAAAGAACCCGTTTAATAAACATGACCCACTTCAATAAGAATGGTTCTATTTAAAGAATAAAAAAGAATCATACTCTGATTTACACTTGTAAACAATGAGACTTAAACATATTCTAAATGCATAATCTAATATATATTAGTTTTTATGAATATTAACTCTAGTGGAGGATCCTGTTCCCTTTTTATCAAATAGTTAGTCCAAATAAAAACATTATTGAAAAACATCCAAGGATCATGTAATTGGGAAGAATACATACCCTATCTAATCCACATATTGAGGATCCTTGTTCCCTATATAGTCATATGGGTATACCGACCCTTCCTTAGGATTATAAGGGGTATCCACATTTTAACATAGCTTCATATCCAAAAAGGTTTCCATCTACTGAATAAATCCTTAAGCGACATTTTTGTTATTTGTCATCTGGAATCCAATCTAAATGGGAAAATAATTTGAATATATGTTCATGTAAAATATCTAATATATAAGAAATGATAACAATCAAAACCTGTGTGGAAATATTACACATTATATACTGCCTACACGTCACGATCTTATTTTGGACAATGAGATATGTCATCTGCATGAATTTGGAAGAAGTAAACAATGTGTAATATTGTAATTCTACATAGCTTATCATGTAATGTAAACTTATGTACATGATGCGTACCTTTATAACACACTACCACTAACTCTAGATGGTTAGTCAATGAGTACTTTGAGTGGAACCAAAGTGATTTTCCACCCATGGTATATGAAGTTTGGTCATGTACAACACTGTTTTTACATCAAAATGATCTTCTAGGAGTATACTCCCTATTCATTCCCCAATTTCAACTACCGGTACACTATGTGTGTTATAATATTTAACATCCAGTGATATTAAATATTCTATAAACCATATCCACTATATCCTTAAATGTTAACTTCATAAGGTCTTCAAAACTTGACCATGTAGTATGGAATTATGGTCGAAATATTTGGTATAAACCAAATATCATTAAATCCTCCAAATAATCCACTAGTCATGATGAGACCAGTTTAATTTTTTTACATACTTGAATTTTTTTATAAGTTCTATTTTGAGTGTTCAGGTTGGAAGAGGTACCTATTTTTTGTTGTGATGGATTCTACTTGTTTTATATTGGATTACCAATAAATTGGATCCTTATTAAAATAATCTATGATATGTGAGTAGAAGTCTTTAACTATTTTGATCTCATTATACACTCCCCATATTGTATTTGAATTATCAAAAGAATCTATATAAATAGATTATAAAGATCTACCCTTACCACCAAGTTCAATTTTAGTAAGTGGTTGATCCTTCTCTTAATTTATATTTTTCCTTTCCTTATTTTCCAAGTTCTTTTGTGTATTTATTACATTTACAATTCATCAAATATAGAGACATAATTATTTATTTGATATTCTTATTCAAAAATCTCATAAATAAACTTTATCTTGAGTTATCTGAGGTATTTTTTGAGGTGATATATAATTTTCACCCCCTAATCTCTCCAACCCTCCCTTTTTAACAGTATCACCTCTCATTATTCATCACATGGGACCACTAAGAAATATCTATGGGGATTCTGACAAACCTAGTTGTTGTTTTTTATTTTAGGATATAGTTTCCTCTATAGTTACCATGATGGACCCTTACGGAATGTGCTTTCTGGTCTAGAATAGTGACATATGCTCTATCGTTGTCCTGCTTATTTTTTAGTACACATTCCTTAGCCTAAAATAGAAATCATTATATTATGCAGGGACATTATATTTCCCAATACATGCTTCTTATCCTCTAAATATGCCACAACATCCTATTCTTTTTGGTTATGTATTTTTCTATAGGCCTTGTTTGGGATTGTATTTTTTTGTATGGCCTATTTTGTTTATTTATTTTGTAGGGCCTATTTTGGGTATGTATTTTGTCATAAAATCCTATTATCTTTTTGGTAAGTATTATATAGGACCTTTTATTCTATCACAACTCGAAATAGAAAGCATGGTATTATGTAGGGCCTGTTTTGGGTATGCATTTTTCTGTTGTTCTTGCTGAAGAATTCTCTCTCTTGATGATAAGAGACCAAAACCTACGGAGTTTTCTGAAGTATCTATTTGGGGTTTCTAATAGAGGCCTGATCATATGTATGTCATTATTGAAGATCAATTCACATACAAAGAATAGGTGGACATACTGTTTTGTTGTTGTGCAGTCAAAGGCATTTCATTCACCGTTGAAGGAAATTTTGAGGAAGTGTTCATGCTTATTTGAAGATTCTATCACTCAATAAGAACAAATATAACTCTATTAAGTATTTTTCTATCAGGATCCACCACATATAATTTTTGATAATCCCTAAGGTGTGGTTTTACTGGAAGATATTTCATTCACTATTTTGTTTGCTGAAATTAATGATTTACAATATATATCCATCTAAACAAGTGATGGAGAGAGTAAAAAATTGGAACTCATGAAGGGGTTGGAAGGAGTGATGGATTCCCATGGTTTGAAAAAATGGATTATAAAAAGGGGACCTCCCACTTCAAAAAAAAAGGGGGAAATCTTACAACTTTTACCCACAAAAGACCTCTAATCATCTCATGGTCAATTTTAGTTTTTCAGAAGGCCCATCCTCCCCTCATTGATGATCCCACAATCACTTGAGCTGCATATAGAGAAATATTATATAGATAAAAATTCCTTTTCAATTAGTTACAAACCTCAAAAATAGAACTCAAACAACTATTGAAAAACCCCTCCTGTAATTAAAAAATCAAACTTTTACAAAAATTCTAAATTCTTGTGTGAACACATGGTTTCAAAATATCCCCACTATAATTTTTCTCATCCTTAAGAAGTCTTAGTGGTCAATTCATGCTTATATATTGACCTATGTTAGTGAATAATTTAATGCGGAACAACCTTATTCCATTCCCAAATCCTCAAAACTCATCCAATAAATAACCATTAATTTTCAGGTCTCTTACCGGAAAACCAGATCCAATGCCTGTTGTCATAATTGAATCACCTAGATGTAGCTTATTTAATCCCATATATCTAAAATCATTTATGGTTTCATTGTTTAACACATGTCAAGATTATGGGGCTCCCCACCATAAGTTTCATCGTACCTCAACCAATTTATATGATTTAGTGCATCATCCTTTAAATATTCATATTGGAACATTTCTCCCATGTTCTAATGAGAAGAATTATAGCGGGGACACTCACTAAAGGTGTTTTTCTCACCATGGTGGACATGTTTATAAGTAAGTATAGAAATTTTGTGCCATTGTTTAACACATGGAAGGCTTAAATTTTTTTTATTCAATATTTGTCACAGAACATCTAGAGAGAAGCTTGAGGCCTTCTTGCATAATGTGATGGACTGTGGTTTGGTATTTTCATGTGTTATTGAATATTATATAAATCTAATATCCTTGTTCTAACATATTTGTGAGGTTTTTTTTTCCCAATTTTATTTCAGTGGTTACTTTGTATGGAGTATTTTTCTTGAATCCATATAATCAGCATAGTTTTTTTGGATGTAGGTCATACCAGAAGTATTGGTGAAGGTTGGGGCTGTGTACAAATATGATTAGTCATTACCTATGAAATTATGTACAATATTGTTGGGGAAATGAGAGTACGAATAGTTAATTATGTTTAAACTTCATGGTAGCATTCCCTGTCTTTTTCTTCCTCAATTTCATCATTATTGCACCCAAACTTATTAGATTCATTCTCTCGATCTCAACTGATTATGAAAACTATGTATTAATATTACAAATTTCTTTTTACACAACCTCATAATTTTTGTTCCCAATATTGTCACATATTTTCTTATGGTCTTTATTAAATAGAGATCATTACTAATAATAAATTTTTTGGACTATTTTATTTGTACTTGCATTTGATGTTTTGAGGTCATTCTGTAGAAGTAGTTGGGTATGTTCACCTTTGTGGTGGAATCTAGCATCTTAATATTTCAGCTTCATTGTATGATGATGATGTAATTCCTCATTCCAATATAGTTCATCGTGCTTGTTTCATTCCATAATTTTTACATGGGTTAGTACAAATTTCATCACATATTGATCATTTTTTTTCTATGAATAGACCTCAAGGAACTGTGGGAGCATCAATGTTGAGCATGGATTAGGGCAAACGAAATCTATCAAGATATATTATAGCAAGTAACCTGAAAATGTAAGTTCTGAAATATTAAGTATAGTTCTCCCCTAATGGGTGGTTACTTTCAAATTTTTTATATGACTAGTTTTTATATCATTCATCACATTTTTAAAGTGTTTTTTTCTTGAAACTCAGTGAATTGTGTGTATGAACAAATCCAATATGATAAACATTTTTCTACGTGATCATAGTCAGATCATGTAACAAACCAAACACACCTTTAATTCAAACATTTTGAGGTCACCTTTATTGAATGGTTTCATGGATCTTTATACCAAGAAGTGAAACTAAATATCTGCGCTCGGTGTTTCCCTCTCTTTAAATAGAATTATATTCCCTATCAAAAACACATCATATATTTTATTTTACCCTAACTATACCCTTTTTATCACTTTGTTAGTCCAAATAAATCTCATTGAATCCTCTAAATCATCCACTGATCTTGATGAGACCATTTCAGTTTTGTTACAAGGATGTAATTTTTTTACAGGTTCTGGCTATAATTTCTTTACAAGTTCTTACTGGAAGATGAGGAAGAGGTATCTATTGTATTTTTTGGGAGAAGAGGATTTACCAATGGTTATTAGAACTGTTAGTATACTGTTTGGTAGAGAACTATATATGGGATTCTCTAGGCACTATAAGACATCAACTTTATTTCACTCATAAAATCACCCTTATAAAGTAATAACCTTTAATGTAAATTCCATTATGTCTTTTCATGAGAACATATCATTAATCAGTGCATTAGAGAACTATATATCTATCTCACTGATCATTATAAAAAATTCCAATATCTATAAAATTTATAAAAGATTTATAATCAAGAATTGTTTTTATCTTAAAACCCTTGAATAATTCATTTGAACCCATAATCCATTACAATTTTGACTTTGGTATAAAAATACATAGAATTATCTTCGTTTTCATTGAAAACTCTTAAAAATTAAAAATCATCAGAAGAATGGATTTTTATATTCTTTGAATATCCATGAGAACTTTTATAGGAATCTTGATAATTAAAAATTGATATTATGGTTGGAGAAGGTGGAAATTCATTAAATGTTAATAAATATTCTTTTTCACTTTGTTAAAAGGAGTGAAAATAGACCTGTATAAAAAACATTGAAAATAATCCTTCCTAAAAAATTATAAATACAGTAAAAATTAGTTGAAAATTAAATTCAAGTGAATTTTTAGTATAAAAAAGAACATTATTGAAGTATTTTTACGAACCAAGATATGGAATAAAAATATTTTGAATGATCTTTAAAATATGATTTTAAATAAAACCCCTTACTTCATTTTTTGAATTTTTTTGTACATTCTCTAACCCCTAAATAATAAAAATAAAATAATAATTTTCTTGATGACTAATTTTTTTAAATTTTATTATTAATCAATTTAATCCAATCACTATCATGTTAAATGTAGTTATTAATTAGTTACATTTATGTTAGACGTTTTGAGGCCGTTAGATTATTAAGGTAGAACCCCACGGTTTCAAGTAATTAAACCTTAATTTATTTATTTTAGGTATATAATGTTTTTAGGTTAGTTTTTTAAAGGTTTGGATATCTTTTTGAATGTTTTTGGGCTTTTCTATAGGTTCATGATTTGAGGACGGTTTGGGAAAACTGTGCAAATCCTACAAGAAACTATGCACAATGATACAAAGACCAAAGCGAAGGCACATTGGTGACACATGGTTTTCAAAAACCATCCATCCTCAAAAGAGAGACTATAACACTTGAGATAGTGAGGTTTATCCTTGAGTTAGTGGCTAGCGCACGATTATCACATGAGTTTCCTAACCATACGACTTATTGTGCACAAACTAAAAGTGAGATCCTAAAATTGTGGATCTCACACATTTTGACCTCTAATCACCTAATTTTCCATCTTTTATAGCCCTATATAGATTTTCTCTATTTAAAAAGGCTTATTAGGATTGTCCCATTGATCCAAAGGTGATTTGAGTTCTTTTCTTAGTTTTGTGAAGCCATATTCTTGTAGTAAGCCACCGTTCTTGGTCGTTCTTCGTGGCGTTTTTATATCTACTTTTCTATCTCTCCCAGTTTCTTAGATATAAATATTCTATGGTTATTTCTAAGGGTGTGGATTACAAATATAATTTTATTTATATTTTTTGATGATATGTGGAGAGATATTAGGTGGTTTTTTGGAGTTTCAACCCGGTTTCATTGGTGTTTATGTGCCATATGTCATTTTCTAGACAAGACCTAAGGTTTTTGACTTCACTCTCGAATAATATATTTATAACTTAAAGGAAAAATTTCAAATTAGTTTTTTCTTCAAATTTATTCTGAAATTGTTTTTTCAAACATGGTAGAAACCTTCTTTAGTGATGGTTTTCGAATTTTTTGGATTTTTGGATTTGGTTGTGCAAAGTACTTTGGTTTATGGATTATAAAATGTTTATTTTAAAATATGGAATTGTTGGATTTATGAAATGTCTTTTTTGGAATGTTTTTAAATAAAAATAATTTTTTTTTTAAATTTTTTTAAATGTTTGCTTTGAAATGGTTTTGGCATATGTGGTTTTGTTTGAGTTCTTGATCGACGCGACCTTGAATTAGGGCAGGTACCATTAGGGTACAAGGGACATGAATGAAAATAAGGGGTCGTGATTCATTGGGGCATAGGTGATTGGATGAGAAACCACTCATGAGTATGGAAATATCAGAGAAGCATGACTTTTTGGGTTTTGGGTGAATTATGGTGTGGGTATGCCAAAAAGTAATGTTAATTGATTTAAATAATTTTTTATGTTATTTCCTTGGAAAACTGTTTTGATGTGAGCTTCTTGGAATATATAAAAAATGTGAAACTATTTATAAGTTTTTTATATAATTGTTTTATATAAATTTTCTAAAATGTTCTATTCTAGTGGCATGAGTAGGGAAGTTATTGGGGAAAATCTACCGAGTTTCATTACTCACCACTTATTTGACATTTGGTGAATTTATAAATGTTGTCTATCGGGACATGGGAAAAGGTAAAGTATCACCCATATTTAGAAGTACTTCATGAAACTTGGGCTGTTTTGGTGGAGTTGGATCATGGAACATATAGATGTTGGGAGTTTTGGTTGTGTTTCAGTTTTGTCAGTTTTATAGTCTTTCCTCCTACACTTGGTTGTTTTGTAGTCTTTCAGTATGGTACTCTTTTATAGTTGGTTTTGATATAAATGGTATTTATTAAGTTGCATTTCCTTAATATCATGCATCATGTACTGGTTTATTTGGTTATGACATGTTTTTTTTGTTGTTTTTATTTCCAATGGGAAAATTTTCCCCGAACATTAAATGAAGCACTAGAAATTTATTGAGAGCCTTTGACATATTAGGGATGTCTCTTGAGGCCAAGAAACATACACCCACCTTCTCAAAACCACTAAGAGGGGTGGGATGTTATAATTGGTATCATCTTGGTCTTTTTGATCTATTTTTAACAAGTGGTGATAGTCTTGGTTGGTCTTTGACTTGGTATTTGTTTTTGGTCTTGTAGTTTTAATTCCTTGTGGTATAGTCCTTGAGTTAGGATATTAGAAAAAAGTACGACTATCTATACATGAAAATTTGAGCATAAAAAAATAGCTACCGTTTTTATTCTAAACATGAAGTTATGAGGGAGTTGGGTACATAAGTGTTTTGGAGACAATTATAGGATGTGGACCCTCATTTTCATGAGTTTATCTAATGATATGTGCATGAAATGAATTATAGAAATGGATTTCCACTAGGAGTGAATATTTATTTTGAGTAATGATTTAAGATTTTAGGGTGTAAATTTTTATTTTTGAGAATGGTTGAAATAATTTTCAAATGTGAGATTTTGAAAAAGGGGCATGATATGATTATTTTGAAAATAGTTGGATTTTTAAAATCAATGTAAAATTTTAAAAAATGGTTGAAATTGTTAAAGGTTTAATTTTGGAAAGAAAATTTTTGGTAGTATGCTATGATAAAATTTGAAATTTTTGAGCCTTAAGTTGATATAGATTGAGACTTACAGTGTTTTTTATAGAAAATGGGACCTGATAGAGGTCCCAAAAACCAATAAAAGGAGGCTTCCAAAAATGTGGTTACACATGAGCCACAAGTGTACCAAGAGATGGTTCATAGTATTTTTCAATAATTTTAAGTTGTGGATAGTAGGAACATCAGGAATAAACCCAGGAAAATAGATCATTTTTTTCTGATTCTTGAAACAAAATCCATCCATATTTCAGGTTGATTATGAACCAGAAAATGAAGAGGTGTGTCTAAATAGGATGAATTGTATATTTGATTTCATCAGTACACTAGAAGAGTTTAAAGTCAAGCCGGTGACATACATACTAGATGATCTTTCTTGCCTGTGGTGGGATTTTTTATTTTAAGAAAATTTTGATGAAGGCCTTGCATGATAGGAATTTGAGGAATTGTTTAACAAACAATTATAGCACACATGTTTAGAATTTAGTGAAGGAAGACATTCTTCAGTTTGAGGTATGAAAATCTTTCTATCACAGAGTACATGGATAAATTCATGAATTTAGTCCAATTTTCACATAAATTTGATTCTAGTGCATCCTTGATGGAACACATATTTTAATCGGGTCTAAGGTAGAAGATTCAATCAAAGGTTATTATGGTCTGTATTATGGATTATATAGAGATTATCAATAGAGTGATGGTGGATGAACATGACATTTGAGGATCTATGGGAGGAGGAAGTAAGTTTATACATATGGGAAAGGGTGGGAACTCGAATGCTAGAAAAAAGCGGAAGAGGGAAACCTATTTCCAAAGAGGAAGCATGAATCAAAATTTGATGGCTGGATTAGTAAAACTTCATCTAGGACCCAAGAGAAAAGTAGGATCTTTCCAATGTGGGCTTCTTGACCACATAAATAGATAGTGTATGACACAACCTAGAGCATGCCAAAAATGCAACCAGATGGGGCATCTTCAATACTATTGTCGTAGTGCTCTGTGGTGTAGTGATTTGGACTCTTCTTAGGTGCCAAAAATTTCATATGCTTAGATGTGGTGAGGGCATAAAAACCCTTCTCATCAGTAGAAACAAGATATCCATAGTGATTCTAAAAATACCATGATTCCTATGGTGGTATAAGCTCAACATGGAAACAAGGAGAAAAGTATTGAGAGAAAGAAATTATATGAAGATGATAAAGTTTTTGTGGATGATCAGTTTGCACCATATAAAATGAGAGGTAAAATTCTATTGAATTCTACCCTCATGAATGTTTTTTTGAGACATGTGCATCAAATTCCTTCATTTCTTCTCAAGTTGTTGATTTTCTATATTTAAAAGTTGATATGATACCTTCTATGATAAAACTAAAAAATCATCCTGGTTAAAGAGATTGTCGATCCTTGGTGTGTGGGTCATGTTCTATAAATAATGATAGAGTTGAGATGATATGTGATTTCTATGTGTTGGAAAGGGATTTCTATGATATAATCTTAGGAATGGATTGGCTGATGTTGTTCAAGGCTCACATAAACTATTATAGTAGAATAGTTAGGCTCATAGCTGTGGACAATGTCAAACGTATTTTTAAAGGGGAAAAGAATTTAAAGGTATGGAAACAAGCTTAATTTCACCATATTAGGAATGATCTCAGACCATATGGTGTCTTTTACCTTAGCAATGATGAAAGATATTGAGGATAACAGTTTTCCAGCAATGGTTGATTTATTTCCAGATGTGTTTCTCAAAAATTTCCCATGGTTACCACCTATAAAAGAATTGGAGTTTATTATTGGTATTTTTCTATAGACCATTCCTATCTCACTTCTATATTATCAAATTACACCTATAGAATTAAGGGAGTTAAATGTGAGTTAGAATATTTGAAGAGAAAATGGTTCTTTCGTCCGAGCACATCTTCATGGGAAGCACCACTCTTATTCATTAAGAAGGATGATGGAACTCTTAAATTGTGTGTGTATTATCGTAAGATTAACCAAGTTATGAAAAAGAAATAATATCCACTTCCATTCATTTATGATTTGTTCGATCAATTGAGGGGAGATCAGTGGATCTCTAAGATTGACTTGTGACCAGGATATCACTAATTACATGTTTAGAAAGAGGATATTCCAAAGACATCTTTCATAATTACATATATCCATTATGAATATGTGGTAATGGATTTTGGTATGATTAATTCAAAAAATCTCTTTATGGAATTGATGAATTTCACATTTTAGTGATATATGGATTCTTTTTATGTGGTGTTTGTAGATGACGTATTGGTGTATTCCAGGACAAGGTCTGAGCATGAGAAACATTTGGCGTCGGTGTTGGGAATATTGAGGGATCTTCATTTGTATTCCAAATAATAAAAGGACATTTTTTGGATAAAATAGGTACACTTTCATGACCATTTAATTTCTGAAATATGTGTTTCAGTGCATCCAGAAATGACAGAGGTTGTTACCTCTTGGAATATTGTAAATACCATCTTCGAAATAAAGAGTATCCTTGACCTATATGGTTATTTATGAAGATTTTATTTTTTATTTTTCATGACTAGATTTGGCTATGACAACTTCTATAGAGAAGAATGTTCCTTTCCAATGGGATGGGGAATGTTAGAAATATTTTCAAGCATTGAAATTTTCCTTACATATGCACCAATTTGAATTTTTCTAGAATTAGGACAGGGGTACATGGTGCATTGTTATGCTTTAGGATCTAGTTTGGGATGTGTTATGATGTAGGAATATCATTTTGTTTCTTATGGATCAAGGAAATTAAGGTTACCAAAGAAAAAGTACCCAACCAACGTTTTGGATATAGCTTTCATAGTCTATTCTTTGAATACATGGTGTCATTATCTCTTTTGTATGAAATTTACCTTGTTTAGGGATCCTAAGATAATGAAGTATATTTTATCAAATTTATATTTGAACATGAGACAAAGAATATGGATTGAGTTTCTATAAAATTGAAATTTGACTGGATGTATACAACAGGTAGAGGAAATTTAGTGGTAGACACATTAAGTAGAAATTCCGATGCTCAGTTGGAAAAAGAAGCTTCAAAATAGTGTAAATTGATGTTAATTAGTGATAGAAGACATGAACTTGGAATTTGAAGACTAAGGTAATGTTTCAGTTTAATTTTATAATTTTTTGGGTTCATGATTTGGTGAATATTGTTAAATAGGTACAAACATCTGATTTAGATTGTGTGGAAATGAGGTCAAAAATCAGTGGTAGAGAGACCATTGAGTGCTGGATGATGGATGAGAGTTTTTTGTTGTGGTTCGTAAATTGGATGGTTCACTACTGTAAATATGATATATACCAATGGTTTTGGGAAAACTGTTGGTATTGTTTACTAATTTGGACATATACCAATAGTTTGGCCAAAACTGTTGGTATAGGTCACTTATATGGACCTATACCAATGGTTTTGGACAAACCATTGGTATAGGGGTTACCTATACCAACAATTTATCCAAAACCTTTGGTATAGGTCCCAAAATCAAAGAACCTATACCAACAGTTCTCAAAACCTTTGGTATAGGTCTATACCAACGGTTTTGAGAACCTTTGGTATAGGTCTATACCAATGGTTTTGAGAACCGTTGGTATAGGTCGGTTTTTAGAACAGTTGGTATAAGTACATGTATTTTCAATGGAATATTCTTACAGAGGACATTAAATAAATCAAAATATAAAATACTTATGATAATGCATATATATAGTTATGAAATTATGTTCAAAAAAGTAAGTTAGGTTAGTGGTTGGGTCATTCAATCGCAAACGGGAGGTGCTGGGATCAAAACCAACCGGATGATTATTTTTTGGATTACATATATTAATGGTTTTGAGAACCATTGGTATAGATATTTATATTACTTATACCAAAGGTTTTCGAAATCGTTGGTATAGATCTATAGCAACAGTTTTCCCAGAATTGTTGGTATAGACCTATCCCCACGGCTTACTTGGAAACGATTCTCTAAACCGTTGGTATAGGATATACCCACGGTTTGGAGGCCTATACCAACAGTTACAAACCATTGGTATATGGTATTTTTCTAGTAGTGGTTATCCCTATGGTTTTTCAGGAACAACTTCTTCATGCATACCACTATTCAAGATGGGTAGTTCATCCTAGAATAGAGAATATGTATAAGGTGATGAAATCACACTTTTTGTGGTTGGTTATGAAAAGGAAGGCGGCTGATCTTATTTCAAGATGCTTAACCTATCTGTAGGTTAAGGTAGAGCATTAGTGAACAACATATATGTTGTAGTAGTTAACTATACCTATTTGGAAATGGGGATAAATTGCTATGGATTTTGTTATAGGTATCTCAAGAATGTTTCAAAAAAATGATTCCGAATGGGTGATGGTGGATTGAGTGCCCAAAATATGATCATTTATTTATAATTCATGAATCTCATATGGTGAAGGAATTATCAAAAATCTATATATGAGAAGTGGTAAATGGGAATGATGTGCTAGTTTCTATAGCGTCAGATAGAGATCATAGGTTTACGTCTTGTTTTTGGAAATCCTTATAAAAATCCATTGAGACTTAGTTGATTATTAGTACAGTGAATCTTCCTCATATAAACGAGAAGTCTGAAAGGATGATACAAATGTTGGAATACATTTTTCGTGATTTTGTAATGGATTTAGGTGGCTCATGGGAAGATCATGTGCCGTTAGTGGAGTTATTATACAATAACATTTATCCGGATTCAATACAAATGGCTTTGTTCAAATCATTTTATGGGTGTCCTCATATTTCTCCACTTTATTGGGTGGAAACAGGTTAGACTTCCCTATTTGCGAATCACCTTGTCCAAGAGAAAACAATGAAGATTCAGTGAATTATGAAACATATAGGAATGGTATTGAGTCAGATTAAATCATATATGGATCATCATAGAAGGCCATTGTTATTCAAGGTGAGTGATCATGTGTTCTTGGGGATCTCTCAAAAGATTATAAATTATTATTTTGGAAATCAAGACAAGTTATATCCTCAATACATAATCCAATTTTGAAAAACTAGAAATGTTTAGTGAGGTGGAATATCAGTTGTCTTTTCCACCATGGTTTAGTGTAGTGCATAATGTGTTATATTTATATTAGTTTGAAATATTACAGACTGATCCTGACCATGCGATTCGATGGGTTCATGTTGAACTAGAGTCAAATTCTTTATTGGTACATATCTCGATGTAGATTGTGGATATGAAAGAGAAAGTATTGCGTTGAAAAAATAACGGTCTAGTGCAGGTATTTTGGAAACATGGTCAGATTCAGGAAGAGACTTGGGAATGTTAGAATTAAATTAAAGTAAAATGGCCAGAACTCTTTTATTGCAATGATGGTTTTATACTTTTTAGGGACGGAAAGACCAATGTTGGGGAGTATATACCACACCTAGTTTCAATTTAGTAACCCTTAAATTATGTATTTTAAGTATGTAAAGTGTTTGAGTTAATTTTGGAAAGGTTTTGATACCCTTTGGATTTTTTTCATTTATATATGTTCATGGGTTGAGCACGGTTTGGAAAAACCATGAAACTCCAACAGGAAACCGTGTATAGTGAGGCAGAGACTAAAGAGATGGTGCATAGGAAGAGCATGATTTTCCCAAACCGTACATCCTCCAAGGGGAAACCATGGAACTTGAAACTATGAGGTTTATCCTTAAAGTAGCAGCTAGCACATAGTTAGTTCATGGGTTGCCTAACCACATGACTAACCTTGCATAGGTTAAAAGTGAGAACATAAATTGTGGATCTCACAGGTTTTGACCTCTAAGGTGCTCAATTTTCCACCTATCTGGAACTAACATTATTTTATCTCTTCTCAAAGGACAGGTAAGACTCTCCCATCGATTTGGAGGTGATCTAAAGGCTTCTCTTGGTGTTTTGAATTTGTATTGTTGCTGTAAGTCATCATTCTTGGTTATTCATAGTGGGTTTTTGTTAGATATACTTCCCTATCTCTGTCAATTTCTTATATATATATGTCATATATGGATATCTCTAACGGTGTGGATGTGAAATATAGTTATATTTTTCTATTTTTATGATAGGGGAAGATATCTAATCCATGTATTTGGAGTTTCAACATGGTTTCAATTGCGTTTTAGTGGAATTCTTCATTTTCACCATAAAACCTAAAGTAAGTGGATTCAATATTTACCCCTATATTAAGAACATGAAGGATTGATTTAAAATTGGTTGTTTTTATGAAATATATTCTGAAATTTTTGTGATTTTTTTAAAAACCTACTTTAGTGATGGTCTTTGAAATTTATTGATTTGTGGATTTGGTTGTGAAAATTGCTTTGGTTTCTTGATTTTAACATGTTTATTTTAAAATATGGAATTGTTGTATTTATGAAATGGATTATTTTGAATGGTTTCAATAAAAATTAAGTATTATTGAAATGTTTTGAAATGGTTGGTTTGAAATGGTTTTGGCATACAAGGTTTTGTGCGAGTTTATGATTGAATTGACCCTAAATAAGGGGCATGTACTATTGGGCTATAAGGGACGTGGTCTGAAATAAGGGGATTTGTATAATTTAGGAATACCGTTATTTGACAAGAACTACTCATGGTATGAATGTTTCAAAGAATCATTCATGTTTGGGTGTGTGTTTACTCATAGTGTGGGTTTGAAAAAAATGTTAAACGATTTTAGGAATTGTTTATGTGCATTACTTGGAAAACTATTTTGATGTGAATTTCTTGGATAAAATAAAAAATGTGAAAATATTTTTAAGAATTATATATTTTTTTATTTAAATGTGATAACATTTTCTATATTAGTGGTGTGAGTAGGGAAGTCATTGAGGAAAATATACTGTGTTTCATTAGTTATCCCTACATTGGAACTTTGGAGATTTTGTTGATGTCATCTATTAGTATATGTGAAAATGTAAAGTATCAAACATATTTATAATTACTTCTTGATACTTGGGCTACTTTTGTGGAGTTGGATCATGGATCTTGTGGAGCTTGGGAGTTGTGGCCGTCTTTTAGTTTTGTTGGTTTTATAGTCTTCCACCATACACATGGTTGTTTTGCAGTCTTACATAGTGGAACTCTTTTGTAGTTTATTTTGATATATATGGTATTGATTATGTTTTCTTTAATTAATATCATGCATCATTTTTTGTTTTATTTGGTTATACCTTTTTTTGGTTATAATTATTTTCAAACAGAAAATCATCCTCTAACTGTAAATGAACCGTCAGTATTTATTTCCAACCTTTGGAATCTTGGGGATATCTCTTGTGACACCCTGAGATTTTATGAGATATATTCTTTTAAATTTCATTGATTTCTTGTGTTTTACTCTAAACCAAGATTAATTTACACTATACACAACACCGTATTAGCTTTTAGTATATGCAACACTATTCTTGGCTTGTGTTACACACAATTTCAAGTTGTTTTGATAGATATCATTTCACCCAACACTTAGTATATATTTTGTTTTATGTATAAAAGATATAGGTTTACATTATTTTATACTCAACACCAAATAATTGTTTCACTAAACATAACACTGACTTGGCTTGCATTACATGTAAGAGATACCTTCCTCGATAGTTTGCGTTGTACGCAATACCAACTTTCACTAAACAATGGTATATTATAAAAATATTATTATTTAATGGGATATAATGTAACACCCCAGGTAAATAAAGAATATGACATTTTTATATTTATCCATATTTGTGAATAAAATGTTAATATTACTTTAAATGGGATGCTATTCTCGATTGCGTACCCAACACGCAACAACGAGTTTCTTGGGAATCTTATGTTGCACTCTAATAATAAAATAATATTATTTTAAATAGTAGTTAACGCATAGCTGTTGTAATGGTGGGAATGAACAAAACTAACTACAAAATGATTATATATTTTTGTCAAATATTTTTACTTTTTACAATAAATGTTAGAGGATTAAAAATGCAAATGAATCCAATTTTAAGCGTAAACATTCTAATATTCTTTAAAAGGTCGATTAACCGTCTTCGGATAAAGAACCTCTTTTAAATCCACTTTTTGAAAATTTTATGTGTTATATTTGACAAAATAAAATTCTTCTTTATAATCGCAACATCAAAATTTACTTTGTGTAATTTTTTGGTATTTTTCCGAAAAAATTCAATTTTTAATGAATAGTGAAAAATGTTGTATTTTAATTCAAAACCTATTTTAATATAATTTATTTATATGATTAGATTACCTTTTGAATTGGGTTTAAAATGAAATTAGAATATATTTTTACCATTTAATCCAATAGTGGTCGTTGGAATTAATTTCACTTTGAAATCGGACTTAAACTAGTGTCAATCTTTTGATACATTTTGTTTCATAAAAACACGCTATTTGTTTTGACAGCGAGAATTAATTATTAAATTAATTAATTCAACTTATATGTTTTGAATTTTTTAAAATAGACATCATTTTTGAATTCGGAAGATCAAATATATCTTAGGGTGAACTTTTGGTAATTTTCTAAAAAACATCAATTTTTGATGAATAGTGAAACCACTAAGTGGTACTTATAAAAAAGTGATTTTCCGTTTAAATGAAAATTTTCCATATTTTTGTTTTTAATTACAGAAATCTGACATACATGGTTGTCATTAAGAAGTAAAATTTGGTTCAATTGGATTAAATTAATTTTTTGGTGAATAGTAACTTATTAAGTTTTTAATCGCGATTAGAGGTAATTAGTGTAGTTTAAGGTAAGAATAATGTTTTAATAAAATGAAATGACCTAGACACATGTCCTACCCTCATTTGATGTGTCTTCGATGACCAAGACAATCCATGGGTCAACTTGGGAACCCCATGGAGCCACTTTGGTGGGAAAATGACATAAATATCTTTTTATTTAATGTTAAAGTAAAAATGACACAAACATGAGATGTTTTACTAAAACAATTTTTACATGTGGTTATACAAGTAATAATTTTGACTATAAATAATCAATGGAAATATAAAACGATTTCCTAAATCATAGTATTTTTTTATAATTTTTACACATTAAAGAAATTAAATTATTTATGACATCATGATGATGCAGTGATTACCTCATTAATAAAGGATTTAAATAAAATGAAATGATAATGTAAAATCTATGACCTAAACATGTCCAAAACCTATTATATGTGTGGATTTAGAACCCTTATCACCTTATCCTCTAAACACATCAATGTGGGACCATTAAAATCCGAAACTCATTCTAAAATAATGTAACATTTTCTTACTTTCCAAGAGTGCCCCTCCTCTCCTCTTATAAAAGGCCCCCACCTCTACATCCTTACCCACAATTCCAAAGCCTTTTTCTCAGCAAAACCCGGACCATTTTTTCTCTCCACATCCCTCTATTACTCCTTTAAGCCTCACTTTTGGCAGAAGTCTTCCCAAGGAAGCCTTTGAGCTCAAACCAAAGGGAGTTACCCGATTTTAAGGTAATGTCTTCACTTGTGTCCTTTTGTTTTATTTTGCTTCTACAACCACCTAAACTCTTTTTATTCATTTATTTTGTAACAACTAAAGTATCTTCAATATACTAGGATGTTGTTATAACAAGTATTCGAGATACACTTACACACACCTTCGTTTAATGGTTAAAGAACATACTATTTCTGTGGTTGGTGATTTTCTGCCCCACAAAACGATGATTGTTCAATATTCTTTTAACACCTCTAAAGGTGGCCATAATGATGTCACTATATTTTATATATTATATATATGGTATTTATGTTTACTATATGCTTCTTTATTTTATATTTAAACCATACCTTTATTCTTTTCATGTTGTGTAAATGCGATAATTTCATATGAGGAAGTGTGGACTACCGCCCCCTCAAGTGATGTGACTCGTACATGCAATACATGGAACGTATAAAGAATGAAATTAATGATCATATGTGACCTATATAACATATATATTATACTGTAATTATAATATACATATATATATCATTTATTTTTAATTCCGTTAACATGACAAAGAAAAAATGAAAGTAGCGTTCATGCGTACGTACGACCTACCATCTCCACGAACTGTGCTTTTCGTTTTTATCTCAAAATGATATGGAATAGTATAAAATGAATATGTACTGGGTATATATGATATTTTAATGATTAATACTATTCTGGAAATTATTTACTTATAACTACATGGACAATCATTTTTCAAACAAGTTCATTTTTTACTCATGTACCAAACATCGGCAAAAACGTCTGATATGAACTAACATTATTAACCAATTATTATAACATTATAATATGTGATATGAACTGAATAATAATCTTTAAAGGAGGTCCTTAGTCAATTATAAATTGACCAAAGTTTATTATTCAGGAATATAAAGATACGAACAAGACAAGTTGGACTTGAGGTAAGGGATCCGACTCCTCTCTTTCTTTTAAAGTACACTCTTTTATGTCATTCCTTTTAAAGCTCACCTTTATTGTTATTGGGATATTATTTTATATTAATATTACTGTAATTTTTATGTTCATATGATGAGAGTCCCTATTCTCTCTCATAAATCCATTTTGGAAGTTTTATGTGGCGCCGTTAGGCTGTCGAGTTTTCGTAAGGGATTTTTCATCTCACTTTTATTCTCGTGACATTTAGGCTACATTTTCCACAATTTCTTTTGAGTGGTGTATGTACTGCCCATTATTATACAATTTTTGTTGTATAATTTCATTTATGGGTTTTCACATCTTCATTGTATGACCCTTCTTCCATGGGGTGTACGTTTCAAATGTTACCCAACTCAGTAAGGGAACCTTTCACCCTCCTCTTTTAAAAGACTTCTTTTGTTATGTCTTTTAATTCACATAATATTATATGGGGATATGTTCTTATATATCATTATTGATGTAAATTGTATTTACAAGTGATGATATACCCTTTTTATCTCTCATCAACTCATTTTCTGAATTTTGAAGTGACGCCATTAGGCTGTCGAATTTTCTCAAGGAAACTTTTTAACCCAATTTCGATTTCTTTGGGTTCAACATGTAGTTATTGAATATGTCATCCTTTTAATATGTGTGAATTACCTTTTATTTTTTTACACTTAATATCCACTTATATTGGGTGTATTTATATTTTTCACACATAATTTTGAGATTGATTTATCCTTAATTTAAGGATACCTTCTTTAGAAGGGATTTCATCGCATTTTACATTTCTATTGAGACTTCATTGTTTTTATGCACCAATTCACTCTTATATGGTGTATATACTGTCCTTTGAAATATTATATCATGAATCCATTTATTCTCATGATATTATAAAGATCTGATTAGATGTTATTCCTCAATTATTGTATTCAAATGTCTCTAATTTTGGTAAAAACCCTTAACCAAAATATCGCTTTAAATGTTTTAATGATTTATTCTTATTAATATCCATGTTTTCAAAATGGTTTTAAGAATTTATTTATATGGATATTAATGGTTTAAAATGGTAAAATATTCAAGGTGGTATGGGACACTTTGAATCAAAAATCTCTTTATTAAATGTTTTAAATGGTTTTGAAAATGGTTTTTAGAATGTATTCATTATTTCAATATCTTAAAATGTTATATTGTTTTTGAAATGTGGGAATGTTATCTTTCCTTTATTCTTAAGTTATCTGATATGATTATGTTATGGTTTTTGGGAATTGTTATAAAGATGGGTGGTTCCGTGATAAACTAAGGGCGGGTGATCCCGATATAGCCCTCCAATGCATCGGGTAACGCGAAGGAGTGAAACGTTAAGGTTTCTCCAAAGAGATTTGGGGAATATACTGTGGTGGATATTCCAAAAGTAACCAAGAGGGTTACTCCCTACGTAAGAATGTTATGAATGCCTCAAGTTACCTTTTATGTCTTATGATTTCTATGATTTATTCATGATTTGATGAGGTATGTTAAAGTGTTTATGTTTTATGGGTAAATATGATTTCATTCTTATGTATATATGAACTTATGTTTCCTTTCCATATTTTTATAACCCATACTAATATTTTTATGCTCATCCCAAGTTTTTTTGAAATTTTTTTCACAGGTCAAGGGAAAGGTACATGATATGATGATAGTGTCAAGGAAGTGTCAAGAATGAATCCATGTTTTATTTTAAATATGTTTCCATTGATGGGAAAAATGAATACTATCTTTATGTAACCACTTTGTTTATATGTGGAATGTAATGAAAGTTTTATGTTTTAATTCTCTAAAACACTAAACCTGAAAAGATCCTGAACGTGTAATCTTGTAATAACTCAAGATTAATTAAGGTTTAAGGCTGGGGCCTTATAGTTGGTATCAAAGGTCGGTTTAGATAACTTTATTGGTTAGGTTATTCTCTAAGCATAAGTGACAGTACCATAATGGATAGGATTTTAGAAAGAGTCCTAGTTTTAGATAAAGTGAATGAGTATGTATATCTTTGTGGTTATCCCCCTCATTAGTAAATGATGGATTTGTTGATATACTCACACTTACATTTCTGTTTTTAGTGAATGGATGGATCTAGCAGGCACCAAAGTGACAATAGGTTTGAAGGAAACTGTGGTGGTTCTCTGATTAAGAGACTGGATGAAATGGGGTATTCAATGAGGAAACTCATGGTTGTTCTAAACCAATTATCAAGGAGTCATGATCAACCACTTGAACCTTATTATGTTCTGTAATGCATCATGTACGAGATGACCAATCGATGTCGAAGTTCAGGTAATAATTATAAAGGTAACCATTAGGGTTTATATGATCCTTACTTTTGAGGTAATTATGGGTTATTATATGTTATGATGGAAAATGAAAGGCATGAGATAAACTTGAGGATAAAATATGATATGATTATTTTTTTAGATTATATCTCGTTTTGGGGAATGTTTTGAGAATTATACAGTTTTGAAAAATGGACAACACGTAGACCGTGTGACAACCCGTCGTGTCGGACAAAGATACGGGAATCGAACCCACAACCAAAGTGCGACTGGTATTTATCGCCTACCACTGGACTACGTGAAGTCCCTGGTTAGTTTGACTGATTCTTTTTAGTTAGATGATTTTATGAATTAAGAGTAATCTGATTTTGGGTTATCTATGGAAATTTATTAACTTATCATGGAGGATATGTGATTAGGTTAATTACTTTTCAATACGAGACTTTAAGAGTAACTGATGTTATTTGGAGATAGGTGTTAATTTGTACCTCAGAAGAATATGAGACAAAATCCTTCAAATATTTGGGTTTCAATATTATTTTGATTTACTTTGAATTATTTTATGGACAATTTGTTTATCGAATGGTCCTCGTTGAACTTTGGGTTTTGTTGGACAAATTTTGGAGATTAAGAGTAGATTTTTTTTATAAAGGGTTATCCTTTTCTGGATTATCTAATCTTGTACTAACCTTTTTTGTTTTGGTTTTGGTTAGAATCTAAAGACATGGTAAGTATAGAGTTCTCTTTTGTGGATTAGGTGATTCTCTAGAAGTTTATTATAGTACTCTTAATGTGAACAAGTCCTCCTAAATACTCGTCTTTTAGAGAAAATATGAGTTTGTGTAAGGAATCTAATAAAAGTTGAAAGTCAACATGATAAGTGATTATGTTTCCTTATAAATCAATTCTTCAATAAAAAGTAACTTAAAACAAAAATGTTGTCTATTAAATTTTCTTACTGGGGAATCAAATACCGTTAAACCCATCACAAGTTTGTGTTTTTCTTGTTGTTAACTTTCTCCAAAACATGTTTTTATCACTCTCCATCAGAACATGACCCTATGTTTTCTCCTCCATTTCCATGATTTCCTACATGGAATCCTACTGTGGGTTAACTCGGGTGACCTCTGTACTTATCTTTCTTTATTTTATGGTGATTGTTTTACCGACTCTTGTTCCGATGTGGGACTTTCAAGGATGTTTCCAAGCTCAATTTTAATATTGCGAGGAAGAAATTCCCAAAAGGGGGGAAGGATGTAACACCCCAGGTAAATAAAGAATATGACATTTTTGTATTTATCCATATTTGTGAATAAAATATTAATATTACTTTAAAGGAGATTCTATGCTCGATGGCCTACCCAACACGCAACTATGAGTTTCTTGGGAATTTTATGTTGCACTCTAATAATAAAATAAAATTATTTTAAATTGTAGCTAACGCATAGCCGTTGAAATGGTGGGAATGAATAGAACTAACTACAAAATGATTATATATGTTTGTCAAATATTTTTACTTTTTACAACAAATGTTAGAGGATTAAAAATGCAAATGAATCCAATTTTAAGTGTAAACATTCTAATATTCTTTAAAAGGTCGATTAACCGCCTTTTGATGGAGAACCTCTTTTAAATCCACTTTTTTGACAATTTTATGTCTTATATTTGACAAAATAAAATTCTTCTTTATAATCGGGACATCAAAATTTACTTTGTGTAATTTTTTGGTATTTTTCCGAAAAAGTTCAATTTTTAATGAATAGTGAAAAATGTTGTATTTTAATTCAAAACCTATTTTAATATAATTTATTTATATTATTAGATTATATTTTGAATTGGTTTTAAAATTAAATTAGAATATATTTTTACCATTTAATCCAATAGTGGTCGTTGGAATTAATTTCACTTTGAAATCGGACTTAAACTAGTGTCAATCTTTTGATACATTTTGTTTCATAAAAACACGCTATTTGTTTTGACAGCGAGAATTAATTATTAAATTGATTAATTCAACTTATATGTTTTGAATTTTTTAAAATAGACATCATTTTTGAATTCGGAATATCAAATATATCTTAGGGTGAACTTTTGGTAATTTTCTGAAAAACATCAATTTTTGATGAATAGTGAAACCACTAAGTGGTACTTATAAAAACTGATTTTCTGTTTAAATGAAAATTTTCCATATTTGTGTTTTTAATTTCAAAAATCCGACATACATGGTTGTCATTAAGAAGTAAAATGTGGTTCAATGGGATTAAAATAATTTTTTGGTGAATAGTAACTTATTAAGTTTTTAATCGCGATTAGAGGTAATTAGTGTAGTTTAAGGTAAGAATAATGTTTTAATAAAATGAAATGACCTAGAAACATGTCCTACCCTCATTGGATGTGTCATGGCCGACCCAGAAAATACATGGGTCAACTTGGGGACCCCATGGATCCACTTTGGTTGGAAAATGACATAAATATCTTTTTATTTAATGTTAAAGTAAAAATGACACAAACATGAGATGTTTTACTAAAACAATTTTTACATGGGGTTATACAAGTAATATTTTTGACAATAAATAATAAATGGAAATCTAAAACGATTTCCTACATCATAGTATTTTTTTTATAATTTTTACACATTAAATAAATTAAATTATTTATGACATCATGATGATGCAACGATTACCTCATTAATAAAGGATTTAAATAAAATGAAATGATAATGTAAACTATATGACCTAAACATGTCCAAAACCTATTAGATGGGTGGATTTAGAACCCTTATCACCTTATCCTTGAAATACATCAATGTGGGACCATTAAAATCCGAAACTCATTCTAAAATAATGTAACATTGGCTTACTTTCCAAGAGTGCCCCTCCTCTCCTCTTATAAAAGGCCCCCACCTCTACCTCCTTACCCACACTTCCAAAGCCTTTTTCTCGGCCAAACCATGACCATTTTGTCTCTCCACATCCCTCTATTACTCCTTGAAGCCTCACTTTTTTCAGAAGTCTTCCCAAGGAAGCCTTTGAGCTCAAACCAAAGGGAGTTACCCGATTTTAAGGTAATGTCTTCACTTGTGTCCTTTTGTTTTATTTTTCTTCTACAACCCACTAAATACTTTTTATTCATTTATTTTGTAACAAATAAAGTATCTTAAATATACTAGGATGTTTTTATAATAAGGATTCGATCTACACTTACACACACCTTCGTCTAATGGTTAAAGAACATACTGTAGCTGTGGTTGGCGATTTTCTGCCTCACAAAACGATGATTGTTCAATATTCTTTTAACACCTCTAAAGGTGGCCATAATGATGTCACTGTATTTTATATATGATATATATGGTATTTATGTTTACTATATGATTCTTTATTTTATATTTAAACCATACCTTTATTCTTTTCATGTTGTGTAAATGCGATAATTTCATATGAGGAAGTGTGGACTACCGCCCCCTCAAGTGACGTGACTCGTACATGCAATACATGGAACGTATAAAGAATAAAATTAATGATCATATGTGACCTATATAACATATATATTATACTGTAATTATAATATACATATATATATCATTTATTATTAATTCCATTAATATGACAAAGAAAAAATGAAAGTAGCGTTCATGCGTACGTACGACCTACCATCTCCATGAACAATGCTTTTCGTTTTTATCTCAAAATGATATGGAATAGTATAAAATGAATATGTACTGGATATATATGATATTTTAATCATTAATACTATTCTAGAAATTATTTATTTATAACTACATGGACAATCATTTTTCAAAGAAGTTCATTTTTGACTCATGTACCAAACATCGGCAAAAACGTCTAATATGAACTAACATTATTAAACAATTATTATAACATTATAATATGTGATATGAACTGAATAATAATATTTAAATGTGGTCCTTAGGCAATTATAAATTGACCAAAGTTTATTATTCAGGAATATAAAGAAACGAACAAGACAGGTTGGACTTGAGGTAAGGGATCCAACTCCTCTCTTTCTTTTAAAGTACACTCTTTTATGTCATTCCTTTTAAAGATCACATTTATTGTTATTGAGATATTCTTTTATATTACTCTTAGTTTAATTTTTATGTTCATATGATGAGAGACCCTATTTTCTCTCATTAATCCATTTTTGATGTTTTAAGTGGCGCCGTTAGGCTGCCGAGTTTTTGTAAGAGATTTTTCATCTCACTTTTATTCCCGTGAGATTTATGCTACATTTGACACAATTTCTTTTGAGTGGTGTATGTACTACCCATTATTATAAAATTTGTGTAGTATAATATCATTTATAGGTATTCACATCTTCATTGTATGACCCTTCTTCCATGGGGTGTACGTTTCGAAAGTTACCCAACTCGGTAAGGGAACATTTCAGCCTCCTCTTTTAAAAGACTTCTTTTGTTATGTCTTTTAATTCACATAATATTATGTTGGGATATGTTCTTATATATCATTATTGATGTAAATTTTATTTCCCAGTGATGAGATACCCTTTTTATCTCCCATCAACTCATTTTCTGAATTTTTAAGTGACGCCGTTAGGCTGTCGAATTTTTTCAAGGAAACATTTTAACCCAATTTCGATTTCTTTGGGTTCAACATGTAGTTATTGAATATGTCACCCTTTTAATATGTGTGAATGAACTTTTATTTTTTTACACTTAATATCCACTTATATTGGTTGTATTTATATTTGTCACACATAATTTTGAGATTGATTTATCCTTAATTTAAGGATACCTTCTTTAGAAGGGATTTCATCGCATTTTACATTTCTATTGAGACTTCATTGTTGTTATGCACCAATTCACTCTTATATGGTGTATATACTGTCCTTTGGAATATTATATCATGAATCCATTTATTCTCATGATATTATAAAGATCTTATTAAATGTTATTCCTCAATTATTGTATTCAAGTGTCTCTAATTTTGGTAAAAACCCTTTAACCAAAATAACGCTTTAAATGTTTTAATGATTTGTTCTTATTAATATCCATGTTTTAAAAATAGTTTTAAGAATTTATTTATATGGATATTAATGGTTTAAAATGGTAAAATATTCAAGGTGGTATGGGACACTTTGAATCAAAAATATCTTTATTAAATGTTTTAAATGGTTTTGAAAATGGTTTTTAGAATGGATTCATTATTTCAATATCTTAAAATGTTATATTGTATTTGAAATGTGGGAATGTTATCTTTCCTTTATGCTTAAGTTATGTGATATGATTATGTTATGGTTCTTGGTCATTGTTATGAAGACGGGTGGTTCCGTGATAAACTAAGGGCGGGTGAGCCCGATATAGCCCTCCAATGCATTGGGTAATGCGAAGGAGTGAAACGTTAAGGTTTCTCCGAAGAGATTTGGGGAATATACTGTGGTGGGTATTCCAAACATAACCAATAGGGTTACTCCCTACGTAAGAATGTTATGAATGCCTCAAGTTACCTTTTATTTCTTATGATTTCTATGACTTATTCATGATTTAATGAGGTATGTTAAAGTATTTATGTTTTATGGGTAAATATGATTTCATTCTTATGTATATATGAACTTATGTTTCCTTTCCATATTTTTATAACCCATACTGATCTTTTTATTCTCATCCCAAGTTTTTTTGAAATTTTTTTCACAGGTCAAGGGAAAGGTACATGATATGATGATAGTTTCAAGGAAGTGTCAAGAATGAATCCATGTTTTATTTTAAATATGTTTCCATTGATGGGAAAAATGAATACTATATTTATGTAACCACTTTGTTTATATGTGGAATGTAATGAAAGTTTTATGTTCTAATTCTCTAAAACAATAAACCTGAAAAGATCCTGAATGTGTAATCTTGTAATAACTCAAGATTAAGTAAGGTTTAAGGCTGGGGCCTTATAATTGGTATCATAGGTCAGTTTAGATAACTTTAGAGGTTAGGGTATTCTCTAAGCATAAGTGACAGTACCATAATGGATAGGATTTCAGAAAGAGTCCTAGTTTTAGATAAAGTTAATGAGTAAGTATATCTTAGTGGTTATCTCCCTCATTAGTAAATGATGGTTTTGTCGATATACTCACACTGACATTTCTATTTTTAGTGAATGGATGGATCTAGAAGGCACCAAAGTGACAATAGGTTTGAAGGAAACTGTGGTGGTTCTCTGATTAAGAGACTGGATGAAATGGGGTATTCAATGAGGAAACTCATGGTTGTTCTAAACCAACTATCAAGGACTCATGATCAACCACTTGAACCTTAGTATGTTCTGTAATGGATCATGTACGAGATGACCAATCGATGTGGAAGTTCAGTTAATAATTATAAAGGTAACCATTCGGGTTTATATGATCCTTACTTTTGAGGTAATTATGGGTTATTATATGTTATGATGGAAAATGAAAGGCATGAGATAATCTTGAGGATAAAATATGATATGATTATTTTTTTAGATTTTATCTCGGTTTGGGGAATGTTTTGAGAATTATACAGTTTTTGAAAAAGGACAACACGCAGACCGTGTGACAACCCGTCGCGTCGGACAAAGATGCGGGAATCGAACCCACAACCAAAGTGCGACTGGTATTTATCGCCTACCACTGGACTACGTGAAGTCCCTGGTTAGTTTGACTGATTTTTTTAGTTATATGATTTTATGAATTAAGAGTAAGCTGATTTTGGGTTATCTATGGAAATTTATTAACCTATCATGGAGGATATGTGATTAGGTTAATTACTTTTCAATACGAGACTTTAAGAGTAACTGATGTTATTTGGAGATAGGTGTTAATTTGTACCTCAGAAGAATATGTGACTAAATCATTCAAATATTTGGGTTTCAATATTATTTTGGTTTACTTTGAAGTATTTTACGGACAATTTTTTTATCGAATGGTCATCGTTGAACTTTGGGTTTTGTTGGACAAATTTTGGAGATTAAGAGTAGATTTGTTTTATAAAGGGTTATCCTTTTCTGGATTATCTGATCCTATACTAACCTTTTTGGTTTTGGTTTTGGTTAGAGTCTAAAGACATGGTAAGTATATAGTTCTCTTTTGTGTATTAGGTGATTCTTTAGAATTTTATTATAGTAATCTTAATGTGAACAAGTCTTCCTAAATACTCGTCTTTTGGAGAAAATATGAGTTTTTGTAAGGAATCTAATAAAAGTTGAAAGTCAACGTGATAAGTGATTATGTTTCCTTATGAATCAATTCCTCAATAAAAAGTATCTTAAAACAAAAATGTTGTCTATTAACTTTTCTTACTAGGGAATCAAACACCGTTTAACCCATCACAAGTTTGTGATTTTCTTATTGTTAACTTTCTCCTAAACATGTTTTTATCACTCTCCATCAGAACATGACCCTATGTTTTCTCCTCCATTTCCATGTTTTCCTACATGGAATCCTAGTATGGGTTAACTCGGATGACCTCTGTACTTATATTTCTTTATTTTAAAGTGATTGTTTTACCGACTCTTGTTCCGATGTGGGACTTTCAAGGATGTTTCCAAGCTCAATTTTAATATTGCGCGGACGCAATTCCCAAAAGGGGGGAAGGATGTAACACCCCAGGTAAATAAAGAATTTGACATTTTTATATTTATCCAAATTTGTGAATAAAATATTAATATTACTTTAAAGGGGATGCTATGCTCGATGCCCTACCCAACACGCAACAACGAGTTTCTTGGGAATCTTATGTTGCACTCTAATAATAAAATAAAATTATTTTAAATAGTAGTTAACGCATAGCTTTTGTAATGGTGGGAATGAACAGAACTAACTACAAAATGATTATATATGTTTTTCAAATATTTTTACTTTTTACAATAAATGTTATAGGATTAAAAATGCAAATGAATCCAATTTTAAGCGTAAACATTCTAATATTCTTTAAAAGGTCTATTAACCGCCTTTTGATGGAGAACCTCTTTTAAATCCACTTGTTGACAATTTTATGTGTTATATTTGACAAAATAAAATTTTTCTTTAGAATCGGGACATCAAAATTTACTTTGTGTAAATTTTTGGTATTTTTCCAAAAAAGTTTAATTTTTAATGAATAGTGAAAACTGTTGTATTTTAAATCAAAAACTCTTTTAATATAATTTATTTATATGATTAGATTATCTTTTGAATTGGTTTTAAAGTGAAATTAGAATATATTTTTACCATTTAATCCAATAGTGGTCGTTGGAATTAATTTCACTTTGAAATCGGACTTAAACTAGTGTCAATCTTTTGATACATTTTGTTTCATAAAAACACGCTATTTGTTTTGACAGAGGGAATTAATTATTAAATTAATTAATTAAACTTATATGTTTTGAATTTTGTAAAATAGACATCATTTTTGAATTTGTAATATCAAATATAGTGTTGAACCCTCTGGACTTAAGGGGGAGATTGTTGAACCCTCTGGACTTGAGGGGGAGATTGTTGAACCCTCTGGAGTTAAGTTGCTTTATTATGTTTTGATAATCCCAACCATTCCTTATTTATATCTTGATTTTTCATTATCGGATATATGTTTACTGTGACTTAACTCATTCTGCCAAGAGAATGCTTAAATAGCTTACAGCTACCGTTACAGATAGTAGCTACCGTTATGACTTAAAGCTACCGATATCGAATAAGAGCTACCGATACGAAGTTCACCGCTACTCAAAGTCTACCGCTACTTGAAGTTCACCGTTACTCAAAGTCTACCGCTACTCAAAGTCTACCGCTACTCAAAGTCTACCGATACTCAAAGTCTACCACTACATCAAAGTAGACAGTTATCGTTACAGCAAAGCTGACAAGCATACCGATATGCTGAAGTTCACTGTTATGAAAAGTATACCGATAAAGAGCTACCGTTACAAGGCAGAGCCACAGATACCGATAAAGAGTTACCGCTACTGGTAAAGGTAGAGCCACCGCTACTGGTAAAGTCAGAGCCACCACTACTGTTACAATTCCACCGCTACAGATACATCAAGTCTACCGACAGACAAGTCTACCGACAGACAAGTCTACCATTACAAATGCCTACCGATACTCAGACCTACCATGACAAAGTCTACAGTTATCATGAGCAACCGTTCAGAGACAGAACCCCGACATGCTTTAAATTTCTTTATTATTATTTAATCTAACCAACGGTCACATTAGGTATATTTTAATGCACTGACATTTATTTAATATGTGTTGCTGGTTTTCAGGAAACCGTACCTCGTACTTACAAAAAGGGAATCATACCTTTTGCCGAAGATCGTTCTTTAAAAGAAGGATGCAGAAAAGAGCACGTGAGACACGCTGGCGATAAAGCTCAAAACGTGCAACAAGAACAACTGGAGAACTTGCACTCACGAGACTACTACTACCAGACTCCAGAACATAGAGCATGCGTCGAGCAATTTATGCAAAAGAAGAACTACACAAATCTCTTCATTCTCTGAGCCGATAAGCGAGCTGAACCTGGAAGTCAAGGAAACAGATGATACTCTGTTTTCCAGACAAAAGCCAGAAGAAGACTCAGAAAGAATTCTAATCAACAAAAGGAGTCGAGAGCTGCACCAAGATCACTAAGAGGCATTTCTACACTCTAAAACATTTGCTCTGTGATTTATCTTTTTACATATTGAGCAGTGTGTGTGATCTGCTGTATTTAACACACACACTATCTCCTGTGCTTTAACTGGAGGATCTGTAAATCCTCACTCAACTCTCTTACATATTCGTTTTCCCACTGGGACAGTGGTAGAGGTCGTGTGACCTGAACAGCTGGTTGCTGTTGTGTTTGTTCCCACGAATAACTGTGGTAGAGTTCTTGGACCTGGATAGTTGTAAATTGTTGAACCCCAATCCAGGGTGTGGATCATCCTTTTATAATGCTTTTGAGAGGACTAAGTCTCGGCTTGAGACTGAACCTCTTGGTTAACTCCTCTCTGTTTTTAGTTAAAGTTTATTTACATACAATACATATCTATTTCATATTCCGCTGCTATTACTTTGAAATATAATTTATTTTCAAAGCTACTTTGATAGTTAAACTCGCAAGTGTTTATATTTATTATAAAACAGTAAGTTAGTTTCAAAAGTTAATTTAGTCATAAGATTAAGTCAGCTGAGAACTAATCAATCTTTGAGAAACTAATTGAACCTTTATAATCTGTATAAATTCACTACAGTTTAATCTGTTTTTGAAACTGGGGATTTTAATCAATTGTTTTTAACAGAAAATTTTAATTGGAACTCAATTCACCCCCCCTCTTGAGTGTCCACTCCGACCAACATTTGGTATCATAGGATGGTTTAGAAAATATTTTCTAAAGTACTCTGTTTTGCAAGTGTGATTTTAGTTGTATTTTAAAGTTCTTAAAATTTCTGTTATTTCTAAATTTTTATCTCTTAAAAATTCTTTTTGTAATATCATGGATAATAGACTTGAGGGTGTTGCTACTAACCGGCCACCTTTCTTCAATGGAAATAACTATGCTCAGTGGAAACTTAAAATGAAAATCCATTTAGAAAGTATGGGTTTTGATATCTGGACTGCTATAGAATCTCAATACAAGATTCCAGAAACTGAAAGAATAACATGGGATGAACCTACTAAGGCTGCTTACAATAATAATTGTAAAGCCATAAATGCCCTCTACTGTGCTTTAGGAGATGAGGAATTCAATAGAATTCATGCCTGCAAAACTGCTTTTAATATTTGGGATACCTTGGCTGTTTCTCACGAAGGAACAACTAATGTTAAGGAAATGCGGTTAAATACTTATACTATTAAATATGATAACTTTAAAATGAAAGCTTGTAACGACCAACACTTTACATACATTGTTAATACTTCAAAATTGAAGCACACTTATTACAACATATGACAAAACCACAAAGGACCGTATAGGTATAGTGTCTTTAGAAACTCGGAAACATAAACAACTGGTTCATAAATCTTCTACAGTGTCTCCCATTTATTTCATCATATCTAGGGTCCCTTTTAGCATATTCTACTTAATATCCATCTTCCTGACCTGGGGAAAAGAAAACATAAAAGGGTGAGCTCAAATGCTCAGCAAGGGCAAATAAAGGAAATAAAAATCATATCATATCTTTATGAAAATCAAAACCTGCAAAAGAGATCATAATATCTTAACATGGAATAAATCATAGAAGTGAAAATGAGATCCCCATAATCATAACATAAAACTTGAAACTTTGTGGCATGCACACATAATCATGGAAAATCATTTCTTGTTAGTCATGACTCATTGCCAAGACTATCTTAGTGGACAAAGTCCCTTTCTGAACCGAGTTCACTCCTCGTTTCAGTCCTGTATCACTGAACCGAAATAACCTTCCGTTCCAGCCATGTCTATTTCATGAGATATAAAATCATTACCCAATGCATTGGAGGGAGATATAGGTCCCACCCATCTTATAATGAATCCTTTCTTATGTGTTCCATATAATCATAAAACATACATCATCGCATAACACATGTAACAAAAATGGGATTCTTGAAACATCATGACATCATAAATCAATTCATATAAGATAAAGAAATTCATAAACATAATTCCATCACAACATAGTCAAATCAATGTAAAAATATGGATAGAAACAGAACCCTTTATTATCTTAGATGGAAAATAATTTTGATAAAACACTTGAATTGAATTCTTGAGGAAAATATCCTTTCTTCTTTAAAATCAATTTCTTTTCACAAAACATCATGCAATTTTAAAAGAAAGAGATTTTATTGAAAATAGTCATGAAATCTTTTAGAGGAAGCTTCATGAAAATAAGGCTTTATAAAACAGTAGAAATCCGTTCGTGCCGTATAAGTTAAAAAAAACATTCTTCATACTTTTGTCGGAAAAGTCAAAAAGTACCTCGTACGAAAAACGACAAAAGATTCCTTTCATACGTATTACTAAAAACTCACCGAAGGGTAAAAATGGATTTAAACAATTTTAGGTGGATGGAAATAATATTACACATTGAGTAAACATGGATGTGGATGATAAAATACACCCCAGTAAATACTTACGAATAAACAATCTCGGATAAAAATGAGATTGTGATATTTCCCTTACCTTAGGTCCGATTTGCTTTGTTCGTGTCCGAAGATCCTGTATAATGGTTTAAATAATGTTATTGACTTATTCCAGAATCATACATATTGATATGAGATCATATATGGTCATATTATTAGCTTCTTGTTAGTAATATTTCATTGTTACTTGTTACTCGGGTCTTTATAACTTTTTGTTCTTATGCGTGTTTTGTCGAATAAATTCTTATTCTTATCTTTAGGTTATAGATAATTCATTTCCAGAATGGTATTAGTGTAGTATATACCATATTAATTCATTCAATTCATTTATATAATCATTATGAAATGAAGATCATGTAGAACGAGTCGCATCACATCGTGGAGACGGTATTCCGTACGTACGCACGAGTGATGATATCGTTCCTATGATCGTGGAATTGTATTGGAGTATATATATATATTATTTCAGTATCAATATTACTTAATAATAATCATATATAGTTACTCATTACACCATTATACCCATCCTTGTAAGTTGATGGTGGAAAATAGATTACACCACGGCGTGGAGACGATATTCCGTACGTACGCACGTGCGGTGATTTGATTTTTCCGTAGGATGGATAGAAGGTGAATTAGGGTTGTTTCATATTTATAATAACATATCAGTATGTAAGTAATACTTATGTTATTACTTTATCATGAAACAACTAAAGAAGAAGAAGTTGAAGAAGAAAGAAATTGAAAAGATCGGTAATGGATATTACCTCTTCTTTGGAACGCCTCTTTGAATCCTCCACTTAAGGAACTAAGATTGGTCTTTGGAGAAGACCAGGACCTCTAGGATTATTCTAGGGAAGTGGAGAGGAGAAAATGGCAGGGGTTGCCCGAGCTTGAGTGCTCAAATTGGTGTGAGGAGGAGGGGGAGGAGGTGCCCTTTTATAAGGGAGGAGAGGGGCACCTTAGGAATATCTCAAAATATTATTTTATATTAAAGTCAAAATCGGTTTATAATGGTTCCAAAGGGTCTTATTTCGAAGCTAAAGTGGGGATGGGTCGAAATCCTATCAACCAATAGGATTTAGACAAGTTTAGGGTATTATTTTAACCTTATCAATTAGATTTAACTCTAAGTTAATTAATTTAACTTTTACCGTGTCTTTTTGTTTTCTTTCACTATATGGTTAATAAACTTACTATAACATGCCAAACGAACCCCAAATTGTTTATTATTAATATATATATCCTTATCTAAGTCATTTGGCCGAACCTTAGATTTTTAGGAATTAAATAACAATTAATAATATAATATTTGATTTAAAAACTATTTTGTGTCAATTTTGACACTATTTGATATATGATTTTTGTGAAAGTCATAACAGAATTATATGTTCGAACCAAGTTGATTAAATCAACAATAATATATCATAGTAACCTAGAAAATTAGTGGAATTCATAAAAAGTCTCAAATTACATTTATTTTGGTATTTATATTATCAATTTTGTCAATATTTCATTAATTAGATAATTACTGCATCATCTTTGTGTCATAAATAAATTAAATTATTTGATGTCTAAAAATTACAAATAAAATACCATCATGTAGGAAATCTTTTTAGATTTATAATGAATATTTACAATCGAATTTATCTTATGTATAACCCCATATTAAAAAATGATTTACTTATTAAACTTTGATTTTAACTATTTTAACCCTTCTTTAAATAAATTAATAATAAATGTCCTAATCTAATCCAAGTGGGACTAAATGGTCATATTTTATTCCTAAGTTTGTTTTTGTTCGAATTACACTTGTCCAATAGAATTAGGACATGTTTTAGGGTAATATTGATATCATATTTACCCTTAGTTACCCTATTTACTATTAACCGCGGTAAAAATAGTAAAAAGTTACTATTCACCAAAAAATTATTTTCATCTCATTGAACCACATTTTAGTCCTTGATATTAACCGTGTCTCTCGGATTTTTGAAATTCCATTCACAGAAGCGGTAAAATTAAGTTTTATGCAAAATTCAGTTTTTAACCTACCACTTAGTGGTTTCACTATTCATCAAAAATTGAAAGTTTTCAGAAAAATACCAAAATTTCACCCTAGGCTAATTTCGATATTCTGAGTCCAAAAATGAAGTCCATTTTGAAAAATAAAATTTATAAAATTTTAAAAAGTGGTTATTACTATTCATAACGGCTAGTTTTAATAGCATATTGTTGTTTAGTGAAACTCGGTATTGCGTACGACGCAAGCTATCGAGGAAGGTCGCGATTGCATGCAAAGCAAGCCAAGCAAGTATTGTAGAAAAAGATTCCTTTGATGGTATAACATAAAAGTCTCGGGTGTTACATTCTACCCCCCTTAAAAAGAATTTCGCCCTCGAAATTCGTCACTTTGTAAAAAACAAATGAGGATACTTCTCCCTCATCATATCCTCAAGCTCCCATGTAGCTTCTTCAAGTTGGTGGTTCCTCCATAAAACTTTCACCAAGCGAGTGGTCTTGTTTCGTAGGACTTTTTCGCTACGATCCAGAATCTCTATCGGCTGTTCTTCATAAGAAAGATCTTGCTGCAGCGGTACAACTTCTGAGCTGAGTACATGTGAAGGATCTGGTATGTACTTTCTCAGGAGAGATACGTGGAACACATCGTGAACTTGAGAGAGATTCGGTGGAAGCGCCAATCGGTAAGCTACCTTCCCAACACGATCCAGTATTTCAAAAGGACCGATATATCTAGGGCTCAACTTCCCCTTCTTTCCAAATCTCATAACCCTCTTGCAGGGAGATATTCGTAAGAACACTTTATCACCCACTTCAAACTCTAGGTCTTTTCTTCGGTTGTCGGCATAATTTTTCTGTCGACTCTGAGATGCTCTTATGTGTTGTTGAATAGATCTGACCTTTTCTGCCATTTCATCAACGAGATCAGGTCCTAATAGCTTTCTTTCCCCAACTTCATCCCAGCAAGTTGGAGTCCTGCATTTCTTTCCATAGAGAGCTTCATAAGGAGCCATCTGAATACTGGAGTGGAAGCTATTATTATAAAAAAATTCCACCAAAGGTAGGTGTTGATCCCAACCTCCTTTGAAATCCATAGAGAAACCTCTCAACATATCTTCTAGGGATTGAATTGTTCTCTCAGACTGACCGTCTGTCTGGGGATGATAAGCAGTGCTAAAACTCAACTCTGTATCCAGAGTATGCTGAAGACTTCGCCAGAACTTCGAGGTAAATCTCGGATCTCGATCAGATATAATAGAAAGTGGTACTCCATGCAATCTTACCACTTCCTTTATATATATCCTGGCAAGCTGATCTAGAGAGAAATCCTCTCTAATAGAAATGAAGTGTGCAGACTTTGTAAGACGATCAACTATGACCCAGATAGCATTATTGCCTTTGGATGTTTTAGGAAGTCCTGTGACAAAGTCCATAGTGATGTTTTCCCATTTCCATTCGGGTATGGGTAATGGTTGTAACATCCCCTTAGACTTCTGTCTCTCAGCTTTAACTTGTTGACAAACCAAGCATCGAGAGACATATTCAGCAACATCTCTTTTCATGCCATCCCACCAGAAGTACTCTTTCAGGTCCCTATACATCTTCGTGCTTCCAGGATGAATAGAGAATGAAGAACTATGAGCCTCATCCAGCAGCTCTTTCTTTAATTCGGGGATGGGAGGAACGCAAACCCGATTCCTGAACTTTATTATCCAATCACAATCAAGGTTGAATTCAGGAACATTTCTCACCTTCTTTTGTAACTCGACATCTTCTTTCTGTGCCTCTTTAATCTTCACATGTATAGATGGTTGAACATTCATTTGAGAAAGATAAGATTTTTCCCCTTCCATTATAATTCCAAGATCCATCCTTTGTAAATCCAAAAATATTGGATCTTTTGTGATCCTCATCATGGATAAACTAGCATGGTCTTGTCGACTTAATGCATCTGCCACCTTGTTTGCTTTCCCAGGGTGGTAATGGATTGAGTAGTCATAATCCTTAATCAGCTCCAACCATCTTCTTTGGCGCATATTCAGCTCCTTTTGTGTGAAAATATACTTTAAACTTTTATGATCAGTATAAATATCACACCTTTCACCATAAAGGTAATGCCTCCAAATCTTTAATGCAAAGATTACCGCAGCCAACTCCAAATCATGTGTTGGGTAATTTTGCTCATGGATTTTCAACTATCGTGAGGCATAAGCTATCACCATATCATTTTGCATAAGAACACACCCCAATCCCTTCTTGGATGCATCACTGTAGATCACAAACCTTTCTCCACTACAAGGCAGTGTGAGCACAGGTGCACTGGATAACCTTCTTTTCAACTCCTTGAAATTCTCTTCACATTCCTCTGTCCAGACAAACTTAACTCCTTTCCGAGTCAACTTGGTGAGTGGATTAGATAATCGTGAAAAATCTTTTACAAAACGTCGATAATATCCAGCCAAACCAAGAAAACTTCGGATCTCAGTTACTGTTGTTGGTCTTGACCATCTTTCGATAACCTCTGTTTTTGCTGGATCCACAGATATCCCCTCTTTTGAGATTATGTGACCCAAAAATGCAACTTTTTGAAGCCAAAATTCACACTTGGTAAATTTGGCATAAAGCTTCTCCTTTCTCAGGGTCTTCAATATAATTCTCAAGTGATCTTCATGCTCTTCCTTGCTCTTTGAATAGACAAGAATATCGTCTATAAAGACTACCACAAATTGATCAAGATAGTCTCTAAAGACTCTATTCATTAGATCCATGAAGATAGCAGGGGCATTAGTAAGACCAAATGGCATCACTATAAATTCATAGTGTCCATACCTTGTACGGAAAGCCGTCTTTGGTATATCCTCCCTTTTGACCCTTAATTGATGATACCCTGAACGAAGATCAATCTTGGAAAAGTATTGAGCTCCGCGTAGTTGGTCAAATAAGTCATCAATGCGTGGGAGAGGATATTTGTTCTTGATAGTGATCTTGTTAAGTTCTCGATAATCAATGCAGAGTCTCATTGATCCATCTTTCTTCTTAACAAATAGAACAGGTGCTCCCCAAGGTGACGCACTAGGGCGTATGAATCCCTTATCAAGATTCTCTTGGAGTTGCTTCTTCAATTCCTGCAACTCAATTGGGGCCATTCTATAAGGTGTCTTTGAAATAGGCAAAGCACCCGGTATGAGTTCTATTGAAAACTCAACTTCACGATTTGGTGGAAGACCCAGTAATTCCTCCGGAAAGACATCATCAAACTCCCGTACAATGGGCATATTCTTAATCGTGAGTTTCTCACCAACTATTTGAGATAAATAACCTTCATTTAGTGGAATCAATACCCATAAGATGGAAGAAATTTCCACTGGAAGGTTATGTTCATCCTTGCATTGATAGACGATCGTAGGTTGATCTGGAATATGAAATGTGACTTCCCTTCTTTGGCAATTGATATGAGCTCCATGTAGAGAAAGCCAATCCATGCCAAGAATCACATCAAATTCCACTAAAGGAAGGATCACAAGATTTGCAGGAAGCACTTTCCCACAAACTTCGATCGGAGAAGAATTATAAACTTCTGATGCGATTGATGTGCCATTAGGTGTTGTCACAGCTAACTCAACATCTAATTGTTGAGGTAATACGGTGATACCCTTGGAAAATTTTTCAGAAATAAAAGAGTGGGTGGATCCAGAATCAAATAAAACATTTGCTACTTTAGAGTGGATGGTAAGTGTACCTTTCACCACATCGTTATCGTACTCCACATCGCTGATAGAAATTGCATGTGACTTTCCTTTGTCTTTATCCTTAAGAGTTTGTTGACGTCGAGCATCATCATCAACCCTTGGATTTGGGCATTGATTGGCATAATGCCCCATCTCCTTGCACTTGAAACATTGAAGTGTAGTAGGTTCATTCTGTGTATCCCTTCCTTTGTTTGCATCATTAGACATCTTCTTCTCATTATCACGGCATTCAAATGCCCGATGACCTTCCTTTCCACATTTAAAACATTTACTTGTCCCTTTAAGACAACTCCCTCCATGTTTCTTTCCACACTTTGAGCATAAGGGAAAGTTCATCTTCTTTTCCGTGTGCTCTTTAGATTTTTCTTTTAATTCCATCTTCCTCTTCTTATCAAACCCATGTGACTGATGGGTTACTCCAATATCCATCTCGACTTTGAGAGCACATCGAACGATTTCCTCGTAGCTATTGAAGTCCCTTATGGCTAACGCCCTTCGAAGACTTGGTTTTAAGCCACTAAAGAATCGATCGATCTTACTCTCAGGTTGGATAATAATACCAGAAGCGTACCTTGCAAGTCTTGTAAAATTTGCTTCATAGGTACTAACAGAATCGTCATCCCTTTGCTTCAGTTCAAGGAACTCTTTCTCCATCTTTGTTCGGAGAATACGAGGGAAGTACTTATTGAAAAATAAGTTCTTGAACTCGTCCCATTCCATAGACTCAATTTCATCCCTTTGCCTCGTATTCTTAACAAGATTCCACCATTGATCCGCATCTCCTTCAAACGATACACTGCTAGGATGACTTTATCATGCTCAGAACATTGAAGAACTGAAAATATCTTTTCAGTAGTACTAATCCATTGTTCAGCAACTAATGGATCAGTAGACCCGCTGAAAGATGGTGGACGCTGCCTCATGAAGGATTCAACAGAATGTTTCTCCCTCTTTTGTTCGTTTGGAAATCCTGCATGATTCATAGCTTGAGAAAGTTGTGTGAGCATGGCTACAAGATTTTGCATTCCAGCTCCCATATCGTTTGGTTGCTCAGGGGGACAATCATTGCATTGCCCATCGCATTCCGCATTAACACGGTTCCTTCGGGTTCCAGCCATTGACTAAAACCAAGAAGAATAGTGTGAGCAACACTAATTATAATAGGAAACCACATAATTCAAGAAAAAAAAAATTTTCATGCTTATGGTCTTATCCTAGGTTATTCATGGCCATTTCTAAGATTGTGTTCTATGCTTAGACTTATCCTTAGGGTTCTTACTAAGGCTTTCACATCCTAGTTTCCAAAGGTTGACTATACCTTTCCTCTGATACCAACTGTAACGACCCACACTTTACATACATTGTTAATACTTCAAAATGGAAGCACACTTATTACAACATATGACAAAACCACAAAGGACCGTATAGGTATAGTGTCTTTAGAAACTGGGAAACATAAACAACTGGTTCATAAATCTTCTACAGTGTCTCCCATTTATTTCATCATATCTAGGGTCCCTTTTAGCATATTCTACTTAATATCCATCTTCCTGACCTGGGGAAAAGAAAACATAAAAGGGTGAGCTCAAATGCTCAGCAAGGGAAAATAAAGGAAATAAAAATCATATCATATCTTTATGAAAATCAAAACCTGCAAAATAGATCATAATATCTTAACATGGAATAAATCATAGAAGTGAAAATGAGATCCCCATAATCATAACATAAAACTTGAAACTTTGTGGCATGCACACATAATCATGGAAAATCATTTCTTGTTAGTCATGACTCATTGCCAAGACTATCTTAGTGGACAAAGTCCCTTTCTGAACCGAGTTCACTCCTCGTTTCAGTCCTGTATCACTGAACCGAAATAACCTTCCGTTCCAGCCATGTCTATCTCATGAGATATAAAATCATTACCCAATGAATTGGAGGGAGATATAGGTCCCACCCATCTTATAATGAATCCTTTCTTATGAGTGCCATATAATCATAAAACATACATCATCGCATAACACATGTAACAAAAATGGGATTCTTGAAACATCATGACATCATAAATCAATTCATATAAGATAAAGGAATTCATAAACATAATTCCATCACAACATAGTCAAATCAATGTAAAAATATGGATAGAAACAGAACCCTTTATTATCTTAGATGGAAAATAATTTTGATAAAACACTTGAATTGAATTCTTGAGGAAAATATCCTTTCTTTTTTAAAATCAATTTCTTTTCACAAAACATCATGCAATTTTAAAAGAAAGAGATTTTATTTAAAATAGTCATGAAATCTTTTAGAGGAAGCTTCATGAAAATAAGGCTTTATAAAACAGTAGAAATCCGTTCGTGCCGTATAAGTTAAAAAAACCATTCTTCATACTTTTGTCGGAAAAGTCAAAAAGTACCTCGTACGAAAAACGACAAAAGATTTCTTTCATACGTATTACTAAAAACTCACCGAAGGGTAAAAATGGATTTAAACAATTTTAGGTGGATGGAAATAATATTAAATATTTAGTAAACATGGATGTGGATGATAAAATACACCCCAGTAAATACTTACGAATAAACAATCTCAGATAAAAATGAGATTGTGATATTTCCCTAACCTTAGGTCCGATTTGCTTTGTTCGTGTCCGATGCTCCTGTATAATGGTTTAAATAATGTTATTGACTTATTCCAGAATCATACATATTGATATGAGATCATATATGGTCATATTATTAGCTTCTTGTTAGTAATATTTCATTGTTACTTGTTACTCGGGTCTTTATAACTTTTTGTTCTTATGCGTGTTTTGTCGAATAAATTCTTATTCTTATCTTTAGGTTATAGATAATTCATTTTCAGAATCGTATTAGTGTAGTATATACCATATTCATTCATTCAATTCATTTATATAATCATTATGAAATGAAGATCATGTAGAACGAGTCGCATCACATCGTGGAGACGGTATTCCGTACGTACGCACGAGTGATGATATCGTTCCTATGATCGTGGAATTGTATTGGAGTATATATATATATTATTTCAGTATCAATATTACTTAATAATAATCATATATAGTTACTCATTACACCATTATACCCATCCTTGTAAGGTGATGGTGGAAAATAGATTACACCACGGCGTGGAGACGGTATTCCGTACGTACGCACGCGCGGTGATTTCATTTTTCCATAGGATGGATAGAAGGTGAATTAGGGTTGTTTCATATTTATAATAACATATCAGTATGTAAGTAATACTGATGTTATTACTTTATCATGAAACAACTAAAGAAGAAGAAGTTGAAGAAGAAAGAAATTGAAAAGATCGGTAATGGATATTACCTCTTCTTTGGAACGCCTCTTTGAATCCTCCACTTAAGGAACTAAGATTGGTCTTTGGAGAAGACCAGGACCTCTAGGATTATTCTAGGGAAGTGGAGAGGAGAAAATGGCAGGGGTTGGCCGAGCTTGAGTGCTCAAATTGGTGTGAGGAGGAGGGGGAGGAGGTGCCCTTTTATAAGGGAGGAGAGGGGCACCTTAGGAATATCTCAAAATATTATTTTATATTAAAGTCAAAATCGGTTTATAATGGTTCCAAAGGGTCTTATTTAGAAGCTAAAGTGGGGATGGGTCGAAATCCTATCAACCAATAGGATTTAGACAAGTTTAGGGTATTATTTTAACCTTATCAATTAGATTTAACTCTAAGTTAATTAATTTAACTTTTACCGTGTCTTTTTGTTTTCTTTCACTATATGGTTAATACACTTACTATAACATGCCAAAAGAACCCCAAATTGTTTATTATTAATATATATATCATTATATAAGTCATTTGGCCGAACCTTAGATTTTTAGGAATAAAATAACAATTAATAATATAATATTTGATTTAAAAACTATTTTGTGTCAATTTTGACACTATTTGATATATGATTTTTGTGAAAGTCATAACAGAATTATATGTTCGAACCAAGTTGATTAAATCAACAATAATATATCATAGTAACCTAGAAAATTAGTGGAATTCATAAAAAGTCTCAAATTACATTTATTTTGGTATTTATATTATCAATTTTGTCAATATTTCATTAAAAAGATAATTACTGCATCATCTTTGTGTCATAAATAAATTAAATTATTTGATGTCCAAAAATTACAAATAAAATACCATCATGTAGGAAATATTTTTAGCTTTCTAATGAATATTTACAATTGAATTTATCTTATGTATAACCCCATATTAAAAAATGATTTACTTATTAAACTTTGATTTTAACTATTTTAACCCTTCTTTAAATAAATTAATAATAAATGTCCTAATCTAATCCAAGTGGGCCTAAATGGTCATATTTTATTCCTAAGTTTGTTTTTGGTCGAATTACACTTGTCCAATAGAATTAGGACATGTGTTAGGGTAATATTGATATCATATTTACCCTTAGTTACCCTATTTACTATTAACCGCGGTAAAAATAGTAAAAAGTTACTATTCACCAAAAAATTATTTTCATCTCATTGAACCACATTTTAGTCCTTGATATTAACCGTGTCTCTAGGATTTTTGAAATTCCATTCACAGAAGCGGTAAAATTAAGTTTTATGCAAAATTCAGTTTTTAACCTACCACTTAGTGGTTTCACTATTCATCAAAAATTGAAAGTTTTCAGAAAAATACCAAAATTTCACCCTAGGCTAATTTCGATATTCTGAGTCCAAAAATGAAGTCCATTTTGAAAAATAAAATTTATAAAATTTTAAAAAGTGGTTATTACTATTCATAACGGCTAGTTTTAATAGCATATTGTTGTTTAGTGAAACTCGGTATTGCGTACGACGCAAGCTATCGAGGAAGGTCGCGATTGCGTGAAAAGAAAGCCAAGCAAGTATTGTAGAAAAAGATTCCTTTGATGGTATAACATAAAAGTCTCGGGTGTTACAAAGCTGATGAACCCATTTCTGACATGTATCTCAGGTTCAATGAGATAGTCAACACAATGAGCTCACTTGGAAAGAGTGTTCCCGCAAAGGAACAAATCATGAGAATACTGAGATGTTTGCCAGATAGATGGAGAGGCACGTCTGTCTCAATCAGAGAATCCTGTGACATTGGAACACTTCCTTTCAAGGAGTTAATTGGTAAACTAATGATGTATGAAGAAGAATTGAAGGTGAAAAAAGAAGAAGATGATGAACCCAAGAAGAAATCCGTGGCATTTAAGACTACTGCATCAAAGAGTAAAGACAAGGAGAAAGTACATGTGCCTACTGAAAGCTCGTCTAGTGAAGATTCAGATTCTGACAGTGATGAAGAAATGGCTCAAATAGCCAGGAGATTCAAGAAGTTCTATAGGAAGAAAAAGTTCTTCAGAAAACCTATCTACAAAGGTAAGTATGATCAACAACGCAAGTGGAAGAAGGATTGGAAGAAGTCAGATAAAGAAGATGATATAGTCTGCTATGAATGCAAGAGGAAAGGACACATCAAAGCCGACTGTCCTAAGTTAAAATTCAAGAAAAAATATGACTATAAGGACAAAAGGTACAAGAAAGCTATGAAAGAAACCTGGAGTGCTTCGGAGGACAGAACAAGTGAATCAGAAGCTAGTGAATCTGAAACAAATCATGCTAATATGTGGTTTATGACTAACACATCTGAGGTACCTATTTCAACAACTTTAAACAATTTTTATTCTGGTAATGACCATGATTCAGACAATGAGGAAAATATGTCTAAAGCTGAACTGTTTGAATATTGCAATATGATGGAAGATACTTGCAATGAACTAAAGAATAAATATAAATCTTTGAAGAAAAAACATGCTTTGACTAGTAATATTGAAACAGGTTTAAGTGTGGAAAAAGAGAAGTATGCTCAACTATTGAAAGAGAACACTCAACTTAAATTATCAAATGAACAATTAAGAAAAGATATTGAAAAGTTCACTGCTGGTAGGGATACCTTGAAACAACTGCTAGGAAAACATATTGCTCCCAAATATACAACCGGTCTAGGATATCAGCCTGGACAGAGACAAGTAAGCAAAACCAAATTTGTCCCAAAATCTGGACAGTTTTCTGCTAGTTCTAGTTTAGGACCATCTTATACAAAACAGTTTTCTAAAGGACCCAACAAAGTATTTTTGTCTCAAAATATGATTTCTGGTCTTATAAAAACTATAAAGCAAATATGGGTTCCCAAAGTTTTATTAGCTAACCTTTCTGGACCCAAAAAGATCTGGGTACCAAAATTATCCTATGTCTAATCTGTTTTACAGGGAAATTGTTTAAAGAGCATCTGTAACACTCTATGGTATTTGGAAAGAGGATGTTCAAGACATATGACAGGAGACTATTCTTTCTTCAAGAGTCTGATTAAGGTTGATGGTGGGCATGTCACCTTTGGTGACAATGCAAAAGGAAAAATCATCGGCTTAGGCCAGATTGGTAACCCTGATACAATTTTGATTTCTAAAGTAATTTTTGTTGACAGATTAAAGTATAACTTACTTAGTATATCTCAGTTGTGTGATTATGGTTTTAATGTTAAATTTGAAAATAATTCATGCAATGTTTTTAATTCAAAACATGACTTAGTTTTCACTGCATCTAGAAATGAGAATGTATATGCTGTTGATCTAAATTCCTTGGTCAAACAAAATTTTTCCTGCTTAAATGCTTTCTATAAAGAGTCTTGGTTGTGGCATAGGAGACTAGGACACTGTAATATTCACTCACTTAGGAAACTTTCTAAGAAATGCTTAGTTAGAGACCTACCCAAATTAGAATTCCCAAATGATAAAGTGTGCAATCCCTGTCAAAAGGGAAAACAACACAAAGTTTCTTTTAAACCAAAGAAAGAAGTTTCAACTTCTCAACCACTTTAATTGGTTCACATGGATTTGTTTGGACCTTCAATAGTTTCAAGTTTAAATGGGAAGCACTATGTTTATGTTCTTGTTGATGATTTTTCTAGATACACTTGGGTATACTTTCTAGCTCACAAAAGTGAAGCATGTTCCTACTTTGTTAAATATTCCAAGACTGTAGAAAATCTTAGTGGACTCAAAATTAAGACCCTGAGGAGTGATCATGGGCGTGAGTTTGAGAATCATGAATTTGAATCGTACTGCTCACACAATGGCTATAATCACAACTTTTCTGCTCCCAGAACACCCCAACAGAATGGTGTAGTGGAAAGAAGAAATAGAACCCTTCAAGAAGTTGCAAGGACTATGCTTAATGAGTATGACTTAACTATTTATTTTTGGGCTGAAGCTGTAAATACAGCTTGCTATGTCATTAATAGATTTTTAATTAGACCTATTCTAAAAAGGACCCCTTATGAACTTTGGAATAATAGGAAGGATAAGGTTAATTACCTCAAAGTTTTTGGTTGCAAAGTCTTTATCCATAACACTAAAGACAATCTTGACAAATTTGCATCCAAGAGTGATGAAGGAATTTTCCTAGGTTACTCTCTCTCTAGTAAAGCCTATAGAGTTTTCAATAAAAGAACAAAATGTGTGGAAGAATCAGTTCATGTCAAATTCGATGAGACTGATCCACATGAGCCTAAAACCAACCCTGAAGATCTTGAGGAAGATTTGTCAAATCTGGACCTAAATGATAAGAATACTGAATCCCCTGTAAAAGAATCCAGTTCTGGAAATTTTCCAGAATCTGCTCATACCAATTCCAGACCTGTAGACAACTCTGAAGAAGCCAGTCCAACTCCTTATAGAGGTGTTAGAACTCTCAAGAATCATCCTCTTGAAGCTGTTGTAGGTGATTTAAATAGAGGAACACAAACTAGAGCTTCTCTAAGAAATCAGGTTGAACATCAAGCTTTTCTGTCACAACTTGAACCCAAAAATATCAATGATGCTATCAATGATGAATTCTGGGTAATGGCTATGCAAGAAGAACTAAATCAGTTTGAAAGAAACAAAGTTTGGGAATTAGTGGAAAGACCTAAGGACACTCAAACCATAGGCACTAAATGGGTGTTTAGGAACAAAGCTGATGAATATGGAACTATCATTAGAAACAAGTCTAGGCTAGTTGCACAAGTCTATAGTCAAGAGGAAGGAATAGACTATGAGGAAACTTTTGCACCCGTATCCAGATTAGAGGCCATTAGGATATTACTTGCTTATACTGCTCATCTGAATTTCACACTCTATCAAATGGATGTTAAAAGCGCTTTTCTGAATGGATATATAAATGAGGGTGTATTTTTTGAACAACCTCCTGGTTGTACAAATCCCCATTTTTCGAATCATGTTTTCAAACTATCTAAAGCTTTATATGGTTTAAAGCAAGCTCCAAGAGCTTGGTATGATAGGCTCAACTCTTTTCTTATTTCAAAAGGATTTACTAAAGGAATAGATGATCCTACTCTTTTCATTAAATGGATTTCTAAAAATGTTTTAATAGTACAGATCTATGTAGATGATATTATTTTTGGATCTTCTAAATATTCTTTATGTATTGATTTTTCAGAAATAATGCAAAACGAGTTTGAAATGAGCTTAATGGGAGAACTCAAATTTTTCCTTGGATTTCAGATCTTTCAAAACAAAAATGGTATTACTTTGAATCAAAGTAAATATATTAAATATCTTCTAAAAAGTTTTTCATTGGATAGTAGTAAAGGCAGTGATACACCTATGAGTACCACCTGTAAGTTGGATAGTGATGAAACTGGAGAACCAGTAAATCAGACCAACTACAGAGGTATGATAGGAAGTCTACTGTACCTTACTGCTAGTAGACCCGACATCATGTTCAGTGTATGCATGTGTGCTCGATTTCAAGCAAACCCAAAGGAGTCTCATTTGACTGCTGTTAAAAGAATTTTAAAATATCTAAAACATACTCCCAATTTGGGACTATTTTATCCAAAAGGACAATAATTTGATTTATTGAGTTATTCTGATGCTGATTTTACTGGTTGTAAGTTAGACAGAAAAAGAACCCCTGGAACATGTCACATCTTAGGCAAATCGCTAGTATCTTGGTGTAGTAAGAAGCAGAATTCTGTTGCATTATCTACTGTCGAAGATGAGTATATAGCTGCTGGTAGTTGTTGTGCACAAATCTTGTGGATGAAACACACTTTACTAGACTATAGATATCAATTCAAACATGTCTCTATAAAATGTGACAATACAAGTGCTATTAACATTTCCAAAAATCCGGTATCTCATGCTAGGACAAAGCATATTGATGTGAGACATCACTTTTTGAGGGATCACTATCAAAAGGGTGATATCACTCTTGAATTCATTGGCACTGAACATTAGTTAGCTGATATTTTTAGAAAGACGATGAATTCTGAGAGATTAAATTGCATCAAACATGAGTTAGGTATGATTAACTATAGCTTAGAGAAACCTCACCGTTAGAGAAACCTCACCGTTAGAGAAACCTCACCATTAGAGAAACCTCACCGTTAGAGAAACCTCACCGTTAGAGAAACCTCACCGTTAGAGAAACCTCACCGTTAGAGAAACCTCACCGTTATAAAAACCTCACCGTTAGAGAAACCTCACCGTTAGAGAAACCTCACCGTTAGAGAAACCTCACCGTTAGAAAAACCTCACCCTTAGAGAAACCTCACTGTTAGAGAAACCTCACCGTTAGAAAAACCTCACCGTTAGAGAACTTTACCAGTATATTTGCATTTTTTTTAAAGGCCGAGACATCGAACCATTTTATTTTATTTTATGATTTATGTGATTTATGAATCCTAAATGATATTAAAACTCGAATTAGACTCACTCAATCTCATCACGAACTTGTCTTCTCGAACTCTGCTAAACCTAAACCTCTCGACCTTCAGAACCCTAGCCTCAAATCCGTAATAGCCCGAGTCAAGAGACCTCAGATGACTGATGGAAGTGAAGCGCCGGCACCGAAGAGACAAAAAGTAGCTAGTAATGATGCCAGTGGAAGTGACAAGGGAAGTTTAGCTTAGAGAAGATCAGTAAATCCACACCTATCGAAGCGCGAGATAGTTGTTGAAAAAGAAGTATGTGCAGAATGGTTCATGGAAAGCAAGTCGCTGGTTCTTAGAGTGTTAAAAGAACAAGGTTGGCTAGAATGCTTCACGAACAACAACGGACCTTACTATCCAGGATTGGTGAAACATTTCTACGAATTCGTTCGTTTAGAAAAATCTGAAGAAGAAAGCAGAATGGTTTCTTATGTGAATGGTCAGGAAGTATCGTTTACTTCAGGAGAATGGGCTGAGAACCTAAGAGTTCCACATGAGGGTAATTTTACTTTTTATTCCAAGTCTGTACCTTTGACCAGCGATGTATTTCAATATGAAGACGCTTTGCTGAAACTCACAGGAAATGGGACCCCTAGAAAGGTGATTGCTGAAGAGATGGAAGGAGAAGATAAGCTGTTATTTAAATTTATTCAGCATGTTGTTAGTCCGAGAAGAGGAGACTTTGCCACTTTAAGATTCCAAGACATATATTTGTTGAATTTTCTGAAGCACAGTGTGAAAATCAATCTATGTAGATTGATTATGGTTCAAGTAGAAGAGATGACTAGACCAAAGTCAAAATCAAATGCTCTGTTTTTCTCCAAACTAATTTTTGTGATGCTGAAAGTGAAGGAGATAGCTGGACCTCAGGATGAGATGGTAGTGGTTAGGGATAACTTCTGTATTACAAGAACTATTTGTAAATACATGAAAGTCAGCTGGAATCCTTGGAAGAAATCATGGGTAAATGATAATGGAAAAATTTATGAGAAATTCACTCCTGAGAATCATCCATCCAGACCAAAAGGTGTTAGAGATCCTGGTCTTGGACCAGATGAGCCAGAACCAGTTTACAGTGATGATGAAGCTGAGGAGGAAGAGACTTCAGTTGAGGAAGGAGGAGATCCAGACTTACCCCCTAGTCTTATGCATCAAGTCATTTCTTATGGAGAAGCTAGCCCTCCAAAAGCACTACTAAAGAGAGAAACTGTCTTGAAGGATAATGATTCAGATACTACAGAAGGAGGAGAAGAATCATGCCAATATGTTGTCAAGGACACCTCTGAGGAGGATGAGACAACCAAATCCAGTCATAGAGAACATGAGGCTGATGGTGAAGCAGTTGATGTGGAAAATGTTGAAAGAGAGCTCAGTTTGAGTCCCCTAATAGTCAGTACAATCAGGATAGTGCCTAAGCAGGAAGATGTAGCAACAACACCTGTTGATGAGAGAGTCATTGATGACTTAGAACTAATGGCTACTAAATCTGCTAAAATTGTGGAGAAAATTGCAGAATTACCTCGAGGAGAAGATTTGGAAGAGATACCTCAGGAGAATGTTCCAAGAGAAGGAGAGAATCTCGGCTCAGTATCAGTATCATATGACATTGAAGGTTGGAGATCAGCTCCCGGATATATGATTCTTGGATTATCTTATGGTGATTCTGGTGAGGAAGACCAAGCCCAAAGGGAACCAGTTACCTTACCCACTATGAATGACAATGTGGCAACAAAATATGACCTTAAGTCTTTAAAAGCCGAGTTGATAGAAGTAATAAGAGAATCAGTGGGAGATATGAAGAAAAGTATGTTTGAAGAGATAAAAAACGTGGAGCAATCCCTTGAGTTATCCATTGGATGCAGTATATCCAGTCCTATGGAACAAATAGTGGACAAACTTAAGGTGTGCCACACTCAGATTGAGAGTTGGACAGGAGCTGTAATTGTTCTTAGAGAATCAATTGCCTCCTTGACTGCTTTACACAGTTCTCAAACCCAAGTGCACACTGACATTCGCTATATCAAAGAAGTGGCCAAACAGTTTGTGGAAGTTTTTGAAGCTTTTAAGAAGTCAGTTAAAGAACATCTGCACGGTCAGGATGAACTGGTATAGAAGATGGTTAGTAGTCTGACTCACTCTTTCAAGGAAACTGTGGCCTTCTCAATGAAACCTCTTCCCTCATCCAACCCATGTTTGAACCTTGACCAAATCCGCACTATTCTTCAGGAAGAATTGGCTAAGGCCAGTCCTAGTGGTGCATCAGATACTCAGATTCTTGCTACCACTAGGGAAGTTAGTAGTTTTATTCGTGATCACCTGCGGGCAGCTACTGCTTCTCAAGAGGCAATCAAAAATAAGGTGGATGCTTATTTTGACAAAGTTTATACCAAGCACCAAATGAAAAACCATTTCAAGATCTTGATTGAGAATATGAAGTTACCTCTGGTTACCCAAGCCTTAAGAGAACAGGTTAGTAAGCTCCGGGAGCTTACTCCTGCTTTGGATAAGTTTATTGAGAACAGAGATGATTTTTTCTCCGCTATGGAGCGAGGTGGAAGCATCATCATGGATTTCAGGAATCTCCTTCTGCCTTTCCTACATGTGGATGCTCGAACGGTTATTGTACCACTTGCCCTTCCACCATCTACCTCTGGGAGTACTCCTCAACTGACTCCAGTTCAATCTATCAGGAGCTTGACACCTTTGATCCCGCAGAAAGAGAAAGATTACAGACCTGGTGCTGTATCAGTTGCTGATCCACCAATAGTTCTTTCTGGAATTCCCAAGCCTGCTGACTCTACCTCTGCACCCTCTGCTGATCCCAAGGGCAAGACACCTGTCCGAGAGGATGATTGAGTGCTTCTATTTCTTTTTGATGGGATACATTGTATTTTTGTACTTTTCTGATTTTCCCAAATGTAACTTTTTCTTCTAATTCCATTACTTCATTCTTCTCTTCCCTGTCTGTTTTATCCTGTGTTTTCTAGTTCCTCTCTATTCTCTGCTACCCTCCTTTTTTGTTAATCACAAAGGGGGAGATATTCTTAGAAAAGAGAACCAAAATAAAGATAAAGGGGGAGAAAAGAGAACCAAAAGAGAAAGGGGGAGAAATTCTTGGAAAACCAAAAGAGAATGAATGTTTTCCTTTTTCTCTGATGTATATTTTTTTGTTTGCTTTTGATTTCTCTAATACTATACTATTGATATCATAATTTGATACTTTCTTTTCCTGGCATAAGTTGTGATTATCAAAAAGGGGGAGATTTTTGAACCCTCTGGACTTAAGGGGGAGATTGTTGAACCCTCTGGACTTGAGGGGGAGATTGTTGAACCCTCTGGAGTTAAGTTGCTTTATTATGTTTTGATAATCCCAACCATTCCTTATTTATATCTTGATTTTGCATTATCGGATATATGTTTACTGTGACTTAACTCATTCTGCCAAGAGAATGCTTAAACAGCTTACAGCTACCGTTACAGATAGTAGCTACCGTTATGACTTAAAGCTACCAATATCGAATAAGAGCTACCGATACGAAGTTCACCGCTACCCAAAGTCTACTGCTACTTGAAGTTCACCGTTACTCAAAGTCTACCGCTACTCAAAGTCTACCTCTACTCAAAGTCTACCGATACTCAAAGTCTACCACTGCATCGAAGTAGACCGTTATCGTTACAGCAAAGCTGACAAGCATACCGATATGCTGAAGTTCACTGTTATGCAAAGTCTACCGATAAAGAGCTATCGTTACAAGGCAGAGCCACAACTACCGATAAAGAGTTACCGCTACTGGTAAAGGCAGAGCCACCACTACTGGTAAAGGTAGAGCCACCGCTACTGTTACAAGTCCACCGCTACCGATACATCAAGTCTACCGACAGAAAAGCCTACCGACAGACAATTCTACCGTTACAAATGCCTATAGATACTCAGACCCACCATGACAAAGTCTACCGTTATCATGAGAAACCGTTCAAAGACAGAACCCCAACATGCTTTAAATTTCTTTATTATTATTTAATCTAACCAACGATCACATTAGGTATATTTTAATGCACTGACATTTATTTAATACGTGTTGCTGGTTTTCAGGAAACCGTACCTCATACTTACAAAAAGGGAATCATACCTTTTGCCGATGATCGTGCTTTAAAAAAAGGATGCAGAAAAGAGCACGTGAGACACGCTGGCGATCAAGCTCAAAACGTGCAAAAGGAACAACTGGAGAACTTGCACTAATGAGACTACTACTACCAGACTCCAGAACATAGAGCATGCGTCGAGCAATTTATGCAAAAGAAGAACTACACAAATCTCTTCATTCTCTGAGCCGATAAGCGAGCTGAACCTGGAAGTCAAGGAACCAGATGATACTCTGTTTTCCAGAAAAAAACCAGAAGAAGACTCAGAACGAATTCTAATCAACAAAAGGAGTCGAGAGCTGCACCAAGATCACTAAGAGCCATTTCTACACTCTAAAACATTTTCTCTGTGATTTATCTTTTTACATATTGAGCAATGTGTGTGATCTGCTATATTTAACACACACACTGTCTCCTGTGCTTTAACTGGAGGATCTGTAAATCCTCACTCAACTCTCTTACATATTTGTTTTCCCACTGGGACAGTGGTAGAGGTCGTGTGACCTGAACAGCTGGTTGCTGTTGTGTTTGTTCCCACGAATAACTGTGGTAGAGGTCTTGGACCTGGACAGTTGTAAACTGTTGAACCTTGACCCAGGGTGTGGATCATCCTTTTATAAATCTTTTGAGAGGACTAAGTCTCGGCTTGAGACTGAACCTCTTGGTTAACTCCTCTGTGTTTTTAGTTAAAGTTTATTTCCATACAATACATATCTATTTCATATTCCGCTGCTATTACTATGAAATATAATTTATTTTCAAAGCTACTTTGATAGTTAAACTTGCAAGTGTTTATATTTATTATAAAACAGTAAGTTAGTTTCAAAAGTTAATTTAGTCATAAGATTAAGTCAGCTGAGAACAAATCAATCTTTGAGAAACTAATTGAACCTTTATAATCTGTATAAATTCACTACAGTTTAATCTGTTTTTGAAACTGGGGATTTTAATCAATTGTTTTTAACAGACAATTTTAATTGGAACTCAATTCACCCCCCCTCTTGAGTGTCCACTCCGAGCAACATATAGCTTAGGGTGAACTTTTGGTAATTTTCTGAAAAACTTCAATTTTTGATGAATAGTGAAACCACTAAGTGGTACTTATAAAAACTGATTTTCCGTTTAAATGAAAATTTTCCATCTCTGTGTTTTGAATTTCAAAAATCCAACATACGTGGTTGTCATTAAGAAGTAAAATTTGGTCCAATGGGATTAAAATAATTTTTTGGTGAATAGTAACTTATTAAGTTTTTAATCGCGATTGGAGGTAATTTGTGTAGTTTATGGTAATAATAATGTTTTAATAAAATTAAATGACCTAGAAACATGTCCTTCCCTCATTGGATGTTTCATGGACGACCAATAAAATTCATGGGTCAACTTGGGGACCCCATGGAGCCACTTTGGTTGGAAAATGACATAAATATCTTTTTATTTAATGTTAATGTAAAAATGACACAAACATGAGATGTTTTACTAAAACAATTTTTACATGGGGTTATACAAGTCATTTTTTGAATATAAATAATAAATGGAAAGATAAAATTATTTCCTACATCATAGTATTTTTTTTATAATTTTTACACATTAAATAAATTAAATTAATTATGACATCATGATGATGCAGCGATTGCCTCATTAATAAAAGATTTAAATAAAATGGAATGATAATGTAAAATCTATGAACTACACATGTCCAAAACCAATTGGATGGGTGGCTTTAGAACCATTATCACTTTATCCTCGAAACAAATCAATGTGGGACCATTAAAATCCGAAACTCATTCTAAAATAATGTAACATTTCCTTACTTTCCAAGAGTGCCCCTCCTCTCCTCTTATAAAAGTCCCCCACCTCTACCTCCTTACCCACACTTCCAAAGCCTTTGGCTCGGCCAACCCCAGACAATTTTGTCTCTCCACATACCTCTATTACTCTTTGAAGCCTCACTTTGGGTAGAAGTCTTCCCAAGGAAGCCTTTGAGCTCAAACCAAAGGGAGTTACCCGATTTTAAGGTAATGTCTTCACTTGTGTCCTTTTGTTTTATTTTGCTTCTCCAACCCCCTAAACTCTTTTTATTCATTTCTTTTGTAACAACTCCAGTATATTAAATATACTAGGATGTTTTTATAAGAATATTTCGAACTACACATACACACACCTTCGTCTAATGGTTAAAGAACATACTGTTTCTGTGGTTGGCGATTTTCTGCCCCACGAAACGATGATTGTTCAATATTCTTTTGACGCCTCTAAAGGTTTCCATTATGATGTTACTGTATTTTATATATGATATATATGGTATTTATGTTTACTATATTCTTCTGTATTTTATATTTAAACCATACGTTTATTCTTTTCATGTTGTGTAAATGCGATAATTTCATAGGAGGAAGTGTGGACTACCGCCCCTCAAGTGATATGACTCGTACATGCAATACATGGAACGTATAAAAAATGCAATTAATGATCATATGTGACCTATATAACATATATATTATAATGGAATTATAATATACAAATATATATCATTTATTTTTAATTCCGTTAATATGACAAAGAAAAAATGAAAGTAGCGTTCATGCGTACGTACGGCCTACTGTCTCCATGAACAGTGCTTTTCATTTTTATCTCCAAATGATATGGAATGGTATAAAATGAATATGTACTGGATATATATGATATTTTAATCATTAATACTATTCTGGAAATTATTTACTTATAACTACATGGACAATCATTTTTCAAACATGTTCATTTATGACTCATGTACCAAACATCGACAAAAACGTCTGATATGAACTAACATTATTAAACAATTATTATAACATTATAATATGTGATATGAACTGAATAATAATCTTTAAAGGAGGTCCATAGGCAATTATAAAATGACCAAAGTTTATTATTCAGGAATATAAAGAAATGAACAAGACAAGTTGGACTTGAGGTAAGGGATCCGACTCCTCTCTTTCTTTTAAAGTACACTCTTTTATGTCATTCCTTTTAAAGCTCATATTTCTTGTTATTGGGATATTATTTTATATTAATATTACTGTAATTTTTATGTTCATATGATGAGAGACCCTATTCTCTCTCATCAATCCATTTTGGAAGTTTTAAGTGGCGCCGTTAGGCTGCCGAGTTTTCATAAGGGATTTTTCATCTCACTTTTATTCCCGTGAGATTTATGCTACATTTACCACAATTTCTTTTGAGTGGTGTATGTACTGCCCATTATTATACACTTTTTTTAGTATAATTTCATTTATGGGTATTCACATCTTCATTGTATGACCCTTCTTCCATGGGGTGTACGTTTCGAAAGTTACCAAACTCGGTAAGGGAACCTTTCACCCTCCTCTTTTAAAAGACTTCTTTTGTTATGTCTTTTAAGTCACATACTATTTTGTTGGGATATGTTATTATATATAATTATTGATATAAATTTTATGTCCAAGTGATGAGATACCCTTTTTATCGCTCATCAACTCATTTTCTGAATTTTTATGTGACGCCGTTAGGCTGTTGAATTTTCTCAAGGAAACTTTTTAACCCAATTTTGATTTCTTTGGGTTCAACATGTAGTTATTGAATATGTCATCCTTTGAATACGTGTGAATGAACTTTTATTGTTTTACACTTAATATCCACTTATATTGGGTGTATTTATATTTTTCACACATAATTTTGAGATTGATTTATCCTTAATTTAAGGATACCTTCTTTAGAAGGGATTTCATTGCATTTTACATTTCTATTGAGGCTTCATTGTTGTTATGCACCAATTCACTATTATATGGTGTATATACTGTCCTTTGGAATATTATATCATGAATCCATTTATTCTCATGATATTATAAAGATCTGATTAAATGTTATTCCTCATTTATTATATTCAAGTGTCTCTAATTTTGGTAAAAACCTTTTAACCAAAATATCACTTTAAATGTTTTAATGATTTGTTCTTATTAATATCCATGTTTTCAAAATGGTTTTAATAATTTATTTATATGAATATTAATGGTTTAAAATGGTAAAATATTCAAGGTGGTATGGGACACTTTGATTCAACAATCTCTTTATTAAATGTTTTAAATGGTTTTGAAAATGGTTTTTAGAATGGATTCATTATTTCAATATCTTAAAATGTTATATTGTTTTTGCAATGTGGGAATGTTATCTTTCCTTTATGCTTAAGTTTTGTGCTATGATTATGTTATGGTTCTTGGGAATTGTTATGAAGATGAGTGGTTCCGTGATAAACTAAGGGCGGGTGAGCCCGATATAGCTCTCCAATGCATTGGGTAACGCGAAGGAGTGAAACGTCAAGGTTTCTATGAAGAGATTTATGGAATATAATGTGGTGGGTATTCCAAACGTAATCAAGAAGGTTACTCCCTACGTAAGAATGTTATGAATGCCCCAAGTTACCTTTTATGTCTTATAATTTCTATGATTTATTCATGATTTGATGAGGTATGTTAAAGTGTTTATGTTTTATGGGTAAATATGATTTAATTATTATGTATATATGAACTTATGTTTCCTTTACATATTTTTATAACCCATACTGAGCTTTTTATGCTCATCCCATGTTTTTTTAAAATGTTTTTCACAGGTCAAGGGAAAGGTACATGATATAATGATAGTGTCAAGGAAGTGTCAAGAATGAATCCATGTTTTATTTTAAATATGATTCCATTGATGGGAAAAATTAATGCTATCTTTATGTAACCACTTTGTCAATATGTGGAATGTAATGAAAGTTGTATGTTCTAATTCTCTAAAACTCTAAACCTGAGAAGATCCTCAATGTGTAATCTTGTAATAACTCAAGATTATGTAAGGTTTAAGGCTGGGGACTTATATATAAACTGGCCTTTATGAATAGTATTAAAACATTTTTAATTTTATATAGCATTAAAATTCATCTTAGATATTTTTTAGACCATGATATAAGAACAAATTGAATTTTCTGGATAAAAGAAGTTTTTTTTCAAAGGAAAATGCAGTTTTGCAGCCTTTTGATGGAGAAACCTTTTTAAATCTAGTTTTTAAAACTTTTATATATTATATTTGACAATAAAAAACTTAATATTTTTAATAATAACATAAAAATTTACTTTTATTGAATTTTTGGTATTTTTTTGATAAAATTCATATTTTTATGAATAGTGAAAATACTACATTTTAATTCAAAACTTCATTTTTATCTAATTTATTTATATATTTATACTATATTTAATTGGTTTTGAAGTTTAATTGGATTATTTATTTATCATTTAATCTAATTTTTTTCTTTGGAAGAAATTTCACATTTAAATTAGACAGAAAAACATCACAATATTTTAGATATGTTTTTACTTATTAAAAACCTTTTTTTGGTTTTGACAACTGGAATTTATTTTAAATTAATTTCTTTCAATTATGTGATTTGAATTATTAAAAATGGAATCCATATTTGGTATCATTAGGTCTAAATTTTGTAAATATGTTACTGTTATTATTGGATATTATGAATAGTAACAAAGGTAATTTTTATTTACCACAATTAAAGGTAAATCAGGTAAATCAGGGTCAATAATAATATGATAAGGACAATAAAATTATCCAAAAACCTTAAAAAATACCATTAGATGAATAAAATTATACTCTTAAAATCTTTGGTTTGAAACATAGTCATTTAATTTCCACAAGACAGTGAAAATGATATAAATATTAATAAAACCAATGAAAGTGACAAAATGTCAAACTCACATTTCTTATAAGTATACTAATTTTAATGTAGGGTTAACCAAATGATATATTCTAAAAAAATAGTCCATAGAAAGATAAATAAATTTACAACATAATGGAAATTTATTTTTAATTTTTAGGAAATTAATAATCACCTTAAAGTGTTACACTTTGATGATGTAAAAATTAATTAATTGATTAGAAATCAATATTTTTTTATTAAAGTAATAATAACTATAAAAAGAATAAACACAAAAAAAATAATATTAGTTGAGTATATATCAACAATAATCAACCAAGTAATGAAAAAGAGACCATTTGGAGCTTTATATAAGAGATTATTCCATTTATTTTATTTTATTTAAAGTGATGTTAAAGTTGTCACATTCATACTTTAATAAGTATTACTTTTTTAATGTTGGATTTTCCCAAATATAAATTATAATACATATATTATTATGAAATATAGTATTTTTATGTTCCTAATAGTATTTTATTTCAATTTTTTATTCTAAAAATAGGTATATTAAATAAATACACAATATTGATGTAGTGATTATTTTAATAAGAGAGATATCAAATAGATGTTAGTGAAAATATTAAAATAAATGTAATCTGGTATAATTGAATTATAAAATTAATTTTATTGATGAACTTGACCCATTAGGGATATAATAAATTAATGTTTTTGTGGATAAAGCCTTATACTGTTATTTCTAAAAATCCATGAAATGAATAGTGTCAAAATTGACATATTGGTATTTGGTAATATAATGTTTTATAAAATTATTTAAAAATAATAAAACAATTTTAGATATATATAATAACTCTTATATGGTATAAAAGGTTATAAATTATTCATTTATGGTATAATTTAAATCAATTATATAATCATTTCACCCTTTTAATATTGAAACATTTGTTATCTTAATTAACATTAAATAGAATAAAAAATTTGTAATTAAAATGATAATGTTTAAATTGACATAAAAACATGTCAAAATTATATTGGTTGATTATATTTAAATCTAAACACTTATTATATTCTAATATATATCATTTTTAACTATTTGGAGTGATTTTAAAATTATTATAAATTAATAGTTTTAAAAATTCAAAAAGTGTCCCTCAAACCAATTATAAAAGGACACCTCCTCCCTCATTTATCTACAACTTATTAAGCCTTAATGTTCGTCCATTACCTGACTATTTCTCTTCTAAAATTACCTATTTTATTTATAGAGGTTATAGTCATCTTGAAAGACCAATTCAAGCTCTATAAGAAGAGATTTAGAGGAAGCACATTGAGGAAGTGGTAATCCGTTCTACTGATTCTTTCAAACTTCTTCCTTATTTTACTTCCTATTCATTAGTTGTTTCATTATAAAGTAATAACAAAAGTATAAATCATATACTGATATTTTATTATAAATATGAAACAACCATATTCTACATTTACCCATCCTATAAAAATTGAAATAACCATGTGTGCGTACGTACGTCTTACCGTCTCTACGACCTGGTGTAATATGTTTTCACCACGACCTTACTTAGATGGATATAAAGATAGATATAATAACTATATATGATTATTATATCATTATATTGATTCTAAAATTTTATAAACAATCCGCTTCCAAACCATTCAATAACTATTTGAATGATATCGTCACTCATGCATAGGTACGACCTACCATCTCTATGATGCGATGTGATTCATTCTACATGATCTTCATTATAAAATTATTATATAAATGTAAAATTAATAAAAATGGTATATATTAAATTAATATCATTTTATAGTGATATAACTATGACCAAAGAAGGATAACTGTAACTTATTTGAGAAAACATTCATAAGAACATAAAGCAGTTAACACCCGAATAACGAGTAACAATGAAATGATACTAACAATTGATGATAATATTACAAATGAGTAATGATATTATGATGGTATCAGTGAGGAAGGAATATGACAGGGCTAGATAACACAAAGGACACCCTTATGGGAGATGTGTGATGCATTTGAGTTGATGAGACTGGTCTCGAGCTATAAGTTATGATGTATTAACTAGTGAATCATGTGGGGAACAATGAACCGATGTTTTTATGAATGTTTGTAACAAACCCAAATATTTCCTCTTAGGTGTCATGCTAAAAAAACTGGCTTTACATTTTTATTTTCAATACTAGTAAAAATGAAAAAATTTTATCCATATAAAAAATAGAACAACAAAAATAAATATTGGATCGCTTACATAACCAAATTCTTTTTAGGTTTATAGTTTTAGTGAATTAGGACCAGATTTTACCTAATATTACTCATGTATTCCAGTGATCATTTTTCCTAATATACCCAAAAAAAATAATTTGACAAAAAGTATTTAAGTTATCCAATAAAATAATTCATATTGAATGGAAATTTATCATTTTATTTATAAATATATCAATTTTTAGTGATGAGTGAGGACCTGAACAATGGACAACCAAAAAATGGAGTTAAGATTCATAAAAAACAACAAAATTTCTCTACAATAATTTAAATGGATTACTACTATGTACCCTATGTAATCTCAATTCAAAAGGTTACTCATTTCACTATGGTTCATCTTTAACAGTTTCCTCAAATAAAGGTGACATTTTGTAAGACTTGAAACCTTTTTATACACAATTCACTTAATAACATTCTTTATAACCTAAAGAAATAGAGAACATAAGAAGAGTGTTCACAAATTCTCAGTAAGGGTAAATAGAATAATTTATAAAGGAATGAAATCTATGTGAATAATATGAGAATAATGGTATTCTAACATAATTAGAGTACATGATCATAATATAATATAAAAAAATACATAACAAAACATGTATTATTAAACATGTGACACAACATAATGTTTTAACAAAGGAATGAGTCATAATAATGTGTAATCATGAACCCTATGATGTAAATATTGATCAAAGGAACCATTAAAGTCTTATAGAGATCATAGAAGAAATTTAGTTTTATCATGGACCATTACATTCATTTCCCATGTTCAGCCATGTAAAAAATAACTAGTTCCCAATTAAATCCATCAGAGGAACCACCTTGGTTAACTCCTTTCTTATCATTAAATACAAAGAACATTACCCAATTCTTTGGAGAGATTTTTTGGGATCACCCATTATATAACCTATAAAAAGTTCACCCACCATCATGAAATATATCAGGATGACCCATTATCATAAATATTTTCCATGTACTATATATTAATATAGAGTATGGAAGCTTTCATTTTCATCATCAATATTTTATTAAAAACATTCATTACTTTAATCTTGATTTACTTATGGAAAAGAAATGGGTTTCATGATAATTTCATTAAAAATTTCAACAATAGTCATTCAAAAAAGAATATGGATATCATTATATGATCATATTTTCAATGAAACATAGGAATCATTGAATGATGTAGAAATATAGGAAAATAACTTTAAATGAACATTTCCAAATTTTATTCCTAAGAAATGGGAAATACACTTTCCATTTGTAATATTTTATAAAAAATTTCAGAATATTTAGAAAAATATTTTCTTTGAAAATAACCATTAAAATTTATAAAGGAATATTCCAAGAAAATAATGTCCATGATTGAAGTAAAATACATTCATGTCATAATTGTTAAAAATAAAAATTCCTTTCAAACCTTTTTAAAGCAATGAAAAAGTGACCCATGTAGAAAACATTAATAAATTACCTTTGAAACCTATAAAATGAATTTTATAGATCATGTAAGACAACTTTAAGAAATAATTTATGTTTAGAAGATACAATGTTGAAAAAAGATAAAGAACACATAAGAAGAGTTTTTTAAAAATATTAAAAACTTTAAAACAACATTTTTATTGTAAAACCCATTTATGAAATTTTAAAACTAAAAACAAATTGGTATAAAGAACATAATAAAAAACATGAAATTCAATGATTATAAAAATATTTAGTATATTATATTTTATGATTCCGTTTTACACCATATAAATGATTATTGGTGCATCAATCAAAACATGTCTCAGATAAAGAAGTTTTAGATTATAAACACCAGCAACTTTTGTATTTATTGAATAATAAATAAATTGAATGATTTAACAAAACATGATTATGAAAAACCATAAATCTGTGAAATAACTTGTTAAAAAAAATTCACGGGGTAGTATGTACACCATATAAAATAAATCATGGTGTATACCACGTATTATGCCTCAATGAATTAAAATTAAGACTATGAAAACCCTAAAAAATTTAATAACATTCAAATTAATATCTCAAGAAAGAAATAAAATTAAAGTAACATTAAATATCATTATCAAAGATTTATTCCTATTATAATATCTCCATATAAAACATATACATCTTATAAAATGAAGTAGGTGCATATTACAAGACACGTCTTAAAGAAACATTATTGAGCTGAATAATCCATACAAAGACCATATAATGGAAATTTAAATTAATTGGTTAATAAATATAAGTAAAAATTAGTAAACCAAAAAAATAACTATAAATAAAAAATAGTACAATTAGTGGTCATTTCATACAAAATCATGGAAAAACATTATCGATGAAGTACAAGTATAACCCAATGAATCTAAATTGAGTTAACAAACCCCTTAACTTCAATACATAATTTCTATGTATATCCTTAAAATAATTTTTTACATGTTTAATAACCTTTTATAGGTTTATTAATTTATTATTACACCATTTATTTCAATGAAATGTTTTATTAATAATCATTTAATTACAACTTTTTTATTTTGATGATATTTGATCCATAATTGAAAAATGACTTAGGTATGTTGAACTTGGTAAATGGGTTCATTATTCATATAACTACCCCGTCTTTTTATATATAAATATTATATACTAATAGATAAAAATTTAATATATTGTAGGGAAAATATACCTGAGGACTATATAAGTTTAATATATTTAGAGATTAGATATACCTTATTTTTATTTTATTAAATATAATCAACATCTCTCATAAAGATATACCACTATGTTACTCTTAATATACATACCCTACATAAAACCTTTCTTCATAACTTCGGAAAATGAAACATAAGAAAAGGGTGAGATCAGATTACCAGTAAGGTTAAACATGGGAGATATAAATTGTTGATTATATAAAAGCATAAGATAAGTATATGGGCATGAGATATTGAGAATAACATACAAAGTTCATACCTAATCTTAAAAAGATCATAAACATGAGTTATGTCATAAAACACTACTATTTAAAAATACATGAATCATAAGAAATATAATTCATCATAACTCAATCATGAACCATAATTTCATGTCATAAATGTGGGTGGTATCATCATAATTTGAGAAAAATATTTCATATGTCAAGGCTAAAAAGAAAGACCGTCAGGTCAAGAATCAAAACCTGTTTTCCACATTGGATTGAACACATCACCTTGTTTCCTATAACAGATCAAGCATTTTAACTTGTTTTTCATAACTATCTCATAAGATACAATACTTTAACAAATGAATTGGAAAGAAATATAGGTCCCTACCATCACATAATGAAAACCATATGTATATGTGCCATAAGATCATAATGCATTCATCATATTAGAACCCATAAAAGGAAATGGTTTTTATTAACATAAAATGATACCGTCTAAGAGGAAAAATTATTTTAAATAATCAATTAAAATAATTATTGAGGAAAATACCATTTCAATTTTAAGATAACTTCTCTTTCTGAAAATATGGGCACTTATAAATGAAATTTTTTATTTGAAATTTAACTTGTAAATATATAAATAAAGATTCAAATCATTGATTTTTCATGATGGTTCTAAAATTCTTTCATGTTATATAAGTTAAAAAAATATCCATCCCTTATTTTTTTTCATAAAATTCTGAAAGTACCTCATTTGGAAAGCAACAAAAAGATTCATTTCAAACAATTTTATAAAAAGTAAAACATGGGTAAAAATTATTTAAATAATTATATGAGATTTGTAAAATCATTTTTAAAAAAGTTTTTTTAAAAAATTTAAATGAAAACTAAATATTCACCATTGGAGACTTAAACAAAAACAATCTTTAATAATGTTTATATTGTTAAATAAACCCTAATCACATAGGTACCCTTTGGAACCATAAGCCCTATGAAATAAAGAAATTTATATTGATATATATATCCCCTAATTTTTATTATAGTAATATTAAATACATTAATTGGAAGTATATACACCAAAATAAGAAACATGTTGTGTATAAGGCATGTGTCCCACAAAAATAAAAGTGAGACAAAAATCCCTTACATTAGGTATGAATTCCTTTGAAAGTTATTTTACGTCATGTATAAAAAATTTAAATTTTTTTATGAGCATATAACAATATAATTTTCATGATTATTATATAATATATATTAATTAAATATAGATAAATTCATATATGAATATATAGATATAAAATGAATTACACAATTCATGGAGATGGTAGGCCGTATGTACACATGAATGTTGTATTCACTTTTTGAAGGATGGAATTGAAGAAAGGTAAATAATAATTCAATTTTTTGGAATCTCCATTATTTAATATATATCATATATATTCATCAAATCTATCCTCATTACCATAAATGTAAAATAAAAATAATAAAAGCTTCAATTTTTTTCGTGGAGGTGGTAGTCCACATGTACACACAAGCGATGTCATAATTTTACAAGGATTTAAAAGGTAAAAATGTATATATGATATTATAATTTAAGAAGTATAATTATATCTTAAAAATAATATATAAACTTCAAAATGATTATATTAACCTTCCATAAATGATAGTTGTTAAAAATGAATTCTATCGCTATGTGGAGATGGTAAGTCATACTTACGCACCAGGAATACCTTTACTTTTTTTTGTTGGGAAAGAGGGAGAATAATGGTGTTTTCATAATCAAAATAAAATTTAGGACTATTTTAGAAACTAAATCTATTAGTTCATGAAAAATATCACTGACTTAGAGGAGGTCATGTTGATTAGAAAAAATAAAGTGATCGGTTTGGGTGATTACATCTTCTTCGAAACGACTCCTTTAGATCTCCTCTGACGGGCTCTAGGGTTGGTCCTTTGGGAAGACCAGAAACTCTAGAATGTATTTGGGAATGTTTAGAAGATATTTTTTAGAGTAATTTCTAGCTAGAATACCCAATTTTGTGTAACTAATTGATGGACACGAGGGCCGTTTATAATTGAGGTGAGAGATACTTTTCGAATTTCTCAAAAGATTTATTTATAATAAGATAATTATAGATCCAAATGCTTCAAAATGGACTATAAATTCAAAGGAGATGAAATTTTAGACCATATATTATCCCATTTTCCCCTTATTTTAGTGTTTTACAATTTTTAAAAATTTTAATAAAATATTATTTTAATAAAATAACATTATTTTTAATTTTGAAAATATTCATTACTTTGACTTTAAAACATCAATAAAAGAATATAAATTCAATAAAAATGTTATAATAAATCCATAAAATTTTATTTAATCTATAAAATTCATGGATCAAATAAATTATCTCAAATTAAAATACTTTTAATAGTTTTGATATCATTTATTTGATTTTTTAATTAATTAAATAAATACTATTTTGGTGTTGTAAAATTATTCATGGTTACTATATAATTCATTAAAATTATAAATAAATTATAATTATGAATATAATTTCATTAGGGAAAAATTACTGTTACTATTCATTCATTAGTAATTTGTGTCCCTATGTGAATGAATGAATTATATTTAAAACTAAGAGAGTGACATTTTATCACTTCCTTTGGTTTAAATAATATATAAGTCATTTTCATGGAAAAGTTTCCTTTGAACAACTAAAATTCAAGACTAGATTATAAGGGTGAATTTTAATTCATCCAATAAAAATTGGGTTGAATAAATCTGGCCTTATCACTTAGTTTTAACCTTGATTTAACCGATTTTCCCTTTATAAAGGTGAAATATTTTACCACGATTACTAGAAATTTTGTCTAAAAAATAAAATGGTACAATTTAAATAAATTTAACCACATTATTATAAATATTTAATAACTCTTTTAATATCATATTTATATAAGTGGATGAAATTAATTTTAATATAAATTCAAAAAACAGAATTGAGAACTGTTTTTAGAAAAATTCATTTTTAGGATAAAAAATGTAATTATACCAAAATTAGGTATAATGATGATTAAAATGAATTTAATTAGAATATATATAATTAAATAATTATTATGTAACTTTTGGATCAAATTAAAATATTAATTATAATTTATATAGTAAGAAAAATATAGATTTATAAAAATTGGTATTTTCACTATTCACTAAAATATTGTTTTTTTTTCAAAAAACAAAAAATACACTAAATGATAATTTTGATATATTTATATAAAAAAAGTTAATTTTTACAAAAAGAGATCATAAAAGTTTTAGAAATTAATTATAATATTTTATCGGAAAATCCATAAAAATTCGATTTTAAAGAAACCATATTTTTGAAGAATAAAATGACAACACTAAAAATTAAGTGATTAATTAATAACAATTTATATTGAGTAGGGACATTGTAAATAATTAATAAAGTAGTTAATATTATTTGTACCCTCCAATTTAACATCTAGGTGGTAAAATTTAATAAAAATATTTTAAATTGAATATCACAGTTTTCTTAAAATCACAGTTTCATGTAACACAATATATCAAAGAAGTTAAATATATTTGAAAGAAAAATGTCATAAAATATCATGGTATTAAATCCCTTCTTTAAAAAATTGTGTCCTTTAAATTTTTTATCAGTAATGATGGGCTTTTCCTTTGAAAAATCCTTTGTGGAAACTAACATAAAAACAAGGGTTAATAAAATTACTCTTAAAAAGAGAGAAAGGGAAGTACAAAGTTCCTTTGGGATTCATATAATAGGGTTCGAAATAAATAAAAAGTAGCAGGAAGTGAAGATATGGACATGGAATAAAATTAATTACCATATATCATTTATCACAAGAAATTGAATGATCACAAGAAAGTTAATAATCACCAAACTATAAATTACTGATATGGAAAAGACAATCAATTCTTTAGAATTGAAGGTTAAATATTTTATTTGGATTATAAGATCCTTTTCCTAGATTTGAAGAATTCATTTACCTTATAAGACAATTACTTAAGAAAATATACTTAATTCATAAGTGTAATTTCACCCTTAAATAATTTCAATTATAAGAACATCCTTTGATCCAAACGATGAATATTCAAGATGAATTTTTCTTGATGCATGTAATAATATAAAATTCTAATAGATCACATAATTGAAAAAAGAATAAAAAGATAATCCTCTTTTCATTATATAGTATCTGAAACAAAAATGGTTTTCATAAGCTATCCAATATAGATAAATACATTAATTTCTATAACATCAACAATAATTTACAAGGATTCGGTTAATCCAATCTATAATTAGTTCACCATAGAACTCTTATAAAATATGTTTGACCAAATCAATACCCAAAAATTTGTAAATTAATTTACTATGATTCCAAAATAAAGTAGACATTAATCCATAGAAGTAGCTCTTAATGTAACATACCAAATATGTGAATACCTTGGTCGTATATTCTCTGGAAACATAGTAATGACATGAACTTATATAAAACCTCAATAAAAACATTTATACTTATAAAATTTACATCATACTTTTTTCTCAACTAAAACCAAAAGTAGTTAAATATATTCCTTAAATCCAAAATGAAATAAAATTTATCAAATATGACTTAAATAACATTTTCATCATATAATTAACCACTTTAATGGTAACTAATACTATCTCATAAGTTTAAATCATCTGTTTATCCCAACTAAACATTATTATCTTCACATTGGACACACATTAAGGGTCATCTTTCCCCCATTTACGAGTTTTCCAAAAAAGTTTATATTTCCACTAAATAACATTTATTGGTTATTTGAACAATTCAACGTATTATTTCAATTCCATAATGAAAGAAACTGAGGATTAATCCATATATGTTTCTTGATTCTTATAATCTATTATTCTATTCATAAAATACATTTAAAACATAATTCTAAAATCCTAATACATAATCATTTCAATAATTCAACTTACTTATTAATCAATTAACCAAATTTAGTAATATTATTCCCAAACACATCTTTACATTAATATATTATTCAATGTATCTTCATCATTTATGGAAATCCCAATAATCATAAAACCTTTTCTATCCCTTTCTTGATATTTCACCCTAAGACATCAATTTTCATAATTATCATAATTTACACATTTAAAACATCCAAACATAAATGAAACCTTATTGAAATCATTATTCCCATCCATTATATAAACCTAACCACTCAATTTTCCTCAGTAAATACTTTCTCTATGTCCTTCTTTTCCATAGCCAAATCATCTTCCTGTTCGACTTATGCATTCTCCTCTATGTTTCATCCCACATTATTGACATGATAGAAAAAAATTTATTTTCTCTATGGTCATCATGGAACTCCTTTTTATCTTATTAAGTGTGTCAGGAAAATCACCTAAGTTGAGATAGTTGATCATATTAAGATATAGTTGATTAGTTATAATAATAATATGTTTCATTCTATCCCCCATTTCATTTGGTTTCTCAATAGAAAATAATTCCATTGCCCATCACATTCACAATTATATTGAATCATCATATTTCTAGTCATTATTTTAAACGAAAAGCATAGTGTGAGAAGCCATAATCATAGTTGGAAACTATAAAATAATTTATAGGATATCTAAATCATGACAATTTCTTTTCAATCTATGAAACCTTTGGTTTAACCAAGATATTTCAAGATTTTCATCTTTTCAAATCCTTCATAGTGTTTTGTAAAGAAATTATGTATTAACCTAAATAATATACTTTAGGAGCATTAAATCAGGCGTGTAGTGAAGACCATTTTTGTATACCATGTAACGATTGACTCTAGCTCAATGTGAAATTTTTAGGGTTATTAGCCCGAGGTAAAATTGTACCGGATCCACATATATATGTATGATCCATACAAGGATGTAATTTCTTGGAAAATCACATAATATCTTCTTTAACAAAACTTTAGGATGTTATCCTATACTTAGACATACCACCAATTTTTTCAAAAAGGTTTTCAAACCATAATTTCCAAAGGTTGACTAAACACTGCCTCTGATATGAACTGTAATGACAGAGTATTTTCATATATAAACATTACATCTTAATAAATGAATATTCAATACAGTGTACAAAAAAATATACTCGAGGACCATATAAGTTTAGTGTGTTTAGATGTTAGATATACAATCTTCTTATTTTTTTAAAAGATCATCAACATTTTCAATAAATATCTCCCCATTCATTACTCTTTATAGACATACATTACATTAAACATTTCATCATAAACTAAGGAAAGGAAACATAAGAAAATGGCGAGTTCAGATGATTGGTAATGGTAAAATGGGAGATATCAATTAATGATCATAATAAATCATAATAAAAGTATAAAGAATGAGATCATGTACATAACTTTGTGTTTTCATACCAAATCTAAAAATGATTTACAACATAAAGTGTTTTTATTTCAAAAGACCTGAATCATAAGAATGAGAAGTAATCATAAATTAATAATGAAAGTTAAGTTCATGTCATAAAGGTGTGTGGAAACATAATAAGTAAAAAAAATATTTTATTTTTCTGTGGTAACAACCAAGACCATAAGATTAGGAATCGACATCTATTTCCTATAATGGATAAATCATTTCGACTTTTTTCCCATAATATATTAGAACTTTGACTTGTTTCCCATAAATATATTATGAGATATAACACTTTAACCAATGCATTGGAGGGAGTTATATGTTCCACACATAAAATAATTAAAACCATAATTATATGTTCCAAAAGATCAAAAATCATTCATCATATTGGAACCCATGAAAATAAATGGGTTTGATAACAATTTAATCATAATAGAACCCATGGAAAATAAATGGATTTCATAAGCATATCATATTTTCACCATAAACATAACCTATATAGATAATGAATTATAATGTTATCCATACTTCATATTCCTTGGTAAAGATAAGTTCATATCAAAGTATTTCTTTCTAGATGTAAAAATATTTTTAAGGATCACTTGGAATAATTATTGAGAAAGATAAATTTTCAATTTTAAAATCACTTTTATTTTTAAAAATATGAACAGTTTTAAATGAAAACATTTTCTTTGAAAATATTATTGTAAAATTATATAGTAATATTAAAATGATTGATTCTTCATGATTACAAGAAACACAATTTATTCTTAAATGATTATTATGTAATATATATTAATTATATATATATAAAGTCATCAATGAAGAGAGATATAGAAAATCAATTACACCATTCACAGAGATGGTCGGTTGTATGTACTCATGAACATTGTATTCAATTTCTAAAGGATGGAAAGAGAGAAATGTAAACAGTAATTCACATTTCTTGAATCATTATTATATTATATAAATCATATATATTCATCATATCCACCGTCTTTACCATTAAAGTATAATATAAATGAAAAATTAACCACACCACTTCATGGCGGTGGTAGTCCACACATACACATGAGAAACTTTATCATTTTAGAATGGTTTTGAAGACTAAAAGTTAGATATGATATTACCATTTAATAAGAAAAATTATGTCATAAATATCACATATAAATTTATTAAATAATCATATGAATAATCTATGAAATATAGGGGTGAAAAATTAATTTTATTTCTATGTGAAGATGGTAAGCTGTAAGTACGCGCGAGCAATACTTTCATTTCTTGTATGATGAGAATGAGGGTGTATAATGGTGATTTTGTAATCATAATATAATTTAATCATTTTTAGAAAACTAAAATTATAATTTTATGATAAATATAATTTATTTATAGGATCTAAATATGAGTATACAAAATATAATGATTAGTTAGGCTGATTACCTCTTCTTCGAAACGACTCCTTCCGATCTCATCTAAAGGGCTCCTGGGGTGGTACTTTGGGAAAACCAACACCTATATGATTTTTACTGGGAATCATAGAAGATAATATAGTATGTTATGGTTAATCTAGAAGATTAAAATTGGTGTATAGAAATTATAATGGAGAGGCCCTTTTATAATTGAGGTGAAGTTCAAGTTTGGAATTTCTCAAAATATTAAATTATAATAATACTATTTGAGTGGAAAATTATTTAACAAGGCCTATAAATGAATAGGTGATTAATGTTTTGGCAGTATCTTACCCCCTTTATCTTTATTTGAGATTTTTATGAATTTTAAATAATTTAATAAAATATTATTTTCATAAAATAGCAACACTATCAGTTTTGAAAATATTCATTTCTATGACTTTAAAAACTTCATGAAAACAATATAAATTCGAGAAAAATATTTTTATAAAGACCTAACATGTCTTGTTCATCAATAAATTTAATAAAAAAATAAATTATGTCAAATTATTATACTTTTAATATTATTAATATCGTTTATTTGATCTTTCCATTAATTGAAAAAATATTGTTTTGGCATTGTGTATGTATTAAATTATATAATTCCTAAAAATTATAAATAAGTTACTAACATGAATATAATTTATTTAATTATTTTTAATATCACATCCTTTATATTAAATAACATATAAGGATTTTTCATAAACAAGTGTCCACTAAAAAAGTCAAATTCAATCCTAAGAGGATAAGTGTCTAATTTAATTCATCCAAAATAATTAGGATGAATAATTATGTCATTATCACTTAGTTTAAACTTATATTTATCTGATTTATATTTTACCAAGGTGATAAATTTTATCATAGTTACTATTTATTTTGACAAAAAATACAATGGGAATATTTGTGAAATGTGAAAGTCCTGATTATAAATATTTAATTTATTTTTCAATATACTATTTCTTGAAGTGAATGAAATTAATTTCATTATAAATTCACAAAATTCAAGGATTTTTTTTAAAATCGGTGTTTTTCACTATCCACTGAAAAATCAACCTTTTTAGAAAAATAAAAAAATTTCACCAAAAGATAATTTTGATATTCTGATTTAAAAAATGAATTTCATTTTATAAAATATATTTTATAAAATTTCCAAAAAATTATTATAATATTTTATTCCAAAAATCAATTAAAATTATTTATGAAGAAAACATATTTTAGAAGAATAAAACTACTTTACTAAAGATTGAGTGATTAATTACTAATAATTTATATTGAGTACAGACTTTGTATATAATTCATAAATTATTTAATTATATTCATACCCTAATATTTAAAAAGAGGGTGATAACATTAAATAATAATATTTTAAATAGCATATCACGGTTTGTTGGAACTCACTATTTCATGTAACATGGGCTATTAAAAAAGTTAATCATATTTGAAATAAAAAAATTCATAAAATATTGGGGTGTTATAGTTACATTAACTCTAAAATAAAAATTATGAAATAATTATCATTTTATACCAAAAATACAATTTTATAATCAAAATTGAAAGGATTAAATTGAAGAAATAATCACATTTGTTTGTAAATGTGGTAAGGTACACTAATGCATGAATGACATTATCAATTTACAATGGAATGAAGGATAAGAAAATAGATGATATTATATCTTTAAATAATGATAATTATGTCATGAATATCATATATATATATATATAAAATCCACCATTATAATTAGAGGTAGTGTAGGAAAAATAAATACATCACTTCGTGGAGTTGGTAGTCCCCACATATAGATGAATGATGTTTTTCATCCCCATTTTATTGAAAAATTTGAGGATTAAGGTTATGTCTTTAACATAATAACATCTCAACATATTTTATATACATATGTTATTATATTGAAATGGTTAGGTTAAGATTAAAGGATGTAGAATAATAATTAAAATGAAAATGCTCACTTGTGGTGATTATGTCCTAAATTGAAGGAGGTACAAGATGAGTTAAAATGAAAATGCTCAGTTGTAGTGATTAGGTCCTATTTGAAGAACCTAATTTGGATCTCTCTTTAAGGTCTATTGGGATCATATTTTAAGAATCAAATCACCTATGTAATGTATCTAATAAATTTAAGAAGACTTTTTGAAGGGTTTTTTCTAGCAATGTGGCTCATGAAGTGTGAGGAAGAGAGGATATGTGGTGTCCTTGTATAAGCGAGGATAGTGGAAACATTGGAATTACTTAATGTATTATATTAATATTTATTAATTTTCATTTTTAGGGGGATAAAAATGGAATTATTTTGATTATAAGAGGGTATAAGTAAAAATAATATCTTATAATGATATTTATACAAGTTCAGGTGATGTGTTTAACCATTATATATTATTTTCAACATCTTGCTAAACCTTTTAACGATTTCCATGATAATAATGTTTTTTACTCTTCAAGTGTCAAGAAAGTTATGATAAAAGGAAAAGTGTCTTATAAGTGTAAAATGGTTGATATGATAGACCATAACGTATAAAATTGTCATAATATATGTTTTTTATGATTTTAAATCATTTCGTAAAATACTATTTAACTTAAGATACCATTAATTTCATTTTGGGACAATTCATATAATTTGACTTTTAAAAATATCAATGTAGTAATGTAATTAGAATATAAAATTCAAAACAGAGAAAATATGTTATATTTATCTCTAAAATTCTTGTAATGCATAAAATCATCTAAATTATATTACTTTTATTAATTTTAAAATCACTTTCTTGATTTTTATAATACTTGAACAAACACCTTTTAAGTGTTTTGTATGTCTTTAAGGTAATTATTACATTACTAAAAAATAAAAATAAATATACCTTCATAAAATTTTTCTTAATTGTTTAATTAAATATTTATAACTAAATATAATTTATTTATACCTACTAAAAGATATTATAGATATTAAAATCAAGAGAGTTACATTTTGAATTTATCAATTTCTTAAAATAAAATAAATGTTATATTCTAAGGAATATGGCCATAAATTTCTATATTTTAAAATATCAATTTTTTAGGGTTGAAAAAATTTCATAAAATGAAATAAATGTAGGTTTTTGGTGATTTCAAAGTCTTATCCCATAGTTTTAATCATATTTTATCTATTTTATCCATTCCATGGTAAGAAATATTTATTATAATTATTATTCAGAATGAAAAAAATATTGGGGTACTATTTACAAAATTTAAACCACATGAGTCCAAATTTGGAATCAAAATTTCAAGATTAAATTTCTATATGGTTTAGAAATTAATTTTAATATAAAATTTTAAAATACAACGAAATATAGTTTTTAGGAAAATTCATTTTTAATCCCAAAAATGAACTTATACTAAAGTCAAGCATAATATTGATTATTATGAAATTAATTAAATGATACATAATTAATGAATATTTATATTACTTATATGTTAAATTCAAAATATAATGGATCTTTTAAATTACTTCATTTAATGAAACAAAATGATATTTCTTAAAAAATATGTATTTTCTCTATTCAATTAGAAATTAATCTTTTTATAAAAAACCGTAAAATCCATACTAAGAAAACATTTCCATTATTATTTAAAAAATGATATTCATTTAATAAAATAATATTTCTAAAAATTATATAAATTAATTAGAATTACCACACACACAAAATGTGACCAAAAACCGTTAATCAAGAAAACTTAATTTTGATGCATAAATTATCTTTACTGAAAATAGGCTTCTTATACATTAAACCATGAATTATATAAACAATTTATACATATTTTTTATAACATGGTTATTGCTATTCATTCTACCAATTTACCAGTTATACTATAATGATCATGTTTAAATATTAAAATCTCTATAGTAATTCACAATTCATTTAATTCTTAGTGTTGTGTGTAAATTAAGATATAAATCATTGTATTATTTTAAAAAAAGTTTATCAATGTGTTACATTCTACCCCTTAATGAAACCTTTTCCTTACAATTATTTCTCATTTCTGATAAAAAAGTAGTTTAATTTTTTTTAAATATAGTCAATGTAGGGGAAGAAAAAAAATACAACCTTTAAAGGGAAAACATTTTGAATACTTGAAAGTAACTTGTTGAAATCCCACATTATAAAAAGGGAAAATAAAACATCATTTTGAAAAGCAGAAAATGAAAATTTGAAGTTCATCTAGAATAACACATAATCGAGTTCCCAAATAAGGAGAACATTAGTGGAAAGTTAAAATATAGACATGGGGGAAAATAACATCCATAGAATAATAGAGAGTGATAGAGAAAAAATTATTGAGAAAGCTAATGTAAGAAAACCATAATTACTAGTGTTTAAGAAGTCTATCTATTAATTATGAATGAGGGTAATAGGATCATGTTTTTTTATCTCAAGATCATATCCCGAATTTTTATTGATTCATATATAATCAAGATAAATAACCTCATAAAATATAATTAGTTGATTTATTTCCATTAAAAAATCACAATTTCCTCATTTGTTGTAATTAAATTAATTTACACTTTTATTTTATCTCTTACTCCATGAAAAGAATATTTACGAAGGTTTTTTCATGCAGAAGGCACTAAAATTAACTTCTTACAGATCACAATATCTACAAAAGGATAAAAAGTTGTTCCTTCTTTCATTAGACATTAATCAAAACCAAAATGGTTAGAGAAAGATAATATTAATTATTTATACACCTACATATGAATAAATATTACATTATTCTCCAATTCCTTAATAATATCACCCAATGTTTAACTTAAATAATTCAATAAATATATAACCATAAAAATATTCAAAATATGCCTGACCAAGATTGAAATTGGATGAGTAGAATGATTTGATCCCATTTTCTCCATATATTAACTTAAGATTTATCTTAAAATAAGATCAATTATTCATAAAGTGATATAACAAAAATTTATATAACCTCATCGTATAATATCCAAAATATGATAATATTTTTGATAAATAACACAAATCACTATAACACAACAACAACATCTTATATGTTTCGAAAATATAAAACTTAATTTATTTCTTAAATAAAATATAATATTGGAAAAAAATATTTCTATTTTACTTGAATCATATAATGTTCCTAATATTGTGAAATTATTAAAAAATAAATCTAATAACGATTCATCAAATAACATTTTAATTTCATGGTTATCTACATGATAAATCATATATTTTGAAAATCTCTATAACCCTTTATCCCAATTAACTATAATTTCCTCAACACCAAAGATCATCTTAACTCTAAAGGTTATCAATACATTTTAACTTACGACCACAAAACATAAGTTAAAAATAAGGGTTTTATTTACCTCAAATATTTTTGAAAACTCAATAAATGTATCCGAAAGAAATCCCATCACATAAATCCCCAAAAGGTGATTCTATGAATTTGATCTTTTGATCATCCATAAATATATAAACCCATACTGGTATCCATAAATCTTAAGTTAACCTCTCATGAAAATATCATAATCTCCAATGTTGTATAAACCCTCCTTCGATACTAGCTATAATAATTCTAAACTTGTAATCTTGGATCTAGTGTTAAAAACACAATCTTTACATTTCTTACTTTGATGTTGTCAAACATGACCCAATTTTAACAATTCAAAACATACAACATCAAATAGAAATATTGGATCACTTATATACCCAAATACCTTTTAGGTTTAGAGTTATAAATAATTAGGAAAAACACATACATAACGATATCCATGTATTCAAGTGATTGTTATTCCTACTGTATACAGATTTATTTATTTTGTGAAAAATCATTCCACATTTCCCATAAAATTATTCACACATGAAACCATTATATACATAATTCATTTAACATCATTCTCCATGAACTGTGGAAATAAAAAACATAATAATGGTGATCTCAAACACTCAATAAGGGTAAATATAATCCTAAAAAAATTGAATTTATTCTGTGTGCATAAGATTAGTACAAGGGTATGATGACATAATCAAAGTGAATTTTGTAAAATTGAATAATTCATTCACATAAAAACAAATTTCATTTTACATATGAAATTTTATAAAGATTTTACAAAGTCAAGATTCATAAGAATCAATAATGATGATCTATGTGACATAATTCTTGATCAAAGGAACCATTAAAAACTCATATTCATAATAGATAAAATGTTTTGGTGGCTTAGAACTTTATCGAAATCTCTCATCTTCAATCATGTTGTAAATAACTACATATTAGTTAAATCCATCGGAGAAGCCTCACCATTAAATTCCCCCTTATTGCAATTAACTACAAGGTACATTACCCAATTAATTAGATAACTATTTTAGGATGCCCACCACTAGGAAATATATCTTGCTCAACAATCATAATCAATAATTTTTATGGGCCATACATGAATATAACACATTAATTGTACATTTTCATCATCAATAATTTAACAACAACTTGTATTCCATTATAACAAGATTTACCCATATAAAGGAAACAATTTTCATGAAAATATCTTTAAAAAATCATCACAATCTAACAATAAAATAATATGGATGGTATCATAAGACTATATTCCTATTGAAGCATACCAATCATTGTAGGATGTGTTTATAGAAGATGATTCCTTTAAAATAACTTTAAAAACATTTATTTGAAAATAAGGGAAAATATCATTTTCATTTGGTAATATTTTAAAATAATTTTCCAAATATTGTGAAAATATTTTATTTTAAAATAACCCTTGAAACAAATAATAGAATTTTAAAATAAAATAATGGTAATGATGATGTGAAAACAAATTATGGTCATAAATTTTAAAAATATATTTTTATTTCATGATTTATTAAATATAGTAAAATGTGATCCATACTAAATTTTTTTAAAAATAACCTTTCAAAATATTTTAAATAAAGTCAAATATATTGTAAAATAACATAAAGAAACCATTTATGTTTTTAAAAGAACATTATTGAAATAAGATAAATTCTCTAGAAAAAGAGGTTGGATAATTGTAATGACCCCAGTTATAGTATCCCAATGTTGGTGGTTACTTTATTATATTGGAATAAGATAAAAGTTATCACATAATGAAGGAATGAATGGTTTAGGAGTCTAGGTAAAAAAATATACATGTTTCCCAAATTACACTGCAAATAAAATATAATGCATTGTGAGAGTTATGATTCTACATCCTCAAAGCCATTGAAATAGACATTCATTATATATTGGGGAAAGGAAAAATATAAGGGTGAACCTACATTCTAATTAAGGGTTAAATAATATGGAAATTATCAAGAGTAAATAAGGAATAATCAATATAACAATACAAATAAATGAAAACACACTCTATTTAATCAATAACTTGAGTACAAAAATAATATGGAAGGAATAAATGAAGATCAAATAAATCAATATAAATATTTTTTAGAGATTAAAGCTAATCCATGGATATAATGAATATTAGAATAATCACATGGAAATAAATAAATAAATTCATCACAAGGGAATACATAATGCTAGAAATCATAAACTTACCATCGAGGCCTTAGGTCAATACAACATACATTAAAAAGTAATGTGTACACCAAATAACAAAAATATTTTTTATCATGGGACATACCGATGAATAGAGGAGCTATAATGGGTACCAACCATCACTTACTAAGTTTAATACATTAAATATTTGAATAAAAACACAACCTAATCATCATTCTTTAATAGTCAAAAAGTTTCTATATAGGAAGAACTAACACATAAAATGTCTACACATCTCCAATAAAACTGATCATAAACTATCCAGAGAATGGAAAAGGATGGTATAATTATAATTTATTTATAGATTTTTAAAATTTAAAAAGGGGTTTTGTGATTTATGAATAGAAATAATAAAAAAATATCATTAAATACATTCTTGAATAAAATACACATTTGACTTTAAAAATAACTTTTTTTTAATAATAAAAAATCAATAATATTAAGAAGAATATTTTATTCTCAAATAATAATGGAATATGGAAAAGTTAGATTCAATGAAATGGTTATTCAAGATGGTAGTAAATTCTATTAATTTCTTATATGTTAAAAGAGAAAATTTCCTTCAAATTTTAAGTAAAATATCAAAAGTACCTTATCTGGAAAATGAAAAGAATATTCCTTTTAAACCTTTTTGTAGAATCCAAAACATGGGTAGAGGTTTCATTAATAAGTGACTGGATAATATTAAAATCATTCTTGAAAACATGTTATGAAAAATATGGATAAGAAATAAAAATATTCCCGACTGAGTTGAAAAACATAGTCAGTCTTCCCTAAAAACACTATTTCGATCAATTAAGTACTTAAAGAGAAGAAAATGAAGGAAAATATTTTAATCTATAGAAATAACCATATGATAAGAAAATATATAGGGTTTATGATATATATATCACTTAATTCCATCAATGGAGACTAAAATATTAACAATCCCAAATAATGATGACATTGTGAAATAACATGTTTCTGCTTTGGTTACATTTGAATTATATCCCCCTTGAAATAAATTAATTCAAATGAAACTTTATATGTAATTAATATGAATTGAATCATTATATATCATATCAAATTATTAGTATATATACCTTATGAAATAAACAAGGGGTGGATATGACATATATCTCACAGAAACAAAAGAGAGATGATAAAACCCTTATATTAGGTATGAATTCCTTAATATGTGTTTGAAAATTCTGTATAATAAATATAAATTTAATATAAATATATTAATGAAACATATTCATATATATATATATATCATAGAATATAATATTTACTTATATCCCTTTATCATAATTTTATTACCAATTCTTTATTAAAATCACTATTTTGGGTGATAACTACTTTTTTCAGGTTTGTTTTGGTAATTTTTATTTGATATTGGTTACATAATATCATAAATTTTAGTATAAATATTAATACCATATATATTAATTATATATATAGTTATAATAATATATAAAATATAGATATATAAAAATGAAGTAAACCGTTCGTGAAGATGGTACACCATACGTACACATGAAAGTTGTTTTCACCATTCGATTGATGAAAATAAAGAAATAAAAATAATATTTAACTTTATAAATTTATTATTATATCATATATATCAAATATTTTCATTAAATATATACATATTACAATCTATATAAAGTAAATGTGAAAAATTAATCACATCGCTTTATGGAGGTTGTAGTCCACAAGTATGCAAGAGCGACATAATTGTTTTGAAACGAATTGAAAGGTAAGAAAGTAGATATGATATTATAATTCAAGAAAATAAAAATAAAAAAATATCATATAAATTTATTAGTTACATCTTTATAACCATCTATGTAAAGTGGTGATGAAAGACGAACTGCACCGATACATGGAGATGGTAAGATGTACGTATGCACAAGTGGTGTTTTATCTTTTAATAAGATGTAAAATAGATGGTAAATGGTTATACCATAATAATAATATCATATAAGTATATTTTTTATATTTAATTTATTATTTTAGTGTGGTTTTAACAAATTTTGAAGATGTATAAGTAGAAAAAAAAAAGAAGAGTTAGTAAAGGTGATTACCTCTTCTTTGGTAAAATTACTTTAGATTACTTCTTAAGGATGATCGTAATGGGTTTTTAAAAATAAAAAGAACTATACATAGTAGATAGGAAAGTTTTTAGGAGAAATGTCTAGTGTTTAGTTGATATATATCGCTCAAAGTGCTGTAAATAAATGATATATGGGGTATCTCTTTTATAGGTGTGGGGAGTGGAATTCTTGGAATTTATTAAATTATTAAATTAATATAAATTATTTTTCATGTAATAATGCATTTATATTGATATAATTATAATATAATTTGAGTATGAGCTCAAATAATGTCATCTAGTAAATTTTGTACAATTTTTGGTGATATTTTCTTCCTTACCTTTTTTCTTTTAACCTCTTATTAACTCTATTTAATCAAAAGGTTAGAGCTCACCCAAAGGGAATGTATAAATTACTATTAAAAAGAAATAAAAATTGTTGAAAGTATGGTGTTTTAAAATAATTACTTTTAAATAGGGGCCTGAGTTCATTAAGAAAATAATTATAAAAAAACATAAGCGTCACAATCTACCCCTTTGTTTGGAAGTATATCTACAAGGTGATTGAATTCTTGGAAAACATTTGTGATGAAAAAATTAATTTTTGAGAGGATATCTAATCATATGAACCATTTGGTAGTGAGTTTCTATGAAAAATGATGTTAACTATCTTTTATTTATTGTATAAGAACATTGGAGTCACACTCAAACTACACCTTTTTCCAACCTCTTTTTTTGGCCATATTCACTTCATTTATGAGTCCATACATTTCCTCATATAAGGTTATTTTAATACCAAAAGAGACATAGAGACACCCCACACTTTTAGAATTATAATCTCTAAAATAAACTATGAATCCTGAAGAGCCTAGATATCCTCTAGATGTCGTATCCGAGTTGTATTTAATCTAGCCCATGAGTAGAGTGATCCAATAAATTTCAAGAGTACCTCTCATTTGATGAAAGAATGATTGTATATATAGACATCTCAAAACCATGAGATAATGAACTAAATTACTATATCTGATATTATATATTGAGTTAAAAAATTTCACTACTGTGATAATCCAATTGCAAGCAACATGAAGTTTGAAAGAGTATCATTCATGAATAGCAGCATTCTCAATCCTCCAAATGAAATGTGTGAGTTCAACATAAGGAAACTAAAACGAATTAATGATATTAATTGAAATAAGATCTTGGGTTCAATCCAACAATCTTATATATATAGAATCTACCCAGGATAACCACACATCAAAAATGTTGAGAGTGAAGTTACATAGTGCAGAAGTAGTGGCACAACTCAAAAAGAGGGGGTTGATATCCTCTATATATTGATGGAATTAATAACATTAAGAATTGTGGGTGATGCCCACTGTCTGAAAGAAATCATCATCTTGAATCTTGGACTTTGTAATTTTCCAAAGTAGTAAGAAGAAAGCTGGGGAAATATAGTTTTTATATATTTTTCCAAGATATCTATGGTCATGTCATCCAATTGATTTGTGATAGAATTTCTTTGATGTGATAATTCCATTATCCATGAGTTCCCCAATAATTAGATCATATTGATTAATTAAAATGAAATTGTTGATAACAAACTCAATTTCATGAGGTATATCATCTAAATTACCAAGTTTCTATTTAAACCTCGAATTCAAATCCATCATTGTATCATCATAATTAATCAAATTTAAAAGAGGGTTACCTATCCAATTGTCAAACCAAAATTTAATTTAATATTTTTTTAACTTACCTGTGTGTATGGGAAATACTGCTCGTGAAAAAAACTTTGAGAACTGACCAGATAGTGGATTCTGAATAGTCAATATTTCTCTCCTTAATATTATTCAAAAATATAGACCTAAAAAATCCATGAGAATTTGAATTATCAATAATCATCCCCAGATAAAATTTTCTTTAGGTGATTAAATAAAAATTTTAATATCATTTATGCCAAGTCCCCCAAAGTCAATAGGAATGTTTCATTTATTCCATGAAACTTTAATTATTCTCCTTTCTATTATACTCCCACTCCATATAATGTTATTAATTGACAAGTTGATCTCATTTAACAAAGTGGAATGTCATTTATGAACCCTAAATGAATAAAAAAATTTAGAGACTATAATGTACTTCACAAAACATACCCACCCGACTATTGAAAGGGATTTACCTTTAATAGAATATAGTTTTATTCAAACTTATTCCATGAAATGAATAAAATGAGAAGCTTGAGGTCTACCCCAAATCATTTTAATAACAAAGCATTTAAATGGAAACACAAATTCTTTGAATCATAGGTAATGGATGATATCATATTTTTAAAGTAGTTATATTTTCTTCCAAAGTGCAAAAAATATATTTCCCAGCTAATTTCTAGGCTTGGAACTCATTGATAATGAAAAAGGGCCTATTTGATAAGACTTAAGTTTCAATTATCCCCTTGAATGAAAATAATAATATCATTAGCATACAATACATTAGAAAGAAAAATGATAATTCTATTAGTAGTAATGGTCATAAGATTTGCCTTATTCACCAAATTTAATAAAATTATACTCAAGTAATCTTTTATAATTACAAAAAATAATAGATGATGGGGGATGACCCTACATTAACCATCTGAGGCATAAAGAATAACCTGTTGGAGATTAATTGATCAGAATTGAAATATGTTATGAGGTAATAAGAGTTCTGATCCCATAAATAAAATTACAATAAAATCCAAATTTGTTAATAAATTTACAAATTAATCCCCAGTCCATTGTGTCAAAGGCCTTTTTAAAATCCATTTTCAAGAAAATATAACCCCATCTAGTGGATTTCTTTATAATTTTTACACATTGAAAATATATAATAATAAAATCATGGATAGTTCTCTCTTTAATGAAACCAAAATGATTTAAAGAGATAATTTAATTTTAATAATTTTTAAATTTTAGAGGAAAGGATTTTAACAATAAGACTATAGGTAGTATTAATGAAAGAAACATTCCTAAATTGATGAATTTAATTAGAATTTTCAACTTTTAGAATCAAAGGAAAGAATTAATAATTTTAACCCTATGATCATGAATATCCATTAAAAAATGATGAAATATTATGCCAACATCACACTCAATGAGATCCAAAAAAATGGAAATAAATGATTGGTAAAGCCATCCATTCCTAGTGAACTTCTAGAGTTAATATTAAACACAACTTCACTTATTTAAAACTCAATAGGTAATGAAGTAATCATCTCATTATCACCATAAAAAATAATAGAAGTAATTATCCCTTCCATCAAATTAGTAACAGCTCTATTACCATTGAAGAGATTCATGATATAGTAAACAACATGATCGAAAATATCTGACATGTTTTCCAAATGGTGATCACCATATTTGAGAAGATATATAGGTTTAAAAAGAGTTATTGTTTTCTAAAGGGAATTTAGGATCCAATAATTTCTTTCCCCATCCTTGAACCATTTTGATTTTAAGAGTTTTTTTTCAAGTTATCTTTTTGGGAAAAAATTCTACCTCATTCACAAGAAACCCCATATTCCTTCTTTAGAGCAATAGAGAATTAAATTTATGTGTTGATTTCATGGATGGCTAGAAGGGTGTCTTCAAGAGAGGAAATATTTTCATAAATATATTTAAAGAAAATATTTTTACAATTCTTAATTTGATTTTACGGATTTTAATCTTAAGAGAACATGAAAAAGAATCAATCATAATACTTACAAAATTCAAAGTGTCTTTAATAATTTGAAAAAATTTGGAATTTCAGCCCAGGAATCATTGAATAATAGATGGAATAAAGGATTATCATATCTAGGGTTTACCCTTGAAAAAATTAAATGATGACAGAAATTTATTTTATCCAATGTGGAGTAAGAGAAATAATCCCAAATACTTATAGAATCATCATTAACAAAATATTTGTCCAGCTTGCTAGAATCTATTTTGTGAGGGAATGTTTTGTACCAAGTATACTTAGATGCAACAAGATTATCCTGAAATAAATTTCAATCCTTTACACAAGATCATAAATCCTTGGATTAAATTGATCAATGAAAAATACCAATGATTTCATAATAAATTAGAAAAGTGTTCAAATAATCGAGAAGAAGCAACGATCCACTCTGAAAGTTTGAAAGATAAAGAACATCCTTCCATAAATCTTGATGGTCCTTATATGAGTTATAAGGTAAATCAAAGAAAAATATTCTTTTCCCGAAGATTTAAAACCTAAAGGTCACCATCTTTTCACCGCTATATGGAGATGATGTATTACCCATATTCAAATGCATAAGATCCCAAAGTCTCTTAAGATCTAAAGAAGAATAATTTATGTCAATAATTATGTATCTCAAACATTAAAAAGATGAAAATATTTATAATAACACATTTTTTAGGTTCAGTTAAACCAATAATGTTCGGTTTATGTTGTTGACAAAAGATCCTAATAGTGCTAACTGTTTCTGGTTTTTCCAGGCCTATGCTATTTCGGAACATAATCTTTATAACTAGTTATGTTTGGGGATTAAGACCATATATTCCATTAAATATATTTTAATAATTCTAGGATATATTATAGTAATTTTATAAACCTTTAAATTTATATTTTTAATGTGAGAAGCACCCTTGTATTCATCTAGAGGTATATTGATGTTAGTGACTGTTTCTTCCTTCTTCTGAGATGCTAAGTGGTGATCATGAAAAAGAGAAGACTCTGGACCAAAGAGACAAGGTTATCATTTTTTAATTTAGTTTGATTATTATCCTAGTTATCACCTATACAAACCAATCCTAGAACTTTTGATTTGGATTTATCATCATCCATATTTTTTGTGTCATTTCTTTTCTCATTTTTTCCTTATGATCCATCAATGTCACAATTACATGAGTTCTGTTTTCTACCAGCACCACTTCCAACATCAAATTTAGTTTTTTCAATTTCAACATCCTCTTAATATTATGGGAGACTATAAGATGTTCTAATACATCCACTATAACTAGAATATTCTCACGTTGTATAATCTATGGTAGATGCACCTGTCTCTTTGTTCAATAGGATCTTCTTATTTGTTGTGTTTGATATAATATCATGATAATCACTATCAACATATGAATACTACTGAACTAAATAAAAAATTTATTATATTTCATAAAAAAATATATCAATAATACTATTATCATATAATGAAGACAACACATCTTTTGGTATGTCATCTAAGAATTCTTTGTTTATCACTATTGCCTCCTCCCCATCCATGTTAGCCCATGAATCAGATTGCTTTGGCTTCTGTACTATAGTTTATTGAGGAATTACCATTTTATCCTCTTATTTATTATAGGGTTACCCATTCTCTAAACATGAGTGTTTTGATCTTCTATATTTAGAAACATTTTACCAAGACTTGTCATCACTAGGGGACTAAAACTATTTTTGAATAACTCTACTGTTAAAAATGGAAGAACACACTATTTTACAGAAATAAAAAAATGAAATTTATATTCATATTACACATTAATTTATATTTTAAATTTAATTAAAATTATAAATATAATCTATATAAATCAAGATTATATATTAAAATCTACCAAAATTTGAGCATAAAATCCATGATCTCCATTAAGAGACTGACGTTCAAGTTTTATTGGAATTCCAATGCTTGATTCTAGGTTTTTGAGAACTATTGGGTTATAAATATATTGTTTAGACCATGAAGCCTTACCAAAATTTGAGTATTATATTGTTTCTTCTTGAATGGTTTGAATTTACATCCCCAATCATAAATCTTGAGAATTCCAGGATTGAGATAAATGTTCCTGGTATTCCAAGCAATTTTGAAATATCCATTTCCCTTCAATATTCAGTGAAAGTATCCCTTCCCAATTGGAATAAGAATACAATAATTTAATATACATATATTCATGATCTTGGATTTTAGATCAAGAAAGGACCCAGGTCTATATCCCTTAGAGTAGGGGACTCTAGCAAATAGGGAAAACATGCAAAGGATAAATCTTTGTAGAAGAACATCAACATCTTCACCATTGAAAAACTACCGTCATCCATCTTTATAATGTTAATGATTTTCATAGAAACTTATATAATTTGATCCATGCATCTCGATAGAGGCTCAAAAATAGAGATGTCATTCCTCTTGGATGACTATTCCCTACTATTTCAGATACTTTTGTGTTTTTAGGCAAAGATCGATTTTCACCTTTGAACACAAACACCTTGGATTTATCGAACATATCCATTAAAACTTACATATTTTGTTCCATTAAAAATATACATTATTTATTTTAAAATACACAATTCCCAATCAAAGACATCTTAACACGAGGATTTTCAACCTCACATTAACCCTTTTGATGATTAACGTAATATAAAAGTTTTTACACTTTAGGGGTAAAGAATGAAAACATAAGAGGAAAATTGGTCCATAAATGGATAAGGGATAAAATGTTTTACCATATATTATCCCCATTTTACTATTTAGAGATTATTATAATTTTTATATAATTTAATAAATTATTTTTTTCCTAAAATATTATTAGTGTTCGTTTTGACACGATTCATTTAATTTGAATTTATAAACATTAATAAAAATATGAAATTAAAATATAATACAAAAAAGCATCAGTAATATGTAATATTTATTTATATAAATCTTGTGAAAAAATAATTCATCCAAAATTTATTACTTTTAATATTTTTAAAATCATTTATTTTAATTTTCTACTAATTGAATAAATATTGTATCAGTATTGTGTAAACATTTAAAGTAATTATTTAATCAATAAAAATTAAAAATAAAATTCCACAATAAAAATAAATAAATTATTATTTTTATAATATTTTATATTCATTCATAACTTATTATTATCCTTATGTGAAGATATAAAGTAAACTAAAACCAGGAGAAGAAAACTTTTTTGAATTTTCTTTTCTGAAATAGTATAAATGTCACTACCAAGGTGAAACGGAACAAACATACCATATACAAAAATTTGGGATTAATATGGGTTAATTAATCCCCTGAAATTAAATAAATTAATGTTTTGGGATGATTTTTAATGCCATATCACATTATTTTTAACATTAATTACCCAATTTACCATTTGTTGATGTGATAAATTTTACCATTATTCTATTCATAATGTCTAAAAATAAATGGAAATACTTAATAAATTTGAAACTCATGAACCCAAATATGAAATCAATTTTTAAATATTCAATTTTTAGAAGTTTGAAAAATTAATTTAAGATAGTAACACAAAAGCGATGATAAAATATTTTTTTAAAATGTATTTTTAAGTATAAATTGGTTTAATGCCAAATTCAAAAATAAAATTGATTATAATGAACTAAATTAGAATAATAATAATATAAAAAACTAATCTTACTTGGAAACAATTTTAAATAAAAAATTATAATTTTTAAATTCTAGAAATAAAATTAAAATTTTCAAAAAAAATATTTTCACTATTCACTAGAAAATCAATCTTTTCAATAAAATACAAAAATATCCACTCTAATTTAATTTTAAAATAAATTTTAATAAATGATATATTTTTTATCAAATAAAATTTATTATAGTTCTCTAAATTAATTATATAACTCTCCCACAAAAGACAATAAAAACCAATTTTTAGTAAAACATATTTTGATAAATAGATTATCTTTAATAAAAATTGGGTTATTATTCTTTAAGAATTTATCAATAAATTTGTATAGAGTAGGTCCTATGTATTTATATTTCATTATGTGGTTATTATTATTCATACCCACCAATTCAAAATCATGGATATACAATTTATATTTAAATACAAATATTTCCTATTCATTTAAGCTTGGTGATGCATGTAATATATTTTATTGAACATAATGTTATTATTTTCAAATATCAGGGTGTTACGTTTTTCCCCATTCAATAAATTAATTACTCATAATTTTAACATATTTTTGGTAGTCAAGGGTTTGAAAATTTGAAATTTATTTGTATAAAATCTACATCATAAAAAGGGTTAATAAAACTTCCCCTTAAAAAGAGGGAATGAAAAATATAAAGGTAATCCAGAATAACACATAAATAGGTTTCCAATTTGGAGAACATTAGTGGGAGGTGAATATATAAACATAGAGGAATGAGAAATTCCCAAATAATTATGGAGAGTGATATAGAATATTTATCACAGAAAAGTGAATGATCATGAGAAATTTAACAACCACCAAACCATAAATCAATAAGGTTGGAAAAAGACCGTCAATTCATCAGGAATAAATGTAATAAGAATTTTTTTATTCCTTATCCTTTTACTAGATTTTATAAACCCCTTTACCACATATATTATTAACATAAGTAAATATACTTACATGACAAGTATAATTCCATTATTTAATCAATTTCCACTAAAATCTCATATTTTTTTCTTGAAGACTAATATTCAATATGAATTTTTATGCTTGAAGTTATAAACTATACTTATAATAGATCACATAATCCAAAGAAGTATAATAGGTTATTCCTCATTTCTTTAGATATTAACCAAAACAAAAATTATTATCATAAGGTAAGAGAATTCCCAAAATGAATAAACCTTCACACGAAGAAATAAAACAACCATCCCAAAATATTCAATAGTAACACCCAATGTTAAAATTTGATAATTTGGTAACTAAATAACCATAATATTTTTTAAAATATTCTTAACCAAGTTCAAAACCCAAAAATATGAATGATTTTATCAAAAAATTATTCTAAGATGAACAGAATATTTTTCTCCAATTAGCATTAGTCAATGATAAAGCCATATTACCAAACATGTATGTGAATTAATCATATAATATAAAAAATATAGTAATTATTTCCATAAATAACTTGAATAATCATAGATACAAAGTCAAATCATATTTTATTCCCAAATATAATTCAATTATTTCACTAAAACGCATACAAAAACCACAGAATGTATTACTATACATGTCTCCCAAAATACTCTTAATAATTTTAAAATCCCATCACTTAAACCCTAAAAATGGATCCTTTAAAATTAGGATCATCCTTAGACTTATCAACCAATAACATGTAGGGTTAACCTATATCTCTCTCACATATAATAGGTTTCCATAGGTTATATTATCTAATTCCTTATAATGGTTCGTAGATAAAATTTGAATCTACCCAAGAATATCCACGAAGAGTGTCAAACCAGTTTTGGAGTAAGGGGACATTCACTATGCACTATATTGACAATTGGGATATACCCGATTGAATCTTTCATGGGTTTTTACCCTAGGATAAATCTTTAACAAAACAATGTACACTTGTATTATCCATATAGGGATTTTTTACTGAGTGTATTAGTCTTTTTAAACTAGATATAAAAATGATTCCCATATTACATTGAAAATAAAATATAAAACATAGTAAAAGTAAATATTCTATATCCATAGACTGATTCAAAAATTACATCTTCATATCCTGGGGAAAAGGAAAATGTAAAGATGATCTCAAATTCCCAACAAGGGTTATATGTAAAGGAATATATCAAAAATTAATAAGGTATAATCAATATAAAATTGTAAATAAATGAAAACACTTTTTATTTAATCCAAAAATTAAACAAAAAAATAATATGGAAGGAGTAAATAATGATAAAATAATTACATATAAATTATCACAGGAGATTAATACTTATCCATGGATTATATAACAATTAAAATAAATAAATGTACATTAATAACTAATTTTATAATGGTGGAATGCATAATTTCGAACCACATAAACATACCTTCAAGGCCTGGTGCCAAGACATCATATATAAACAAGTAAGGTTTGCACCAAATACCCAAATTGGTTTGTTTCATAAGACATACCTATGCATTAAGAGTATATTACGGCCCCCTCCCATCATTACTAAATCCAATTCATTAATCATATAAATAAACAGTAAAACTTAATCAATATTCTTTAATAATAATGAACATTTCACATATAAGGAACCGATATATGTAATGTGAATACTTTCCATTTTAATACTATTAATAAACCATCCATAAAAAGGAAAAGGATTTTATCGTTAAAATATATTCCCAGTGGATACTAACTTAAATAAAGATTTTTCTTGATAATGAATATAAATACCATTAAAATATCATGAAAAAAATCTTGAGGAAGATAACATTTTCACTTTTATTTTTTTTAAAACTCAATTGTCCATAATATAAAGTAATTTTTTTTGAAATTAATCATAGAAACTTGTAAAAGTTAGTTTCAATACACTAGGAAGTCACGATAGGGAAAAATTTCTTTAATTCCATATATATTAAAACACATATTATTTAATAATTTTTGGTAAAAAATAAAAAGTACCATGTTAAGAAAATGAATATAAGATTCCAACATTTTTTTGAAATTCAAACATGGGTAAAAATGTATTAAAAAACATTTTAGAATAGTAAAAACATTATTTAATATATTATAATGAAAATATGGTTAGGGAGGAAAAAAATATATACTGAGTAAAAAACAATGTATCTCTTCCTTAATAATATTATTTGGATTTATTGAGCACTTAATAAGATTAAAATGAAACTAAAACCTCTAATTTACAAAAATAATAAGAGAAGAATAAAAATATTAGGTTTAAGATGGAAATATCTTATAACTAGTACACGACCCTTGCATTCTCACAACACTATAAAAATTCATATTATCAATAATAGAATACCTGCTTTTAAGCACAATAATTCATATTAATATTGTTAATGTTTAAAACAAAAATTAGTGGTGCATATAATGGAATATAAGGTTCAAAATTTATGGTAGTGAGAAGTCAATAATTGAGATAAAAAATTATGTAACAGAAAACATGTGACCACAACAAAAGGGAAAAATTCAATGCATCACGCCTTCCAATATATCAATATAAGGTTACAAAGAACCCAAGGTTTACCAAATGCTACATCAACCAACCCCATTCCAGAAATATGTACAAGATTGAATATTTGTGTATGAGGACACAACATGCTCCTATCACATGATATCTCAAATGGTGGGAGAAAAAAATGGAATAATGGGAGATAAAGAGTCCCTCTATAAGGACTATGTAAATGGAAACCCATCACGGATACTGTAGAATAGTATAATCAACTGGTATTTTTATTTTTCCACCACTAAAAATAATTTCATCTAGCGAAAAATGTTTTTTGGAATTATTGTGTTCAGAAACTTAGAAGACACATCTATGAATATACCTTCCAAATCCACCAGTTCTTGAACCATTAGAACCCCATCTTCTCCCACATTTTCGTCTTTCATGGATTAAAACAGAGTCCCAAAGACCCATAGTAGTTTGAGAGTGACATCATCCCAAAACCCATTACCAACCTTCTTGTATCTGGCCTAAATTCAAAAATTCATCACAATATATCATTCACCACCTTCGAAACAAAAAAAATGATAGGAAATCACTAGATAAATCTAGATTGAATAGCCTACCAAATGCAGTATACGATGAAACATGGGATAATTAGAAAATGGCCATCGTGAGGACATAGTTAGGAAGGATCGATGACATGGAGTCTTGTAGAGGAGGAATAAGAACTCTTAGGATGAAGCTGATCGATTTCTTATTTATTCTAAATGAATAAATCCATTTGTCTTCATAGATGGTGGTGATGGATAATCAGCAATTGAAAAAACATAATCTCATATAACAACACATTTTCATATAAAACTATCAATAATGGAATGAAAAAATACATAGGTAACATTTGAGCACATGAATATTCTCCTTTTTTTAAAATTCACCAATACATGATAATTGTTTGTACATAATTGACCTTCCTCCAATTCCAAGCTCTTGGTTGAAATAATTTGAAGGCCACAACTGAGTCTCCCCCTTCCAACAAAAACCCATGTTCTACAACCTATAATTTTACATTTACCTAAAAAATAGATATGAAAAAATTATGCTCTCCCTGACCGATTGTGTCCATCCCATTAAATCCTACAGATAGTGGAAAAGATAATAGCACCAACCTTCCTTTCCATGTACAAAATATAAAATTATGTAGTTAAAGATCTCCTACTGTAGCTAATTACTATCCAGATTGGCGTTAAGATATAAAAAAATAAAAAATTTATGGTCTCCATAGCCCAATCTTCCGAGATGAAGAGATGGTATAAGGAATCATGATGATATGTGAAGTAAAAATGGAATCTGGAAAATAAGGACACAAACCCAACGAACATAAACTAGAGTAAAAATATCAGTCTGACAAATTTGTTGAAAGGTTAAGTGGTGTTAAAACTGTAGCTACATCACATGTTTTATCACCTTAAAAATCACAAACGGAACCCTTGTTACTTCCAATGTTGGGATTTTTCTGAACACGAATGATTTTTTTTGTATAGTTCCCTTCACTCATTCAGTTGTAGAACCAATCCTGGTAAGGTACTACAACCTATTAGAATAGTCCATTAGAGTAATTAGGATTCCCAAAAATAAGTAAAAAAACTAATTGACAGCTCACTATGATACAGAAAAAATTATAATAAAAAACATATCGGCTTTGTGCCCTTAATATATGTTTTTTGACCCGGTCTTGGGTGTTTTCATTAGGTATGTTTCTCAGGTAAGAACCCGGTTTTTGAACCTATGAGACTTTGCATTTTTTCTGATGTTTTTCCAAGGCAGGACGTTCAGAAGGCGTGTGATTCCAAGCTCCAGTGTGGATGGAATTAAAATTGATGCGCATTCACACTAGACGTGCTAAATAAACAGAATAACGCCCATATGGTTTCTCAGATGGGAAAACCGAGGGCACCGTTGAGTATAAAGCATGCCGTTTACCATAGGAGGGGTATAACTTTTGCGGGCGCAACCCTTCTGTGAAAAACACCACTAGGAGCGTTTGGGTAATTTGGCGGCCCAGGGCGTGGGATTTATAACTTTCAGGCGCAGCCTAAGATTAAAATTCCGAAACCGCCATTGCGCTTAGGGTATGGAGTTTACCCTAGGGGAGGCTTAATCTCGACCCCGCTGAGGGTTCGGGTACGGGGCCTTCGGCCGGGGGGTATAAGTGTTTTTCTATTTAAACACTCACCCCCATTCTCCTCCTCCCCTCCCTTGGTTTATCTCTAGCAGTTCCCTCTTATCGAGCTCCTCCCCTCTCCTCCACCACTCTGGTGAGGCGTGTCAACTCCAGTGGACTGTCGGTGAAGCATCGGGCTACGCCTATCAGGGTAGGCTCATGCATTTAAATTTTAATCCCCACAACCCGCATTAAAATTCCATTACTTGCATTGAATTGCTGTCGAATTGTCGAGAGAGGGACATTTTTGATTATATCTTGATCCAATCTTTCCAATGATCCTTTCGGATCAAAAATCCGAGTCCCCGGGCGTCCGGGGTGGCCCCTGTAATTTTTCCGGCCGTTTTGCCCTTTTTCCGGTGGTTCCAGGGAGGTTAGGCGAGCTTCAGCGGTGACATGCCGCGTTCCAGGCGGCGACGACTCAGTTCCAGCGGCGGCGAAGACTCTCTGGGATGGTGGAGTGGTGGTGGACTCCTCAGCGGCAGCGGCATCGCGCGGCGTGGCATCGGCTCCAGGCGGCAGCGAGGTCGACGTCAAGGGGACTAGGGTCGCGACACTCGACCCCGAGCGGGGACCGAGACCCGACTTCGGCGGGTCTCCGCAGAAGACCGCGACCAGCCCTCGTGACCGGTCGGCGCTGCGTGGACCAGGGGTCCATGGTCGGGCCACGTGATTGAGCCACGGGCCAGCACTGCGAGCCGGGTCGACCAACGTGGGCCGGCCCAGACCGGGTGGACCGGGCGTACCAGGTCGTTCCAGTCCTAAGGGTTCAACCCCTCAGACATTGGACACCCGTAATTTTCACTACGGGTGTCCATTTTGCGTGCCATCTATGAAAGTGAATTTCTGGCATCGAGACGAAGCTTTTGAGATGGTCTCAGGGATTCTTAATTCTCGAGACGGGGGCCTTGGTGGCGCGACACACCCATTAAGTGGATTGGCGTTTTTCCAGGGGTTCTTGTTTTGGATGGAACATACACATCTGATGTTCGTTTTCAGCACCGTCAACGGTGTTGCGATCCTGGCATCGAGATAGAGATTTCCAGTATGGTTTCGGGCGTTGAATTTAGAGTTGAGACGTTGGCCCTGCGAGCCGTCTTTTAAGCGACGCACAACGTTTTGCGATGTTTTCGTCAGGCGTCTGTTCAGGGAAGATGAATAGTCAATTTGATGTGTTTTTCCGAGGCCATCGCAATGGCGCAGTCCGCCCGACCTCTTTCGGGACTGAGAGTGGGCCCTAAGAGACACCGAGTGGGCCTAAAGTAGTGGTGAACAAATTTTCTGTCAGGAGGCCGTTCCCAATGAGTAATTAGTCCATCCCGCGTGTTTTTCCATGAGGATTACAATGGGATAATCTGTTTGTGCAAGCGGAGAATCTTACGTGATCTTATTTAATGTGGAAATATGAAAGGGCGTTGTTCGAAGTCTCCTTTGAGGCACTCCAACCCAATGCACGGTCGTGATGTTAGTGACACCCAGTGATAACACAGGCAATGCAGAGATATCAGACCATTCCCGTGTTTATTCTCCAGCAGGACTGTTCAGCGGGTTACCAAATGGCTATTAGGGTTTACCCTCCAGTGGGGCTGGGCTATGGGTTACCCGTCGAACTATCAGGGTTTACCCTCCAGCTGGACTGGGCAGTGGGTTACCCGTTCACTTACTAGGGTTTACGCTCTAGTGGGGCTGGGAAGTGGGTTACCTGATGACTTTTAGGTTTTACCCTCCAGCGCAGCTGGCCAGTGGGTTACTGATCGAGCTATTCGAGGATTACCCTCCAGCTGGGTTGAGCAGTGGGTTACCCATTGAATTCTTTTAGACTCAGACCTTTTGACCAGGTTAGTCAGTGACTTTTTCTCCGTGACTACTGGAGCGGGATCCGTAGTTATACATATCAGTGATGTGATAGCTTTGACATGACCTTAGGAACTATGAGGATGAGGGGCGCTTTTCCCACCGAGACACGTCCTTGCGACGCGACCTAAAAGATATTCAATCGAGTTAGTGCCGCCCAAAGCGGATAGTATCGAGGTATGGTGATTGATCCCCTTTGACTTTTACCTCCTAGGTTGATGTGCATGACATTTGGGTTCAGTAATGGATATCCTTAATAATGTTGAAGACTCTTCCTGGGATGAGCTTGGAGAAGGAGGTCCCCTTACACACTCGTTCGGGTTCCTTGTTGAGCATATATACATATACACATGACTTTGGTTCCCACTACTTGGGTTCAGTTACCCTCCGTTTAGGAGGGGCAAAGACGCACGAGGTATGCAACGTGCTTTCTGTTTTTAGATCTTCTTCGTTGGATGAGTCCACTCTCCTACTATAGGTAGCGAAGACTCAGTGATAATTTCATCTTCTCACCATTCATAGCTCCTTGTGTTTGGACGAGTTCACTTCCTTCCTCTTGTTGGGTTGAGCTGGACTCTCCTTAATGTACTATTTTATTGTTCTCAACCTGTCTACTGTACACCTCTCTAGTGCATCCTTGTTTCTCCCTCGAGCTATCAGGGAATCATACATAGTATTTTTATAATCACCCCTACTTGGGATTTTCCTGCACCTGGTGTGCCGTTGCAGACGACGGACAGGTCGATCGTGACTACGGAGGATCCTAGAGGTCACAGGAGCTCAGACAGCATGCCGTGGTCATGCTAGAGTTTTCCGGTGGGGCTCTATCCAATTGTTTCCTTTTTGTTACCTGTTAACGGGTTGTGGCACCTTTGTGTTTGGGCGCGTGTTTTACCCTTTTTACTGTTCAGTTTACTTGTCATTACTTTTAGCACTTTACATGCTCTTTATAGTGGTTGATTCATGACTGTGGTTGGGTTATATCTTTTGAACCTGTGGTTTTATTTTTTACTCTGCACTTCTCCATCGAGTGGGTTGGGTGTGATTCTGTACATGTACTTAGGAAAAGGCCTCCCCGATATTGTTACACCCTCAGCGCTGGTCGCCAGGCACTAGCCTTTAGAGGTGGTCTTGAGGTAGTTGCGGCTCGGGACCTGTAGGGTCAGGTTGTGAAAAAGTGGTTTCAAAGGTGGTTTGTTTCTTGGGACGTTGTTCAGATGTCCCTAAAAAGGGATTGGTTGGGATTTAGGGAAATTATATCGACGTGTATCGGGAGTGGCACTCAGGCCCGGGAGTCCAGGGATGGTACGGGCGGCCGACGTATCCATTCATCAGGACCCTGATAACCCGCTTTTCGGCTCGACATGCAGAGAAACTTATTGAAGGGAACTTTGGAACATGCATCTTGTAGGACTGAGTCTTTGATTGTCTTCATTTTAGTCTGCTCCCCTTTGATTTTACTGTTATATATATGTATGCTCATCTGATCGCGGTAATCCTTGATAATTTTTAGGATGCCCCCCACGACAACATCTAGTCAGGATAGCCTCTCTAGTTCGTGACGACTACCTGGAGAACGATGAGGCGTCAGTTCAGGGACCCTCACATGATTCCCTTCCACCGAGTGCTTCAGTAGTATCTCCTCCACCTAAGGAGCAGAAGTTAGTACCAGCAGCTCAGGATGAGTTTGCGCGTAGACTGAGCGTGCTATGAGACTTCAACGTCAGAGGCCACTGAGGTTCTGCGGGGACCCAGATCCCTAGGAAGTAGAGGACTGGCTTGAGTCAGTGGAACAGATCTTTAGGCTGGTACAGACCCCAGCATACCATATGGTGGCCCTAGCCTCTAGTCACTTCCTCGGGATAGTCGGGCGATGGTGGGATTTGGTGACGCAGACTCATGACTAGTCATCCCTCACATGGGATGGCTTCCAGCAGCTTTTCTAAGAGGAGTAATCCCCCTTGTGTTTACACTCCATTTGGATCCCGGAGCTTCTTGAGATGAAGCAGGGGGGATGTTTGTGTCCCAGTACTCGGCCCGATTCACTGATCTTACACACTACTCACAGAGTATGATCTGTGATAGCTACTTTCGGGCATGGAAGTTTGAGCAGGGTCTTCGTAGGGAGATCCATACTAGTGTGGTACCCTTGTGCATCCCAACTTATGCAGGGGTGTTGGAGCAGGTTCTTGTGATCAAGAACTTCATGGCTGAGGGGTTCCAGATGGCATGACCTAGCAGTGGCCGCTTTAGAGCAGAGTCTTCAGCAGGCAGACGACAAAGAGATGGGCTTCAGTCGAGGAGGCCCTTCCGTGAGTAGACCGAGGGCCAGGTTTGTACACCTCAGTAGCGCCATATCACACCAGGGTAGACGGGAGAGAGCCGATTTTATGCTTGTGACAGTCAGGTCCATCTAGCACGGGATTTCCCGACCAGGCGTACAGATCAGCCGTGGCAGGCAGCAGGCACACCACATAGACAGAGGCAGCTCCGCGACCAGGGGTCACTTAGGCGTGGACTGGGAGGTCCTCAGGGAGGTGGCATAGGCATAGAGGTAGGACCAGGACGGGGAGGACAAAGTTTTGAGATCCTTCCACTTCCACCACTTGGAGGCCCATGCCAGGCTTAGGGAGATGGCGGTTGGGGTCATGGGCAGCTTTCGGCCATGGGTGTTCGAGACCCTCCAGCGCACGAGATGGTCTGATGTACGCTTTTTTTTTACTCTACACTTGCTTCAGTACTAGTAGAACCAGGCACCAGCCACTCGTTTGTATCTCTACTGCTAGTATGGGAGATGGAGCTTCCATTAGAGGTGCTGCCACCCGCACATAGCCTCAAGGTTCCTCTGGGAAGTGCCTTGTTAGTGACCTTTATCTATAGACAGTGTGAACTATCGTTCGGAGGAGGGAGTTTCACATGGGACCTTCTCATCATCACGATGGAACCTTACGACATCATCCTGGGCATGGATTGGCCTTCTATGGTTCATGCCGAGATCGACTATCATCACAGGCGAGTCAGAGGCGTGTTTTGTGATGGGACGAGGTTCACCATCCTTGGTGTACGAGTCCTCGTAGCCGAGAAGATGGGTACTCTGAGCAGGCGACCCCGACCTTTTTCACACCAGTTGGAAAGCATGGATCTCGGAGTAGTGGATGCTACATTCACTTGTATCCCTACCTTTGTAGAAGAATACATGGATGTTTTTCCCGAGGATGTTCTGGGAGTACCTCCAAGGTGAGAGATGGAGTTATGTATCGACTTGCAGCTGGGGACTACTCTGATATATTGTACAGCATATCAGATGGCACCAACAGAGCTTCGGGAGATTCGACTTCAGTTGGATGTCCTTCGTGAGAAGGGATTCATCCGGGCCAGTGTGTCCCCCTGGGCAACTCTGGTCTTGTTTGTGAAGAAGGTATATGAGATTCTACAACTTTTCGAAGATTATCGTCGACTAAATCCAGCCACAATAAAGAACAAGTACCCTTTTATGAGGATCTACACCCTCTTTAACTAGTTGCAACGTGTGAAGTGGTTCTAGAAGATCGATCTTCGATTTGGCTACCACCAGTTGCGGGATTGTGAGGCTGATATCCTGAAGTTGGCTTTCCATTGTCGATATGGGAATTACAATTTTCTAGGGATGACCTTTGGCGTGATAAATGCCCCTGCTGTCTTCATGGCTTTGATGAACTAGATCTTCCAGGCGTATGTGGACCAGTTTGTGGATGTCTTTTTTAACGACATACTCATTTACTCAGTGACAGAGGAGGAGCATGTGGAGCATTTGAGGATGGTCCTAGACTTACTTTGAGAGCACCAGCTATATGGGAATCTCACAATGTGCCAGTTCTGGATTCACGAGGTCCACTTTTTGGGGAACGTCATTACGAAACATGGATTAACTATGGATCCCACAAAGATAGAGGCAGTGCTTTCTTGGGAGCCACCCAAGAATGCATCTGAGGTGCATAGTTTCCTTGGTTTGGCAGGGTACTACTGGAGGTTTGAGAAGTATTTCTTCAGGACTGTTGCCCCTTTGACTGCAATGACATGGAAGGGAAGACCGTTTACCTGGACTGATCAGTGCCAGAAGGACTTCGAGGAGTTGAGGCAAAGGCTGACTAGTGCTCCAGTGTTGAGGCTGCCAGAGGAGGGTGTTGAGTTTATCGTATATTGCAATGCTTCAGGAGCTAGGCTCGTGTGCATACTGATGCAGTAACACACAATGATTGTGTATGGATCGAGGAAGTTGAGGCCCCATGAGAAGAATTATTTGACTCATGATTTAGAGCTGACAGCGGTGCTCTTCGCCTTGAGGCTATAATGTCACTACCTTCTGGGTGAGCGTTTTGTGGTTTACGCAGACCCCCAGAGCCTCAAGTATATCTTCACTCAGAGGGATTTGAATCTGAGGCAGAGGTGCTGGATGAAGTTTCAGAAGGAATATGATTTTGAGATAGTCTGCACTCTGGGGAAGGGTAACGTAGTATTAGATGCCCTTAGCAGGAAGTCCCTGGATCCTCTCATGCGAGAAGCTTCAGAGAAGTTGGCTTCCCTGCAGCTAACCTTGGTGGAGGTGGAGGGTACGAATTTTCTGCAGTCGATGATGCCGAATCCTTCGCTCCTTGATCATGTGAGGGAGTCACAGTTGGGAAACGTTGAAAGCGACATACTACGTGATTAGATATCCATAGGCGATGCACCCGGTAGGTATTCTGAAGGAGGGAATCACGAGATCTTGTTCTAAGGACAAGCTGTTGTACCTTTGGAGATGCGGTAGGAGGTGATGCAAGAATTCCACACTTCTCCCATGGCCTTACATCCCGGTATGGGGAAGATGAACATTGACATTCAACAGTAGTTTTGGTGGTCTAGTATGAAGAGGAGTGTAGCTGAGTTCGTTTCTCGATGTCTTACCTGTCAGCAGGTGAAGGCAGAGCACCAGGTTTCGGCAGGGTTGTTGCAGCCCCTTGGTATCCCGGAGTGGAAGTGGGATGGTATATCTATGGACTTTGTTTCAGGGCTTCCACGATCATCAAAGGGCCATGAATCCATTTGGGTAATAGTAGACTGACTCACGAAGTTGGCACACTTCCTTGATATCAGGGAGCAGAGCTCGGTGGAGAGTTTGAGGCAGTTATATGTTCAGAAGATCATCCGCCTTCATGGAGTACCCTCGACGATCGTCACCGACCATGACGTGTGGTTTACTTCGCGATTATGGAGAGGCCTATAGGAGGCATTCGAGACTCAGTTGCGAATGAGTACAACTTTTCACCCCCAGACTGACGGGGAGACCGAGTGCACTATCCAAGTGTTGGAGAATATGCTTAGGGCGTGCATGTTAGACTTTGGCCAGAGCTGGGAGGATCATCTTCCCCTGGTAGAGTTTGCGTATAATAACAGTTACCACTCTACTATTGGCATGGCCCCTTTTGAGGCCCTCTACGAGAGACCCTGCATGTCACCCTTGTGTTGGACGGAGGTTGGGGAGACCTCCCTCATGGACCTGGAGTTGGTGCAGGTGACGACGAAGAAGGTCCATGTCATTCAGGAGCGGATGAGGACGGTTCGGAGCTGATAAAAGTCTTATGAAGACCGGCATCGCAGGCCTTTGGATTTTGATCAGGGTGACCATGACTTTTTGAGAGTCTCCCCGCGGCGTGAAACGAGGAGGTTCGGACGGGGAGGCATGTAATGCCCCGACCCCAGTTACCCAGAGTCGGTGCATTATTGCGTAACATTGACATGATCACAAAATATTAAGTCTCGAAAGACTGATTAGTTTAGTAGCCTTGGAAACACTAGATACATTCATAAATGTTACATTACATCATAAAGTGAAAAACTAAAATAACATAGTCTCCATAGTCCACACTCATATCCTCTTCTGACTATCCATGCAGGTCATTCATAAAATACTTATTCATATCCTGGAAAATATTAAAACATTAAAAGGGGTGAGCTCAGATGCTTAGTAAGGATAACAATATTGCGGAAGCTTTTGTAAATAAAAATTAACATTTAAGGCAATGTATAACTAAAACAAAAGCATTTTGAACATGAACTTTAACATAATATGGAATAAGTAAAATGAGATAATGCCATTTACTTCTTCGCATAAATATTCTACTGGTCGAATAATCACATGCAATATCAATAACCACTTTCATAATGATGGAATGCATAATGCCAGACTATCATAACCACGTAGCCAAGGCCTCATACAAAGACCACAAATAAGATTTTGTCCATTCTCATGCCAAGACACTAGTTTTTCTCATGAGACCTACCGATGCATCGAAGAGCTATAGTGGGCTCCACCCGTCACTTATTAAGTCCAATGCATTCCTCATATGAACAGGTTTAAAAATATCAAAAACAATAACATAATCACATCACACAAAATATGAATAAAGTAAACATAAAATTTCCACATTTCAATCACAAGATATCAATACAACACATTGATATAATAAAAACACTTTCAAAAACATTTTCAATACCAAAATAAAAGAAAACTAAAACTTGATATTTATTTTTCATTTTAAAAAAAGGTATGGCTTGTAGAGCAAGCCGAAACTCAAATAATGGTCACGGCGGCGGAGAAGACATTTTCGCCGCATACGTACGACAAGAAAAACATTCCTTTTTGTCGTTTAGTAAAACGTTTCGTATAAAAAGATTCCTTTTGAATAAACGTAAAATTCGAAGGGGTTTATACACCGTATAAAAGAAATTTTTATATAAAACAAAATATTCCTCAATGAATGGAGATTGAGACGAAATCCCGTAAAAAGATAATTTTTAAATAAAATATATCTATTATGTGTATTCACTATATGTACACATAAAGAAAGTATAAATAAAAGATAGGACATAATAATATCATGACATAATTTGAAAGTTGGAGATTAACCCAATGAATGGAAATCGTGTTAAGAAGTTCCCTTACCACATGTCCGACTTGACTCGGTCGTTCTTTAACCTACTGAATAATAAACTAGAGTTAATTTCTATTTACTTAATAACCTTTTTCATGTTCATTATTCCTTTTATATCACTTATTACCATGTTATGAACATTATGTAATTATTTAAGTTAATAACGGTCGTTTTGTCGATCTTTGGTACTTGAGTCAAAAATAAACTTCTTATATTTACAAGTTGTTCATGTGGTGAAATATCCATTATCTCCTGAATTATATTCATGATATAGATATCATATATCTCATATATATCCAGTATATACTTGAATTTATAATATTCCATAATGTTTAGAGGTAAGAAATGAAATGCACCGTTCATGGAGATGGTAAGCCGTACGTACGCATGAACGCTACATTCATTTCTATTTCGTATTTAATGAAATCATAATTATATAAAGGTATATTATAATTCCAGTATAATATCATAAATAATATCATTTACTCTATCCTTTATACATCCCACAAATGGGATTAACGATTCAAATCACTTTGATGGGGCGGTAGTCCGCACTTCCTAAAATGAAAATATCGCGTTTACCCATAATGGAAACAATAAAGGTATGCCATAAATAAAAAATATAGAACCTTAAGTAAAACATAAAAATATTATATATCATATATATAAATATAGTGACATCTTAATGGCCACCTTTGAAGGTGTTATATGAGTGTTGAACAATCATCGTTTCGTGAGGCAGAAATTCACCATCCATAGAAACAATATGTTCTTTAACCATTAGATGTAGGTGTGTTTAAGTGTAGCTAGAATAATTATTATAACAACATCCTAGTATATCGATGATACTTTTGTTGTTACAAAAGAAATGAATAAGAAGAGTTTAGGGGGTTGGATAAGCAAAATAAAACAAAATAACATAAGAGAAGACATTACCTTAAAATCGGGTAACTCTTTTGATTTGAGCCAAAGGCTTCCTTGGGAAGAATTATGTCCAATGTGAGGCTTCTAGGAGTAAGGAAGGGATGTTGGGAGAGTATTTGGGCAGAGTTTGGCCGAGCCAAAAGGCTTTGAAAGTGTGAGAAAGGTGGTAGTGGTGGGGGCCTTTTATAAGAGGAGAGGAGGGGCACTCTTGGAAGGTAATGAAATGTTACTTTATTATACAATGATTTTCTGATTCTAAAGGTCCCAAACTTATATAATTAAAGGCTAATGTGATAAGGGTTGGAAATATACTCATCAAATAGGTTTTTGACAAGTTTAAGCCTTGGATTTTTCATTTTCTTTTTATTTTATTTAAATCGTCAATTAATGAGGTAATCGCTGCATCATCATGGTGTCATAAATAATTTAATTTATTTAATGTTTAAAAATTATAAAAAAATATCATGATGTAGGAAATATTTTTATATTTCTAATTAATATTTATATTCAAAACTATGACTTGTATAACCCCATTAAAAAATTATATTTGTAAAACAACTTATGTTTGTGACATTTTTATTTTAACTTTAAATAAAAGTTATTTATGTCATTTTCCTACCAAAGTGGCTCCATGGGGTCCCCAAGTTGACCCATGGATGGTCTTGGTTGGAAATGACACATCCAATAGGGGTAGGACAAGTGTAAAGGTATTTTCATATTTTTATAATATCATTTTTACCTTAAATATCACTAATTACCTTTAATCACGATTAATTAAACTTAAAAGTTACTATTCACAAAAAAATTATTTTAATCCCATTGAACCACATTTTACTTCCTAATGACAACCATTAATGTCGGATTTTTGAAAATCAAATCATAGAAGTGGTAATGTTTCATTTAAATGAAAAATTAGTTTTTTAACTACCACTTAGTAGTTTCACTATTCATCAAAAATTGAAGTTTTTCAGAACAATGCCAAAATTTCACCCTAAGCTATAATTGATATTCAGAATTCAAAAATGATGTCTATTTTACAAAATTCCAAAAATATATGTTTCATTAATTAATTTTATAATTAATTCCCGCTGTAACAACAAATAGCGTGTTTTAAAGAAATAATATATATCAAAAGATTGACAATTGTTTATGTCCAATTTCAATGTTAAATTAATTCTAATGAACACCATTGGATAAAATGGTAAAAATATATTATAATTATACTTTAAAACCACTCAATAGTATAATTTATCACTGTAAATTATTTTGATTAAAAAAGTTATTTTTATGTATTTTTCACTATTCATAAAAAATTGGAAGTTCTCAGAAAAATACCAAAAATTCAACATAGGCTAATTTCGATATTACAAATCCAAAAATTAAGTCCATTTTGAAGTGTAAAATATATATAATTTCAAAAAGTGGTTATTACTATTCATAACTGCTACTTTTATTGGTCGCGGTGTGTTAGAACTCGAGGTTGCATACAATACACGCTACTCTATTATTCAAAGAGGAGCGTACCATGGAAGCTTGGGGTCTTACATTATCCCATACTTAAATAAATTGTGTCCTCACAATTTGAAAATTTTCTTTGAAAATAAAAGGTTGAAAATAGGAAATACCTTTGTGGAAAACCCACATCGGAAATAAGTTTAATAAAAATATAACTTTAAAAGAAAGAAAGATAGGTACAAAGGTCACCCGAGATAGTCCATACTAGGATTATATGAAAATATGGATATGGAAGAAAAAAATCATCAAGGTGTGATGGAGAGTTGTAGAAAACAGGATTAGGAGAAAGTTAACCATAAGAAAAACAAAAACAAGTGATTGGTTAAACGATCATTGAATCCCCTTTTGGAAAAGTTAACCGGAAATGTTTTTGTTTTAAGTTACCTTTTATAAAGTTGAGGAATTTATTTAGGAGATTTACTAAGAACTTAAGGGAATATACATACTTGTTATGTAGGCTTTCATTCTTTAATAATTTTTTACCACAAACCCATCTTTCACTCTAAAAGGTAATAGAACTCAAAAATATTCTATTTATCCTAATTGTATAAGGTTACAAATATTAACACATACCATTTAGATTAGTAAAACTATTTTGTAATAACCAGGGAATCCTGTAGGCTAGTGGTAGGTAATAAAGGCCTGTCGCACTATGGTTGTGGGTTCGATTCCTGCAGCTTTGTCCGACGCGAAGGGTTATCCCCCGACCTGCAGGTAGTCCTTTTCCTAAAAATATAGTATTATAATATTCCAAAAGTAATCTTCAGAAATGTTTTAATCTTAAACAATACTATCCAAGGTTCAACTTAATCCATTCCATCCTTTATAGTTATCCAAAATACCTCTGTCCAAACTTTCTCTAAAAGGTCTCTAAATTCCAAAATCAATTGTATCATCAGATTCCTCAAACAAGGTAAAGTTTCTCTTATTGTTACATACAAAAATATGATTACCTTCATCATATTAAATCCTTAATGAAATCAACAAGTACTGCATTACAATACTTATATATATATCACATTATTCTAATCACCAGAATATAATCCATGAGTCCAAAAGCACCAATACATTAATTATTCCTCTTCAACTGTAGTCACATCATAAGATTGGCCTTGATCCCTTGGCCTTTTCTGAGGTAAGTTTCCCTGACGCTTAGGACATTCATTTGCATAATGCCCCATTTCTCTACAATTGTAGCATTCAACATTGATAGCCTCTTTCTTTCCCTTACAATCACGCGTCTGGTGACCTTTTTATCCACATTTATAACAAACTCCCATTCCTTTTAGGAAAGTACCAGGGTGAATCTTCCCAAAATTATCACATAATGGAAAATCCTTCTTTACCTTTCTCCCTTTATATGTCTCTTGTTCCACCGTTCTCTTCTTCTCTTGCTTAACTTTGTTGTCATAAGACTTAGAGAATTCCTTTTCTGTCTTGATAGCACATAAGACTATATCTTCCTATGTTGAGAAAGATTGTGATACTAAATCTCCACGGAGAAATGGTTTTAACCCATCAAAGAAACGATCAATCTTAATTCTTGGTTTACGTATATAATCTGTAGCATGCCTCGCTAACCTTGTAAAGTTAGCCTCATACTTTGCGATATTCTCATCCTCCTTCTGCCTCAGACTCAGAAATTTCCTTTCCATATCTGCTCGATGGTCATGTGGAAAGTATTTTTCTAAGAGAAGATCTTTGAACTCCCTCCATTCCATACTTGATAATTCTTCATCTTCCTTTGTGTTTTGAATCAATGACCACCATTGATCAGCATCACCAGTGAGGCGGTAAACTTCCTTGAAAATTTCTCCCTTTCACTACTCCCCAAGGAGTGGAATAGTTTCTCTAAGGAGTTTATCCATTGCTCAACTACTAATGGATTTGTACCCCCATTAAATATTGGTGGTTGTTGCCTCATGAAGCGGTCTAACATTGATCCTCCACGTTGCGGATCAGGGTGCTCTATACGAGTAAGGTTATTATTCATAACCTGAGTGAGTTGTCCCAGTATGGTAATAAGTTGATCAGCACCAGTTGTATCTCCAGATACACAATAATTATCTTGAGTAGGAGGGAAATCCCTACACGGAGTGCGTGCATTGATACAGTTTCCATTCCTTCCACTAGGCGCCATTTCTAAACAATGGCATAAACTAGATTAGTTTATCAATCAAAATACATAATTCTATAATTATAAAATACTTAACATAAATTGAACTATTTATGGATATAATCTATAATGATAAAAAAAGTTTTCTTTGAGGAATTATATACTCAGAACCCTTCATAGTGGTTTGTAAAGAAAAAGAGAATTATCCTAAGAATATCCCCCGGGAGTGTCATAACCAAGAGTGCAGCAAGGCCCGTTGTCGTGCACCAGTTCCCGTTCAAGTTTATCTCAAAGTGGTGTTTTCGGGTTTTACCCCTAGCTACTTCTGTGCCAGAGCCGCCTCTACCTGCTCGTATCCAGAAAGGGATGTATTGCTCAGAAAACTCACAACATCTCTATAATACCACACTTCTAGGTAGTTCTTCTATACTAATCCTCAAACTCTATCTTTGGGCTATGTTCCCTAATCAGAGTTTATCTAAATCTAGCTTCCAAGGTTAGTATTAAACTACCTTTGATACCAACTATAACGCCCCGACCCCAGTTACCCAGAGTCAGTGCATTATTGTGTAACATTGGCATGATCACAAAAGATCAAGTCTCGAAAGACCGATTAGTTTATTAGCCTTGGAAACACTAGATACATTCATAAATGTTACATTACATCATAAAGTGAAAAACTAAAATAACATAGTCTCTATACTCCACACTCATATCCTCTTCTGACTATCCCTGCAGGTCATTCATAAAATACTTCTTCACATACTGGAAAATATTAAAACATTGAAAGGGGTGAGCTCAGATGCTCAGTAAGGATAACAATATTGCGGAAGCTTTCATAAATAAACATTAACATTTAAGGCAATGTATAACTAAAACAAAAGCCTTTTGAACTTGAACTTCAACATAATACGGCATAAGTAAAATGAGATAATGGCATTTACTTCTTCACATGGATATTCTACTGGTCGAATAATCACATGAAATATCAATAACCACTTTCATAATGATGGAATGCATAATGCCAGACTATCATAACCACATAGCCAAGGCCTCGTGCCAAGACCACAAATAAGATTTTGTCAAGGCCTCGTGCCAAGACACTAGTTTGTCTCATGAGACCTACCGATGCATAGAGGAGCTATAGCGGGCTCTACCCGTCACTTATTAAGTCCAATGCATTCCTCATAAGAATAGGTTTAAACATATCATAAACCACAACATAATCATATCACATAAAATATGTATAAAGGAAACATAAAATTTCCACATTTAAATCACAAGATATCAATACAACAAATTGATATAATAAAAACACTTTCAAAAACATTTTCAATACCAAAATAAAAGAAAATTAAAACTTGATATTTATTTTTCATTTTAAAAAAAGGTATGGCTTGTAGAGGAAGCCGAAACTCAAATAATGGTCACGGCAGTGGTGAAGTCATTGTCGCCACATACGTACGACAAGAAAAACATTCCTTTTTGTCGTTTAGTAAAACGCTTCGTATAAAAAGATTCCTTTTGAATAAACGTAAAATTCAAAGGGGTTTATACACCGTATAAAAGAAATTTCTGTATAGAACAAAATATGCACCAATGAATGGAGATTGGGATGAAATCCCTTAAAAAGATAATTTTTAAATAAAATATATCTATTATTTGTATTCACTATATGTACACATAAAAAAATTATATATACAATATAGGACATAATAATATCATGACATAATTTTAAAGTAGGATATTAACCCAAAGAATGGAAATCAGGTTAAGAAGTTCCCTTACCTCGTGTACGACTTGACTCGATCGTTCTTTAACCTCATGAATAATATTCTAGAGATAATTTATATTTAATTAAGAACCTTTTTCATGTTCATTATTCCTTTTATATCACTTATTACCATGTTATGAACATTATGTAATTATTTTAGTTAATAACGGTCGTTTTGTCGATCTTTGGTACTTGAGTAAAAAATAAACTTCTTATAATTACAAGTTGCTCATGTGGTGAAATATCCATTATCTCCTAAATTATATTCATGATGTAGATATCATATATCTCATATATATCCTCTATATACATGAATTTATAATATTCCATAACGTTTAGAGGTAAGAAATGAAATGCACCATTCATGGAGACGGTAAGCCGTACGTACTCATGAACGCTACTTTGATTTCTATTTAGTATTTAATGAAATCATAATGATATAAAGGTATATTATAATTATAGTATAATATAATATATAATATCATTTAATACATTATTTATACATCCCACATATGGGATTAACGATTCAAATCACTTTGAGGGGGCGGTAGTCCGTACTTCCTAAAATGAAAATATCACGTTTACCCATAATGGAAACAATAAAGGTATGCCATAAATGAAAATACAGAACCTTAAGTAAAACATAAACATATTATATATCATATAAATAAATATATTTACATCTTAATGGCCACCTTCGAAGGTGTTATATGAGTGTTGAACAATCATCGTTTCGTGAGGCAGAAATTCGCCATCCACAGAAATAATATGTTCTTTATCCATTAGATATAGGTGTGTGTAAGTGTAGCTACAATAATTTTTATAACAAAATCCTATTATATTGAGGATACTTGTGTTGTTACAAAATAAATGAATAAAAAGAGTTTAGGGGGTTTGATAAGCAAAATAAAACAAAATAACAAAAGAGAAGACATTACCTTAAAATCGGGTAACTCTTTTGATTTGAGCCAAAAGATTCCTTGGGAAGAATTATGTCCAAAGTGAGGCTTCTAGGAGTAAGGAAGGGAAGTTGGGAGAGTATTTTGGCAGAGGTTGGCCGAGCCAAAAGGCTTTGATAGTGTGAGTAAGGTGGTAGTGGTGGGGGCCTTTTATAAGAGGAGAGGAGGGACACTCTTGGAAAGTAATGAAATGTTACTTTATTATACAATGATTTTAGGATTCTAAAGGTCCCAAAATTATATAATTCGAGGATAAGGTGATAAGGGTTCAAAATATACCCATCCAATAGGTTTTTTACAAGTGTAATCCTAGGAGTTTACATTATCTTTTTATTTTATTTAAATCGTCAATTAATGAGGTAATCACTGCATCATCAGGGTGTCATAAATAATTTAATTTATTTAATGTCTAAAAATTATAAAAAAACTATCATGAAATAGGAAATATTTTTATCTTTCTAATGAATATTTATAGTCAAAAATATGACTTGTATAACCCCATTTAAAAATTGATTTAGTAAAACAACTTATGTTTGTGACATTTTTATTTTAACTTTAAATAAAAGTTATTTATGTCATTTTCCTACCAAAGTGGCTCCATGGGGTCCCCAAGTTGACCCATGGATTGTCTTGGTCGGCCATGACACATCCAATAGGGGTAGGACAAGTGTAATGGTTTTTTCATATTTTTATAATAACATTTTTACATTAAATATCACTAATTACCTTTAATCACGATTAATTAAACTTAAAAGTTACTATTCACCAAAAAATTATTTTAATCCCATCGAACCACATTTTACTTCCTAATGACAACCATGAATGTCGGATTTTTGAAAATCAAATCACAGAAGTGGTAATGTTTCATTTAAATGAAAAATCAGTTTTTTAACTACCACTTAGTGGTTTCACTATTCATCAAAGTTTGATGTTTTTCAGAACAATGCCAAAAATTCACCCTAAGCTATAATTGATATAATCCAAATTCAAAAATGATTTCTATCTTAAAATATTCCAAACATATAAGTTTCATTAATTAATTTTATAATTAATTCATGCTGTAACAACAAATATCGTGTTTTTAAGAAACAATATATATCAAAAGATTGACAATTGTTTATGTCCAATTTCAATGTTAAATTAATTCTAACGAACACCGTTGGATAAAATGGTAAAAATATATTATAATTATACTTTAAAACCACTAAATAGTATAAGTTATCACTATAAATTATTTTGATTTAAAAAGTTGTTTTTAAGTATTTTTCACTATTCATAAAAAATTGGAAGTTCTCAGAAAAATACCAAAAATTCAACATTGGCTAATTTCGATATTACGAATCCAAAAATGAAGTCCATTTTGAAATTTAAAATATATATAATTTCAAAAAGTGGTTAAACTATTCATAACTGCTACTTTTATTGGTCGCGGTGTGTTAGAAATCGAGGTTGTGTACAACACACGCTACTCTATTATTCAAAGAGGAGCGTGCCATGGATGCTTGGGGTATTACAAGGCAAGTTGTCCCAATGGTTCATCGGGCCCTTTGAGATCATGCACAAGGTTGGGTAGGTCTCCTACTTTCTTGATCTACCCCCGCAGCTGGAGAGAGTGCACGACGTCTTCCACATGTCGCAGCTGAGGAAATACATGCACGACCCCACACACGTTATCGACTGGGGAGAGATGGACATTAAGGATGGAGACACATTTGCGGAGAACCCAGTGGTGATTGAGGATCTACATGAGAGGACTCTGCGCGAACGGGCCATTCCTCTAGTTCGTGTGATGTGGTAGCATGGGAGGGTGCATGAGAGCACCTAAGAGTGGGAGATCCATATGCTTGATAATTAACCCGAGTTGTTCTTGTAGTTTTATTTTTTGGAGACAAAAAACATGAAGAAGGGAATGATGTAAGAACCTGGTTTTTGAACCTATAGGACTTTGCGTTTTTCTTGATGTTATTCCAAGGAAGGACGTTCAAACAGTGTGTGATTCCGAGCTCTGGTGTGGCCAGAATTAAAATTGACGTGCGCTCACACTGGATGTGCTAAATAAACAGAATAACTCCTAAATTGTTGCTTAGATTGGAAAACTGAGGGCACCGTTGAGTCAAGAGCATGAGGTTTATCCTAGGAGGGGTATAACATTCACGGGCGCAACCCTTCTGTGAAAAAATACCACCAGGGGCGTTTTCGTAATTTGGCGCCCCATGCGTGGGATTTATAACTTTTTGACGGAGGATCGGATTAAAATTCAGATACCGCCATTGCGCTTAGGGCATAGTGTTTACCCCAGGTGAGACTTAATTTCGACCCCGCTCAGGGTTCGGGTACGGGTCCTTCGGGCGGGGGTTTAAGTGTTTTTTTATTTAAACACTCTTCGCCCCTTCTCCTCCTCCCCTCCCTTTGCTTCTTCCCTGGCAGTTCCCTCTTTTCAAGCTCCTCCCCTCTCTTCCACCACTTTGGTGAGGTGCGACAACTCCAGCGGACCATCAGTGAAGCGTTGGGCTACGCCCATCAAGGTAGGCTCGTTCATTTAAATTTTAATCCCCACAACCCCCATTCAAATGTCATTAATTGCATTGAATTGTGGTCAAATTTTTGGGTGAGGGATATTTTTGATTAGATCTCAATCTGAGATTTTCAAAAATCCTTTTGGATTAAAAATCCGAGTCTTGAGGAGTCCGGGGTGGACCTAGGGAGTTTCCCGGCCATTTTTCCCTTTTTCCGGTGGTTCCAAGGAGGTCGAGTGAGATTCAGCGGCGGCGCGGCGCGTTTCAGGGGGTGGTGGCTCGGTTCCAGCGGTAGTGGCGGCTCTCCAGAATGGCGGTGCTGTGGCAGAATCCTCAGCGGAGGTGGGTTCGCGCAGCGTGGTGGCGGCTCCAGGCGGGGGCGAGGTCGACGACAAGGGGACCGGAGTCGCGGCGCGCGACACCGAGCGGGGATAGAGACTCGCCTTCGGTGAGTCTCCGCGGAAGAACGTGACTGGACCACATTGCCGGTCAGTGCTTCGTGGACCTGGGGTCCATGGCCGGGCCACAGAGGTGAGCTGCGGGCCAGTATTGCGAGCTGGGCCAGCCAGCGTGGGCCGTCCCAGACCGGGCGGACCGGGCGGACCCGGCCGGTCCAGCCCAGGTGGTTCGCCCCCTCCTACTTCGGACAACCGTAATTTTTGATAATGGTGTCCGATTTTCATTCCGTCTATGGAAGTGAATTCCTAGAATTGAGAAGAAGCTTTTGATATGGTCTGGGGAATTTTTAATTCTTGAGACGGGGGCCTCGGTGGTGCGACATTCCCATTAAGTGGATTGGCATTTTTCGAGGGGTTCTTGTTTTGGATGGAGCGGACACATCTGATGTCTGTTTTGAGCACCGTCACTAGCGTTGCGATCCTGGCATCGAGGTGGAGATTTCCAGTATGGGTTTTGGTGTTGAAGTTGGAGTTGATTTGTGGGCCCTAGGGGCCGTCTTTCAAGCGACGTGCATCATTTTGCGACGTTTTCATCCGACGTCCATTCAGGGGGGATGCATAGTAAATTTCATGTGTTTTTTCGAGGCCATCACAATGGATTAGTCCGAACTACCTCTTTCGAGACCGAGAGTGGGCCCCATGAGACACCAAGAGGGCCTAAAGCAGTGGCGAAATTTTTTTCCGTCGGGAGGCCGTTCTTAGCGAGTAAGTAGTCTATCTTGCGTGTTTTTCCACAAGGATTACAATGGGGAAATCTGTTCTCACTAGAGGAGACTCTTACGTGATCTTTTTAAATTTGTAAATATGAATGGTCATTGGTCTGAGGATCCTCTGATGCACTCTAACCCAACGCACAATCGCGATGTTAGCGACACCCTGTGATAGCACGGGCAGTGCAGAGCTATCAGACCAGTACCGGGTTTACCCTCCATCTGGGCTCGGTAGTGGGATACCCAATGAATATTAGGGTTTACCCTCCAGTGGTTCTGGGTTGTGGGTTACCCATCAAACTATCAAGGTTCACCCTCCAACCGGGGTGGAAAGTGGGTTACCTGTTTACTAACTAGGGTTTACCCTCCAGCAGGGCTGGGTAGTGGGTTACCCGATGAATTATAGGGTTTACCCTCCAGCACAAATGGGCAGTGGGTTAACCATCGACCTATTAGGGGTTTACCCTCCAGTTGGGCTGGGCAGTGGGTTACCTGACAACTTCTTTTAGACTCAAACCTTTTGACGAGGCTAGTCAGTGACTTTTTCTCCATGATAATCGGAGAGGGATCCCTGGTTATACAGATCAGTGAAGTGACAGCTTTGACGTGACCTTAGGACATATGAGAATGAGTGGCGCTTTTCCCACCGAGATTCATCCTTGTGACACGACCTAAAAGTCGTGCGGGCGAGTAAGTGCCGCCCAAATAGGATAGTATCGAGGTGCGGTGATTGAGCCCCTTTGACTTGTACCTCCTAGGTTGACGTGCAGGACATTTGGGTTCAGTGATGGACATCCTTAGAACTGTTGATGACTCTTCCTGGGATGAGCTTGGAGATGGAGGTCCCTTTACATAATCGTTTGGGTTCCTTGTTGAGAATATATATATATATATACACCTGACTTTGGTTCCCACTCCTTAGGTTCAGTTACTCTCCTTTTATGAGGAGTGAAGATGCACGGGGTATGCCACATGCTTTCCGTGTTTATCTTGTCTTGTTTGGAAGAGTCCACTCTCCTACTATAGGTAGCGAAGACTCGGAGAGAAGTTCGTCTTCTCACCGTTCATACCTCCTTGCGTTTGGATGAGTCTACTTCCTTCCTCTTGTTGGGTTGAGCTGCACTCTCCTTAGTGTACTCTTTTACTGTTCTGGTCTTGTCTACTGAAACCTATCTAGTGCCTCATTGTTGCTCCCTTGAGATTTCAAATAATCCTACTGAGTATTTTTATACTCACACCTACTTGGGCATTGCCCGCACCTCGTGTGACCTTGCAGATGACAGACAGGTTGATCGTGACTACGAAGGAGCGTAGAGGTCACAGGAGCTCAGACAACGTGCTGTGATCATACTAGAGTTTTCAGGTGGGGATCTATCATGTTGTTTCCTTTTTGTTACCTGTTTCTAGGTTGTGGAACCTTTTTGGTTGGGTGCATGTTTTTCCCTTTTTACTATTCAGTTTACTTGTCAGTACTTTCAACACTTTACTTTCCCTTTTTAGTGGTTGATGCATGACCGTGGTTGGGTTATAGCTGTTTGTCCTGTGGTTTTTATTTTTTACTCTACACTTCTACATCGAGTGGGTGGTGTATGCATGTGTCAAGGTACTTAGGTGAAGGCCTCCCCGATATTGTTATGCCTTCAGCAATGGTCACCAACCTCTAGCCTATGGAGGTGGGCTTGCGGTAGTTGCAGCTTGGGACTAGTAGGGTCGGGTCTTGACATCTCAAAACAGATTTTATTTTTTCATACTATTGTAATAGAAATGCACAATCATTTAGTATGTTATGTTCTTTATAAAAAATAAAATTTGAAAACCTAGAAAAAGTTTGTTCCAGATGTATGATTCATTATAAGAGGGTGAATGTGTACAGAATTATCAAAAACCAAGATAATTCTATTGAACACATTTAGAGGTTAGAAGATAGTATTTCAGTTGAACAAATTTAGAAGTAGTAAGAAATGGTTCCATTAAAATCTTGTTCAAAACCTGAAGATCCCTGTATGAAAATAGGAAGGATGAAAGTAGTTCTTGTTGATCACTTAGAGACTAAGTAATACCAAATAAGACAGTGTGTTTATCCAATTTCGATAGTTTGGTTAACTATTTCAATATATATGGAAGATAGAAAGCATGCATGAATATTATTTTATATTATATTTTCAATATATATTTTATCTTTTCATACTATTTAAATAAGAATAATCAATCATTTAGTATGAAGTACTATTTACAAAAATATTAAAATTAAAATCATAGAAAAAGTTTATTGTAGATGTAGGTTTCATTGTAAGATGGTGCATGTGTACAGAATCATCAAAAACCAAGATAATGTTGTTGAACACATATAGTGGCAAGAGGAAAGTATTGTAGTTGAACCAATTTAATGGAAGGAAGAGAGGGTTCCACTAAAATCTACTTCTGAATTTCGAGCTCCCTCCTGGAAAAGAGGAAGGATGAATGTGATGCTTGATGATCACATATAGAACCAGTATTACCCTATAGTAAACTCAATTTCAAAAAAATGTAGTTGAGGATTTGGTCACCACCAATATTAATCTTTAATAAATGTAAATAAGTAAGGGAATATATTGGTTCCTCAAACTCCCAAATTAATGATACAATAAGAAAAGGATGGGTCACAACTATTTTCATATATACCATTAATAATATATAGAATACACATACCATACATATAATTATCTAAAACATTACCCGATTGTTTCACTTACTAGTATGAATCATTGTATGGTTGAAGAATATGGCATCATGATTTGGGAATAAGCCACCTTACCTGCATTAAAAGAGGTAGCAATACAATCATTTTGTTGATCGGTTTTAGAGGTAGTTGGACAGAGTGAAACTAAAATCTACTTCTCCATATTCGGAACCCCACATTAAAAGAGGCCGTAAGGCATTATTTCTTGGAATATTCCACACATAACTAGTGGTGTGATTACTCTGAAAAATTATCCAACTATATCTCAAATGGTCCGTGAACTACAATTATGTCAGTCTTATAGAGGTTCATTCACACTACTACTGTAATGAAAAGAGGAAATATAAATCCCTTAGTTTAGTGAATTGTTATGTTTTGTAATTGTACATGGTACGGTTTCAAAATACTTGCATGAAATTTGGTATGAATAACATGTAGAAGAAATTAATGACTAAGACAATACAAAATATTCCACAGCTTAGACATTATCTCATAGCTTGTCTGTCCCAAGAAGATCGATATCTCCAAAATAAAGCTACAGTAAACCCAGTTGCATTAAATGCATGAATGAAGCCATGAATAAATATTAATTACATTGAATATAATGAAATTATAAAATACTTTTAAAGAGAATAACATCTAAATGTGTACTTCAGATATACAATCACTGAAATTTTGTACAGTGATGTTTATAAAAAAAAACAAGGACAAAGGAGTAACAAAAAAAAGATAAAAAAATATCCACAGTAACTATTACAACATATGGTTATGTTCTTTTAGATACTGATATTCCCAGTATTGAAGGAGAAAATGAAATATTAGAGGAACCTAAAAAGAGTTTCCAAATATAAAGGAGTAAACATTTATGACTCCATGAACAATGTGATACAGAATTGATTTAATTTTATGATAATGTAAACTCCAAAAAGAAATAATCTAATTGAAGTTATTATTTAATCTGATAATATATAAAAAAATAGAGTAAATAACTCACTGTTGTATTATAACCAATCATATCAGCAGAAAATATCAGCCATTCTTTTCAGTTTTGTATTTTAATTTATCCTTTATTTGGATTTCTAGAGTTTCTACATGGAATGTTTTACAGAAGCTATCTGAAGATAAATGATATATTTTCTTGAAAATATCTTCACTGAAAAATTCACTCAATAAATTGTTCTATATACAAAATATAGTAAAACAAATTAGTTTTTGTCGATGTAACTGTAATCAAAAAATAAAATAAGGGACTTTTAAACAACAAGTATGGAAGTTAACATATATATACTTATATTGTTGATAAAACTATAGTTGATGTTACAAATTCAGAGTCTACATTTTCACTACTTTGTAAAGATTAAATACTCTGATGATTATAAAATAGAAGGATAAAATCAATATTCTGGTATGTTGTGATTTACTTGGAGGGATAAGAATATGAAGTGAAAGGAAAATATTGCACCACAGTCTGTTCAATCCCACTACTTACTCTTGAACATTCACTTCTCTGATGATCCTGTATAAAATGTTCAATAGGATTAATACTTTTCACTTTATCAAAGTAACGAGTAATAGAAATGTCTTGAAGGCATTGTATTATTAGAAAGCATACTATTCAATTTCCTCACTTTGAAAAGCTATAATATTAAAATAGTAGATGACCCAATATTGTATTCCAAGTAATGTGAAATTTTATTTTCATAGTCACCCCATGAACTACATTTCACTTGTAACCCACTTTACTAAAATATATAAGAAATAAGGTATAATGTAAATATCTGGTCATATCTACTAAAAAGACAATGACTCGCCATTCATCCTCTAAGACAATCTACCTCTTGAAATTGGAATTCCCCAAAGATTGAAAAGAATATGAGCAACTTAAATGTCCAATTATCTATAAAACCAATTAAAAAACAATTTGTTTTGTAATGAAACTATCATTTTTTACGGACAATATCGATTAGAAAATACTTATAGAATCAATCACATAAGTTGATCATTTTGAAAAAATAACCAATGTTTGCTTTGTTTATAAAAAAACACTTATTTTAATCTTTATAAGAAAACCATTTAAATGATTGGATGTGGAAAATTTATTTAACAAAAAATATTATGGTAATCAGTTTCCAATAATAACTTTCATATGGAACTGAAAAACACAAAAAATGGTGAAATAAAATAGAACAGGGCATACCTAATGAGGAGAAAATCATTCACACCAAAACCATCCAAATCAGGATTTCATGTGCCTTTTCCTTTCCCAAAAAAATTATCATATTTAAAATTAATTACATGACTATGATTTTTCTTTTTTCACTAAAAATATTTTTTTTTCCGGAATGCATGTTCATGATACTCCTTTATAGAGTGGTGAAATTTGTCAATATCCTCCAATGACGGATTAACAACCAACAATTTTTCAACTCAATGGACACTAACTTTTATATGAACATGTATTTGAAAATAACCCATCAAGAACATCAAAAAGTATGTCAGTTTCATGATCAATTCTCTCTTGAATAATAGTTAAAAAGTCCCCAAAAAATTTCTACTTTAATAAAAATAACATTAGAAAGGTTTGTTATTGAATAATAACATAATTAAAGATTAAAATTAATCTTACCCAATCTGTCCAAAACTAATTAATCTAGGAACTGGTTTCACATTGTTTTTAGAGGAACTCCCGCACCCCACAATTGATTTCCATGGATACCATAAGAAAAGAACTGTCTAATTAACAATAATTAAAAGATGCATATAGTAAATAAAAATATTTAAAAAATATATTTCAATATAAAGCTATAATAAAAAAATTCCACAAACATTCAATTCCATAGCTACTAAAATCACTTATGACTCTCTAATAGCCAATCAAATATCACACAAAAATGGGATGCTGAATCGTAATTCACCTTTAGTATTTTGATCATGATTGACAATGAAGACCTTTCTCTAAATTGAGTATGGTTGTTTTAATCATGAATATCGATCATTTAAAAAATCTTACAAAATGATTATACCCCAAAAGTTTCTTACAATTATTCATGTAATAGAAAAATCCAACACTATTAGCCATTTTAATGTATTTTTATATATGAAACAAACATATGGACCACACATATATACATACCAAAAGTACATTAATGTTTCAATAATTTTGACAACCAACATTAAACCAAATTTATCAAACCCTACCCTTTCCCATACTAAATTCATCCGCAATTCATTTTTCAATCCATGAAAAATGATCTATGTAACATCAAATTAAACACTAAAAACTATATAATAAAAATCATTTTCACTGAAAAAATCATGAAGTACTAACAATTTTTCTCTGAAGGCTATGAGGTTTATTCTAGGGATCATTCTGATGGTATTTATCTTTCATGAATTATTAATAGACACAATCTAGAAACATAAATATTGGAAATAGTTAAATTGTGCCTTGTAAAGTGTGGCAGAAAAGTAATAGTAATACCACAACCAAATATCCCTAGTAATTCCCATTCCTTACACAAACCTAGGTGCCCAGAAAAATCCCACTAGATTTGTTTTAGATTGAGAGGAAGTGTGATACTTCATTCTTTATAACTGAAGCAACTCAATGAGCATATATATTACAAATTCCATTGCAGTCCTAAATTTCAAAAAAAAAATAGAACTTTAATTATGGGTTTCACAATCCATATAGAAATAGTATATGACACAAAAATATTAGGTGGATGAAGTAGTAAACATATGTAAATTATAGAAATTATGAAAATTAAATATGAAGGTATTGAAAAAAATTTAAAATAGTCACACATTACAGGAATTGAAAAATTTAATATATAGATTATGGATTATAATACATGAAAATTGAATTACATTTAGGAAGGGAAGATGAATGTTCATACATGAAACCGATTAGGAGTTATTTCTCTCATTTAAATAAATAAATTGTAAATATGTTCTCCTTCTGAAAATGCATTGAATTGAAAAAATAGATATAGGATTGAAATTAATATAGGGAAAACAATTCATGTTTATCTACAATTAAAAGAAAAAATTGATAAGTCAATGAACTTACCAATTCTCTGCTTTGATGTTGAAGTGTTAATGCATAGAAAAATTGTAATTAGGTAATGAAAATATAAGTTTGAGAGAGATGGAGTAGGATGAGCTATTTGTGGATGATCGAGATGTGAAGGATCCAAAGGAGGTGGAGCGAGACACTAATTTCTAAGGTAGGGTTATAAATAATCAAGGATTTTTGCATGGGGGAGAAGACCCCGTAGGTGGAGGAGATGGTACTGGAAGAGGCGAGAGTGGAGTATCTAGAGAAGGAGATGATACTAAAGGAGGGATTTTAAGTGGGGGACTGTATGGAAGTTGAAATAGTTTGTGAGTGGGAGAGGATTCTGAGGTTGAGAAGATGTTAGTGGAGGAGGTGGAAGTAGAGTAGCTGGCAGATGATACTGAAAAAATAGCAGTAATAGAAGCCGGAAGCATAGAGGCGTCACAATATTTGGTGAGCAGGAAAAGTCCATTAGAGTAATTAGGATACCCAAAAAGAAGTAAAAATACTAATTAATAGCTCAATATAATAAATAACAGATTATAATAAAAATCATACTAGTTTTGTTCCCTTAATATATGTTTTTTTACCCGATTTTGGGTGTTATCAAAAGTTATGTTTCTAAAAACAGATTTTATTTTTTCATATAGTTTCAATATGAATGGAAATTAATTTAGTATGCATTATTAGTTATAAAAAATCAAATTTGAAAACATAGAAAAAGTTTGTTCTAGATTTAAGATTCACTGTAAGATGATGCATGTTTACAAAATCATTAAAAACCAAGATAATGCTATTGAACACATTTAGAGGTTAGAAGAAAGTATTTCAATTGAACAAATTTAGAGGCAGTAAGAGAGGGATCCCTTGAAATCTGGTTCAAAACCTAAATCTCCCTGCATGAAAACAGGAAGGATGAAAGTGATTCATGTTACTACTACAAAAACAGGCAAGGGAAGTGCTACCCCTATATCAGCGCTTTTTTTAGCTCTCATAAATGGGGGCTTTATCCGCACTGATAAAATTTATATTTCCAATAAAAATCATGAAAAATAAATTATTGTTATATAAGTATATTTATATTGATATAAATATAATATATATTTTTAAATATGTTTTAGATATATATAAATAGACTATTACATTTAATATATAAGAAATTTAGTGAAAATGGTTTTAAAATATTTTTCAAAAATATTATTAATTAATAATTTTCTAATTATTATTGATTAAATATCATATAATAACAATTTGAAGGCAAAAAAAATCAAAAAAATTAATAAAAGATCCAAAATATGTTTAAAATGTAACTCAAACTTCAAACGACCATAACTTTTTATTCGGGTGTTCGTTTGAGCTCTACAACATATAAAATCGAATCCTGTGACAAGATCTACATATTGGTGACCGAAGAAAAGCTTCCGTCACATTTTTAGAGGCCAAAAAAGGACTAAAAGGCCTCCAAAACTGAGTTTTTATTCAGGATACCCCGATTTGTTAACATTCAAACAAGTATAACTTTCGATCCGGATTTCCGTTATGCCTATACCACATATCATAATGAATATTGTTTCATTTTATTCTATTTTATTGGTTATGGATTTGAAACCGACTTCTCGATTATAATTTATGGTCGTTTTAACATTCTATGGCTTTTCAATCACACATATATATGTATTTATTTAAAAATATATATGTGTCTGTGTGTGCGTGTCTGTGTGTGCGTGTGTGTTTTATATACGTATGTATGTATGTATGTATGAATTTATTTATTTATAAACATACATAAAAAACAAATTTCATAAATGTATTTAATACTAATCTTATATGTATATATTAATATACAAATAAATATAAAGATAAAAAATTATAACTATATATATAAATATAAATATAAACATATATTAATATATGAATGAATATATATATACTAGTATACAAATAAATATATTTATATTAATATGAATCTACATCAATATACAAATAAATATAACTATATATATATCATTAAATAGAGAATGAAACGAAATGGCTTAGTGGTAAAGGTGAAGCCGCGAAAGGGGGGAGTTCGCGGGTTCGAGTTTGGGTGGAAGTAAAGGGGTGCGCGTGTGTGAGGATGCGCCGGAAGGGCCGCACGGGGGGGGGGGGGGGGGGTCAGGCGATACTAAAAGCTCTCCACCCCGCATTTATAATTCTTTTTTATTTTTTAAATTTTTTTTGACCTTTATCATCGCTTTTTAAAAGAGCTGATAATGATCCCTTTTATCAGTGCTAAAAAAAGGGCTGATAAAGGGTTCTTTTATCAGTGCTTTTTTTAGCGCTGATAAAAAGGACCTTTATCAGCGCTTTTTGGAGGGATGATAAAAGGGACCCCCTATATCATCGCTGAGCTTTACAACGCTTTTTAGCGCTGTTAAAGCCCATTTTGAGTGATGATAAAGGCTGTTTTTGTAGTAGTGATGTTGATAACATATAGAATAACTATTACCATATAGGAGACAATGTTTATCCAAATTTGATAGTTCGATTAACTATTTCACCATATATTGATGATAGAAACCATGCTTGGATATTCTTAAATATTATATTTTCAAAACAGATTTGATTTTTTCATACTATTTTAATAAGAATAAATAATTATTTAGTATGAAGTACTATTCATTAAAAAAAATTAAAATTAAAGTCATTGAAGAATATTATTGTAGATGTAAGATTCATTGTAATATGGTACATGTGTACAAAATCATCGAAAACCAAGATATTGTTGTTGAACACATATAGAGGCAAGAAGAAAGTATTGTAGTTGAACCAATTTAAAGGAAGGAAGAGAGGGTGCCACTAAAATATGCTTCAAAATTTCAAGCTCCTTTCATTAAAAGAGGAAGGAGGAAAGTGATTCTTGCTGATCACATATAGCACCAGTATTACCATACAGTAAACTCAATTTATAGGAAAATGCAGTTGAGAAGTTGATCACCTCCAATATTAATATTTAATAAATAGAGACAAGTAAGGGAATATACTAGTTCCTCAAACTACCAAATTTATGATACAATAATAAACAGATTTTTCACAACTATTTTCATATGTACAATTGATAATATATAGACTACACATACCATATGTCAAATTATATAAAAAATTACCCGATTGTTTCAGTTATTGGTATGAATCATTGTATGGTTGAATAAGATGGCATCATGATTTGGGAATATGCCACCTTAACTATATGAAAAGGGGTAGCAATACAGTCATTCATTTGATCAGTTTTAGAGGAAGTTGGACAGAGTGAAATTGAAATATGCTTCTCAACCTTTGGGACCTTGAATTAAAAGAGGCAGAAAGACAGTATTGCATGGCATATGTTACACAAACCTGGTGGGGTGATTACTCTAAAAAATTATCCAACTATAGCTCATATGGTCTGCAAACTACAATGATTTCTTTCTAATATAGGTTCATACACACTACTACCATAATGAAAATAGGAAATATTAATCTCTTAGTTTAGTGTGTTGATAAGTTTAGTAAATGTTCATGGTCCAATTTTGAAAATACCTGAATGAAATTTGAGAAGTTGTACAGGTAGAAGAAATTAATGATTAAGACAATACAAAATCTTCCACAGATCATGCATTATCACATAGCTTGTCTGTCCCAAGAAGATCGATATCTCAAAAATGAAGCTACAGTAAACCTTGTCGTATTAAATGCATGAATGAAACCCTGAATTAATATTAATTACATTGAATATAATGAAAGTGTAAAGTACTAGTAAATAGAAAAACATCTAAATGTGTACTCCAAATATGAAATCAACGAAATTTTGTACAGTGAAGCTTATAAGACAATAACAAAGACAAAGGAGTAATAACAACAAAGATAAAAAAATATCCATCATAACTATTACTACAAATGGTTATATTCTTGAATATACAGATTTTCCTAGTATTGAAGGAGAAACATGAAATATTAGAGGAACCTAAAAATAGTTTCTAAAGATAATGGAGTGAACACATATGACTCCATAAATGATGTGGTACAGAATTGATTTAATTTTATTATAATGTAAAATCCAAAGAGAAATACTCTAATTGAATTTATTATTTAATCTAAAACATATATGAAAATAGATGAAATAATTAACTATTTTATTATTACCAATCATATCAACAGAAAAAATAAGTCATTCTTTTCAGTTTTGTCTTTTTAATTAATACTTCATTTGGATTTCAATAGTTCTTGCATGGCTTGTTTTACTGACACCATCTGAAGATAAATGATGAATTTGTTTGAAAAAATATTCATTGAAAAATTCATTCAATATGTTTTTCTACCTACAAAATATATTTAAATAAATTAGTTGTTGTCATTGTAAATGTAATCAAAAAATAAAATAAGGGACTTTAAACAACATGTATGAAATTTTACATATATATAATTATAGTGTTGATGAAACATTAGTAGATGTTACAAATTCTGAGTCTATGTTTTCACTAATTTGTAATGTTTCAACACTCTGATGATCCTATGATACAAAGATAAAATCAATATTCTAGTAAGTTTTGATTTACTTATAGGGCGAATAATATGAAATGAATAGAAAATATTGAACCAAAGTTGGTTTAATCCCACTACTTACTCTTGAAAATTCACTACTCTGATGATCCTGTAAAAAATTTATAACAGGATTTATGCTTTTCAGTTTATCAAAGTAATTAGTAATAGAAAGGTCATGAAGGAATTATCTTATTAGAAATCATACTATTCAACTTCTTCAATTTGAAGAGCTATAATATTAAAATAGTAGATATCCCAAAATTGTCTTCCAAGTAATGTGACATTTTATTTGCATAGTCACCCTATAAACTGCATTTCACTTGTATCCCGATTTTTGAAAATATATAATAAATAAGGTATAATGTAAATTTCTAGTCAGATCTACTAAAAAGAAAATAACTCACCTTTCATCCTCTAAGACAATCTACATCATAAAATTGGAATTTCCCAAAGATTGTAAAAGACGTGTCCTTAAACATAACAGAATCTTTAATTAAATGGGCAATTCACATTGAGGGTCTTCTCAGGTTTAGAGTTTTAGAGAATTAGTCCATAACTATTATATTACATCTCAAAAATTACAAGGTAGAAAATTCTACTCAGTTTCCATTTTTTTCATAAATTAAAAAAAAATCTTTAAAAAAAGTGTCATGTCTAGTCCCTTGTTTTAGACAGCATGACATTTCCTTGATCCCATCCTTGACCCTATTCCTCTTTAGGTCATGTGAAAAACATTTCAAAACTTGCGATTAGCATAAAAAGGTCAGTAAGGGTTATAAAAAAAAGAAAGAAAACATTAGTTCATCATTTCATACATAACATATGCTCTCTAACATACCTCATGAAATCATAAGATTCATGAATAACATAATGAAAACATAAATCATAAAGGAAACTTGTGGCATTCATATCATACTTGAATTATAGCTATCATAGCTACATAAGGAGTTACATTTGGAATACCCATCACAGTATATTCCATAAATCTATTAGGAGAAACATTCAAGTTTACCTTTATCATGTTACCCAAAGCATTGGGGAGTTATCTCGAGCTTACCCACCCTAGGTTTATCATGGAACCACCCATATACGAAACAATGCATGAGAACCATAACATATTCATAACACATAAAACAAACATAAATGAAAGATAACATTTCCTCATTTCAGTCACAATATATCATTTAAATATATTTAAATAATCAATATATTATCAAATCCATTTTCAATACTAATATATGTAAAAAGAGTAAATGGTATTTACTTTTGTTTTAAAAACATTACATATTGTTAAGGAAGCCAAAGAACAAATAATACTCACGGCGGCGAAAAGGAAATTGTAACCACGTACATTAAAAAGAAACATTACTTTTTGTCATTTAGTAAAATGATTCATAGAAAAAGATCCCCTTTGAATGAAATGAAAAGTCAAAGTTGTTTATACAGCGTATAAAAGAAAGTCATGTATTAAAACAAAATTTGCCTCAATGAAAGGAGATTGAGATAAAGTCCCTTACCTCCTGTCCGACTTGACCCATTCATTCTTTAATCTCCTGAATAATAAACTAAAGTTAATACCTACTTTTTTAAGAACATTTTTCAAGTTTATTATTCATTTTATATATGTTATAAACATTATGTAATCATTTAAGTTAATAATGGTCATTTTTTCGATATTTGGTACTTGAGTCAAAAATGGAATTCTTATAATTACTAGTTGTTCACATGGTCAAAAGTTCATTATATCCAGAATTATATTCATTATTTAGATATCTTATATATCATATATATCCAGTATATACATGTATTTATAATAGTACATTACATTTGGAGGTAATAAATGAAATGCACCGTTCATGGAGACGGTAAGTCGTATGTACACATGAATGCTACATTCATTTCTATTTCTTATTTTAATGGATTGAAAACATAATGATATTTAGTTATATTATAACTATAGTATAATATAATATATAATATCATTAACTCCATCCTTTTTACGTCCCATATATGGCATTAATGAGTCATATCACTTTGAGGGGGCGGTAGTCCGCAGTTCCTAAAATGAAATTATCACATTTACCCATTATAAAAACCAAAAATGTATGCTATAAAAGAAAAACACATAAGAATATAGAAAACATAGAAATAATATATATTATATATAAATATAGTATCTTCTTAATGGCCACCATGATAGGTTGTAGGAGATAATCGAACAATCATCATTTTTTGAGGTGTTAGTTTTCCATTCACAGAAACAGTATGTTCTTCACCCATTAACTGGAGGTGTGTATAATTTTGGTTAGAATCCTTCTCATAACAACATCCTAGTATATTGAGTATACTGGTGTTGTTATAAAAGAAAGGTATAAAAAGATTTTATTGGTTGTAGAAGTAAAATAAAAGAAATGATATTAAGAGAAAATGTTACCTTTTATTTGGGTAACTCTATTTGGTTTGACCAAAATCACTTCTTGAAGTGACTTATGCCTATGTTAAGGATTCTTGGAGGTGTAGAGGGATCTTGATAGATTATTTTGGCAGGGGTAGGATGATCCAAGTGTCTTCAGAGGTGTGAGGAATGAGTTAGAAGTGGGGGTTTTTTATAAGGGGGAGGAGGGGCTCTTTAGGAAAGTGTGAAAATATTATTTTATTAAATAATGATATTAAGTTTATAAAGGTACAAAACTAATTAAATTCGAAGATATGTTGACAAATGCTTGAAATAAAAATCGTCAAATAAGAATTGGACAGGTTTTGAATATTGTTTTAATATTTATAATCTTATTTATTTAAATCATATATTAATGAGGTAAATACTACCTCATTATTTTGTCATAAATAATTTCATTTATTTGATGTCTATTTTTTTTAAAAAAATACCATGATTTAGGAAATATTTTTATATTTACAATGAATATTTATAGTCTAAAAGACAATTTATATATCCCCTTGTAAAAATTAATTAACTAAAGGATATTTGTTTATGTCATTTTTTCCTTTACATTAAGTTAATTAATCTAAAGTGTCATTATCACTCCCAAGTGGCTTAATGGGGTCCCAAAATCAAGCCAAAGATTACCATGGTCGTAAATGACTTCACTAATAAGGTTAGGGAAAGTGTTAATGTAACACCCAATATTTTTATGTGAAATATTTTGTTTTTATGTTATATACATCATTAAAGGAATCTTTCACTACACACAACACCAGCTTGGCTTTCTTTACACGCAGTCACGACCTTTCTTGATAGCTTGAGTTGTACGCAATACCAAGTTTCACTAAACAACGATATGCTATTAAAATATTATTAAAACCTGCAGTTTTGAATAGTAATACCCACTTTTTGAAATTTTATTTTTCAAAATGGACTTCATTTTTGGATTTAGAATATAAAAATTATCCCAGGGTGAAATTTTGGTATTTTTCTGAAAACTTTCAATTTTTGATGAATAGTGAAAACACTAGATTACTATTTAAAAACCGACTTTTTATTTAAATAATTATTTATTTTATTTAAATTTATTTTAGGTCAAAATTGATTCATAATACCTATATAAGTTCAATGTAATTCATTGGAGTCATTTTATAATAATTTTAGATATATACAAATTTTATTAAACTTTTCACCGTCTTTTACCCACCTCCTAGGAGAGTTTGAAAATTTACATAAAACTTAATTTTACTGATTCTATGAGTGGAATTTCAAAAATATGAGAGACACAGTTAGTATCAAGTACTAAAATGTGGTTCAATGAGATGAAAATAATTTTTGGTCTATAGTAACTTTTTACTTTTATTTACCACAGTTAAAAGTAAATAGGGTAATTAAGGGTAAACATGATATTATTGTTACCCTAAAACATGTCCTAATTCTATTGGATAAGTGTAATTCAACCAAAAAAAACTTTAGGAATAAAATATGACCATTTATGTTTACTTGGATTAGATTAGGACATTAATTATTAATTTATTTAAAGAAGGTTTAAAATAGTTAAAATCAATGTTTAATAAATTAATCATTTTTAATATAGGGTTATACGTAGGATAAATTCGACTATAAATATTAATTAGAAATATAGAACGATTTCCTACATAATGGTATTTTATTATAAATTTTTAGACATTAAATACTTCAATTTAGTAATGACACAATGATGATGCAGTAATTATCTTATTAATGAAATATGAACATAATTGATCTTATAAATACCCAAATAAATGTAATTTGAGACTTTTTATGAATTAAAATAATTTTATTGGTTAATATGACATGTTATCATTGATTTAGGTAACTTTATTCGAACTAATAATTCTGTTATGATTTTCACAAAAATAAATTACCAAATAGTTCCAAAATTAACATAAAATAGTTTTTAAAACAAATATTATATTATTAGTTGTTATTTTATTCCTAAAAATGTACGGTTATTCCAAATGACTTAGATAAGGTTATATATATTAATAATAAAAAACTTGGGGTTCGTTTGGGTTGTTATTGTAAGTTTATTAACCATATAGTGTAAGAAAACAAGAAGACACGGTAAAAGTAAAATTATTTAACTTAGAGTTAAATCTAAATGATAAGGATAAAATAGTGACCTAAACTTGTCTAAAATCTATTGTATGAGAGGGGTTCGACCCAGACCCACCTTAGTTTCGAAATAAATCAATTTGAAGCTATTAAAAAAATGAATATGACTTTATAATAAAATAATACTTTAAGTTTTTCCTAAGGTGCCCCTATCCTCCCTTATAAAAGGGTACCTCCTCCCTCTCCTCCTCACACCACTTTGAGCCTTCAATATTTGCAAAAACCTTCCAATTTATCTTCTACACTTACTTATAAATATCCTAGAGGTCCTGGTCTTCTTAAAAGACCATATTTAGTTCCCTAGGAGATGGTTAAGAAGAGGCGCTTCAAAGAAGAGGTAATGTCCGTTACAGATTCTTTCAACATTATTTATTCTTCTACTTCTTCTTATTTAGTTGTTTCATTATGAAGTAATAACATCAGTATCAATCATATACATATATGTTATTATAAATATTAAACAACCCTATTTCACCTTCTATCCATCCTATGGAAAATGAAATCACCGCGCGTGTGTACGTACGAAATACTGTCTCCACGTCGTGGTGTAATCTGTTTTCCACCACCACCATACTTGGATGGGTATAGTGGTGTAAAGAATAACTAAATATGATTATTGTAAAGTGATATTGATTCTGAAATATTATACATACACTTCAATACAATTCCATGATCTTGGGAATGATATCATCGCTCGTGCGTACGTACGGCCTACAGTCTCCACGATGTGATGCGACTCGTTTTACATGATCTTCAATGCTTAATGATTATATAAATGAATTTAATGAATAAATATGATATATATTACAATAATACCATTCTGGAAATGAGTTATCTATAACCTAAAAGAATAATAAGAATTTATCCGACAAAACAAGCATAATAACAAAAAGCAATAAGCACCCGAATAACAAGTAACAATGAAATATTACTAATAAGAAGCTAAGAATATGACCATATATGATATCATAAAAATGAGTAAAATTATGGAATAAGTCAATAAAATTATTTAAATCATTATACACTAGGTTCAGACACGTACGAAGCAAATCAGACCAAAGGTAGGGAAAATCTCACAATCTCATTTTTATCCGAGATTGTTTATACTTCATAATTTTCTGGGGAATATTTATAATCCACATCCATGTTTCCTCAATATGTAATATTATTTCCATCCACCTAAAATTGTTTAAATCCAATTTTACCCATTGGTTAGTTTTTAGTAAAAGATATGAAAGGAATCTTTTGTCGTTTTTAGTACGAGGTACTTTTTTGACTTTTCTGGACAAAGTACGAGAAGAATGTTTTTCTTTAACTTATACGGCATGAAAGGATTTTTAGAAAATTATTTCCATGAATCTTACTTTACAATTTTCAAGTTTAATTTTAATAAACTTCTTTTAGTTTAAAATTTTATGACATGTTAAGAAAGGAAAAATATTTTTGAAGTAGAAAGGATATTTTCCTCAAGAATGGAGTTCAAGAATTTTATCAAAATTATTTTCCATCTAAGATAATATAGGGTTCTGTTTCTATCCCTCTTTTTACATTGATTTGATTATGTTATTATGGAATTATATTTATGATGTACTTTTATCTTATATGGATTATGTTATGATGACATGACATTTAAGAATCCAATTTTTACAACATGGGTTATGCTATGATGTATGATTTATGATCTTGTGGCACACATAAGAATGGTATAATTATGAGATGGGTGGGACCTATATATCCCTCCAATGCATTGGGTAAAGATTTATATCTCATAAGATAGACATGGCTGGAATGATAGGTTAAACTGGTTCAGTGAAACAGGACTGAAACGAAGAGTGAACTCAGTTCCGAAATGAAGTTTGTCCTCTAAGAAATTCTTGGAAATGAGTCTTGACTACTAAGAAATGATTCTATATGATTATGTGTGTATGACACAAAGTTTCATGTTTTATGTTATGATTATTGGGATTACATTTCACTACAATGATTTATCCCATGTTATGAAATTATGATCTCTTTTGCTTCTTAAGATTTCTAAAATGTTATGTTATTATGAATATGATGGGATTGATATTTCTTTTTTTACCCTTATTGAGCATTTGAGCTCACCCTTTTGTATGTTTTCTTTTCCCCAGGTCAGGAAGAAGGATATTAAGTAAGATATGCCAAAAGGGACTCTAGATATGATACAATAAAAGGGAGTCAATGTAGATGTTTTATGAACAAGTTGTTTATGTTTCTCAGTTTATAAAGACACTATACCTATATGGTCCATTAATGGTTTTGTTATATGTGGTAATAAGTGTGCTTCAATTATTAATTAATAACAATATATGTAAAGTTTGGGTTGTTATAGTTGGTATCATAGGGAGGTTATAGTAAACCTTTGGAAACTAGGATTTGAAAGCCTTTGTAAGAACCCTATGGATAATTCTAAGCATAGAACACAATCTTAGTGTTTTAAAAATGGCCATGAAAAACCTATGATAAGACCTTAAGTGTGAAATTTTATTCTTGATTATGGGGTTTTCCTATTATAATTAGTGTTACTCACCCTATTATTCTTGGTTTTTGTCAATGGATGGAACCCGAAGGAACCGTGTTAATGCGGAATGCAGCAGGTAATGCAATGATTTTCCCCCTGAGCAACCAAACATTATGGGAGCTAGAATGAAAAATCTTGTAGCCATGCTCACACAACTTTCTCAAGCTATGAATCATGCATGACTTCCAAATGAGAAAAGTAAGGAGAAACATTCTGTTGAATCCTTCATGAGGCAGCACCCACCCTCATTCAACGGGTCTACTGATCCATTAGTGGCTGAACAATGGATCAGTACCACTGAAAAGATATTCTCAGTTCTTCAATGTTCTAAACATGATAAAGTCATCTTAACAGTATATCTTTTGGAAGATGAAGCTGACTAATGGTGTAATCTTATTAAGAATACGAGGCCAAGAGATGAAATTGAGTCCATGGAATGGGACGAGTTCAAGAACTTATTTTTCAATAAGTATTTCCCTTGTATTCTTAAAACAAAGATGGAGAAGAAGTTTCTTGAACTAAAGAAAAAGGATGATGAATATGTTGGTACCTAAGAAGAAAATTTTACAAGACTTGCAAGGTACGCTTCTAGTATTATTATCTTACCTAAGAGTAATATTGATCGATTCTTTAGTGGCTTAAAACCAAGTCTTCGAAGGGCATTAGCCATAAGGGACTTCAATATCTATGAGGAAATTGTTCGATGTGCTCTCAAGGTTGAGATGGATATTGGAGTAACCCATTAGTCATATGCATTTGGTAAGAAGAGGAAAATGGAATTAAAAGGGAAATCTAAAGAGAACTCTCAAAAGAAGATGAGTTTTCCCTTATGCTCAAAGTGTGGAAAGAAACATAGAGGGAGTTGTCTTAAAGGGACAAGTAAATGTTTCAAATGTGGCAAGGAAGTTCATCAGGAATTTGAATGCCAAAATGATGGGATGAATATGTCTAGTGATGCAAACAAAGAAAAGGCTACACAGAGTGCACCTCCTACACTTCAATGTCACAAGTGAAAGTAAATGGGTCATTATGCTAATCAATGCCCTAATCCAAGGGTTGTTGATGATGATCGATGTCAACAAACTCTTAAGGCTAAAGATAAAGGTAAGTCACATGCAATTTCTATCAGCGATGTAGAGTACGATAACGAAGTGGTGAAAGGTACACTTACCATCCACTCTAAAGTAGAAACTATTTTATTTGATTCTGGATCCACCCACTCTTTTATTTCGGAAGTATTTCCTGTGGGTATCGCCATATTACCTCAACAATTAGATGTTGAGTTAGCTGTGACAACCCCTAATGGCACAACAGTCGCATAAAAAGTTTATAATTCTTCTCCGATTGAAGTTTGTGGGAAAGTGCTTCCTTCAAATCTTGTGATCCTTCCTATAGTGGAATTTGATGTGATTCTTGGCATCGATTGGCTTTCTTTATATGGATCTCATATCAATTTCCAAAGAATGGAAGTCACATTCCATATTCCAGATCTATCTTTGATCATCTATCGATGCAAAGATGAACATAAACATCCAGTGGAAATTTATTCCATCTTATGGGTCTTGATTCCACTAAATTAATGTTATTTATTGAAAATTGTTGATGAGAAGCTCCTGATTAAGAATATTCTCATTGTACGGGAGTTTGAAGGTGTCTTTCCAGAAGAATTTCCAGGTCTTCCACCGCATCATGATGTTGAGTTTTCAATAGAACTCGTACCGGGTGCTTTGCCTATTTCAAATACACTTTATAGAATGACCCCAATTGAGTTGCAGGAATTGAAGAAGAAAATCCAATAGAATCTTGATAAGGGATTCATACGCCTTAGTGAATCACCTTGGGGAGAAACTGTTCTGTTTGTTAAGAAGAAAGATGGATCAATGAGACTCTGCATTGATTATCGAGAACTTAACAAGATCACTATCAAGGACAAATATCCTCTCCCATGCATTGATGACTTATTTGGACAACTACGCGGAGCTCAAAACATTTCCAAGATTGATCTTCGTTCAGGGTATCATCAATTAAGGGTCAAAAGGGAGGATATACCAAAGATGGATTTCTGTACAAGGTATGGACACAATGAATTTATAGTGATGCCATTTGGTCTTACTAATGCCCATGATATCTTCATGGATCTGTTGAATAGAGTCTTTAGAGACTATCTTCATCAATTTGTGGTAGTCTTTATAGATGATATTCTTGTGTATTCAAAGTGAAAGGAAGAACATAAAGATCACTTGAGAATTGTATTGAAGACCCTGAGAAATGAGAAGCTTTATTCCAAATTTACTAAGTGTGAATTTTGGCTTCAAGAAGTTGCATTTTTGGGTCACATAATCTCAAAAGAGGGGATATCTCTGGATCCAGCAAAAACAGAGGTTATCCAAAGATGGTAGAGACCAAAAACAGTAACTGAGATCCGAAGTTTTCTTGGTTTGGCTGGATATTATCTGCATTTTGTGAAAGATTTTTCACGATTATCTAATCCACTCACCAGGATGACTCGAAAAGGAGTTAAGTTCGTGTGGATGGAGGAATGTGAAGAGAATTTCAATGAGTTGAAAAGAATGTTATGCAATGAACCTGTGATCACAATGACTTTTAGTGGAGAAAGGTTTGTGATCTACAGTGATGCATCCAAGAAGGGGCTGGGGTGTGTTCTCATGAAAAATGATATGGTGATAGCTTTTGACTCACGATAGTTGAAAATCCATGAGCAAAATTACCCAACTCATGATTCGGAGTTAGCTGCGGTAATATTTGCATTAAATATTTGAAGGCATTATCTTTATGGTGAAAGGTGTGATATTTATATTGATCATAAAATTTTAAAGTATATTTTCACCCAAAAGGAACTGAATATGTGCCAAAGAAGATGGTTGGAGCTGATTAAAGATTACAACTGCTCAATTCATTACCACCCTGGGAAAGCAAAGAAGGTGGCATATGCATTAAGTCGACAAGACAATTATAGCTTATCCATAATGAGGATCACAAAAGATCCAATATTTATGGATTTACAAAGGATGGACCTTGGAATTATAATGGAAGGGGAAAAATATTATCTTTCTCAAATGAATGTTCAACCATCTATACATGTGAAGATTAAAGAGGCACAAAAAAAGATGTAGAGTTACAAAAGAAGGTGAGAAATGTTCCTGAATTAAACCTTGATTGTGATGGGATAATAAAGTTTAGGAATAGGGTTTGTGTTCCTCCCATCCTCAAATTAAAGAAGGAGCTACTGGATGAGGCTCATAGTTCTTCATTCTCTATTCATCCTAGAATCATGAAGATGTATAGGGACCTGAAAGAGTACTTCTGGTGGGATGGCATGAAAAGAGATGTTGCTGAATATGTCTCTCGATACTTTGTTTGTCAGAAAGTTAAAGCTGAGAGACAGAAGTCTAAGGGGATGTTACAACCATTACCCATACCCAAATGGAAATGGGAAAACATCACTATGGACTTTGTCACCAGACTTCCTAAAACATCCAAAGGAAATAATGCTATCTGGGTCATAGTTGATCGTCTTACAAAGTCGGCACACTTCATTGCTATTAGAGAGGATTTCTCTCTGGATCAGCTTGCTAGGATATATGTGAAGGAAGTGGTAAGATTTCATGGAGTACCACTTTACATTATATCAGATCGGTATCCGAGGTTTACTTCAATGTTCTGGCGATGTCTTCAGCATACTTTGGATACAGAGTTGAGTTTCAGCACTGGTTATCATCCTCAGATAGATGGTCAGTTTGAGAGAACAATTCAAACTCTAGAAGATATGTTAAGAGCCTGGTCTATGGATTCCAAAGGTGGTTGGGATCAATACCTACCTTTGGTGAAATTTTCATATAATTATAGCTTTCACTCCAGTATTTAGATGGCTCTTTATAAAGCTCTATATGGAAAGAAATCCAGGACTCCAACTTGTTGGGATGAAGTTGGGGAAAGAAAGCTATTAGGATCTGATCTTGTTGATGAGATGGCAAAAAAGGTCCGATCTATTCAACAACACATAAGAGCAACTCAGAGTCGACAAAAAAGTTATGTCGATAACTGAAGAAAAGACCTTGAGTTTGAAGTGGGTGATAAAGTGTTCTTACGAATATATCCTTGGAAGAGAGTAATGAGATTTGGAAAGAAGGGAAAGCTGAGCCCTAGGTATATCGGTCCTTTCGAAATACTGGATCGTGTTGAGAAGGTAGCTTACCTATTGGCGCTTCTAACGAATCTCTCTCAAGTTAACTATGTGTTCCATGTATCTCTCTTGAGAACGTACATACCCGATCCTTCACATGTACTCAGCTCAGAAGTTGTACTGCTGGAGAAAGATCTTTCTTATGAAGAATAGCCGATAGAGATTCTGGATCATAGTGAAAAAGTCCTACCGAACAAGACCCCTCACGTGGTGAAAGTTTTATGGAGGAACCACCAATTAGAAGAAGCTACATGGGAGCTTGAGGATATAATGAGGGAGAGATATCCTCATCTGTTTGTTACAAAGTGACGAATTTTGAGGGTAAAATTCATTGTAAGGGGGGTAGAATGTCACACCCGAGATTTTTATGAGAAATATTTTTTTTATGTTATATACATCATCAAAGGAATCTTTTACTACACACAACACTAGCTTGGCTTGATTTACACGCAGTCACAACCTTCCTTGATAGCCTGCGTTATATGCAATACCGAGTTTCACTAAACAACGATATTCTATTAAAATATTATTAAACTAGTCGTTATGAATAGCAATACCCACTTTTTGAAATCTTATTTTTCAAAATGGACATCATTTTTGGATTAAGAATATCGAAATTATCCTAGGGTGAAATTTTGGTATTTTTCTGAAAACTGTCAATTTTTGATGAATAGTGAAAACACTAGGTTACTATTTAAAAACTAACTTTTTATTTAAATAATTATTTATTTCATTTAAATTTATTTTAGGACCAAATTTACACATAATACCTATATAAGTTCAATCTAATTCATTGGAGTCATTTTCTAATAATTTTAGATATATAAAAATTTTATTAAACTTTTCACCGTCTTTTACCCACCTCCTAGGAGAGTTTGAAAATTTACATAAAACTTAATTTTACCGCTTTTGTGAGTGGAATTTTGAAAATCTGAGAGACACGGTTAATATCAAGGACTAAAATGTGGTCAATGAGATGAAAATAATATTTGGTGAATAGTAACTTCTTACTTTTATTTACCACAGTTAAAAGTAAATAGGGTAATTAAGGGTAAAAATGATATTATTATTACAAAAACTCATGTCCTAATTCTATTGGATAAGTGTAATTCGACCAAAATCAACCTTATGAATAACATATGACCATTTAGGTCCACTTGGATTAGATTAGGACATTTATTATTAATTTATTTAAAGAGGGGTTAAAATAGTTAAAATCAAAGTTTAATAACTAAATCATTTTTAATATAGGGTTATACATAAGATAAATTCGACTATAAATATTCATTAGAAATATAAAAAGATTTAATAAATAATGGTATTTTATTTCTAATTTTTAGACATTAAATAATTTAATTTATTTATGACACAATGATGATGCATTAATTATCTTATTAATGAAATATTATCATAATTGATGTTATAAATACCCAAATAAATGTAATTTGAGACTTTTTATAAATAAAAATAATTTTCTAGGATAATATGAAATGTTAGTATGGATTTAATTAACTTTTTTTGAACTAATCATTCTGTTATGATTTTCAAAAAAATCAATTACCAAATAGTGTCAAAATTGACATAAAATAGTTTTTAAAGAAAATATTATATTATCATTTGTTATTTTATTCCAAAAAATATAAGGTTCGGAAAGATGACTTAGATAACGTTATATATATTAATAATAAACATCTTGGGGTTCATTTGGCTTGTAATAGTAAGTTTATTAACCATATAGTGTAAGAAAACAAGAAGACACGATAAAGGATAAATTATTTTACTTAGAGTTAAATCTAAACGATAAGGTTAAAATAGTAATCTAAAATTATCTAAAATCTATTGGATGAGAGTATTTAGACCCATACCCACCTTATATTAGAAATAAATCAATTTTTAGAGATTAAAAACTGAATATGACTTTATAATAAAATAATAATTTAAGTTTTTCTAAGGTGCCCCTCTCCTCCCTTATAAAACGACACCTCCTCCCTCTCCTCCTCAAACAACCTTGAGCCTTCAATCTCAGCCATCCCATGAAAATTTCTCATATCCACTTCCCTAGAAATATCCTTGAGGTCCTGGTCTTCTTCAAATACCATCTTTAGTGCCCTAAGAGAAGGTTAAGAAGAGGCGCTTCAAAGAAGAGGTAATGTCCACTACCGATTGTTTCAACTTTATTTCTTCTTCTACTTCTTCTTTTTAGTTGTTTTATTATTAAGTAATAACATCAGTATAACCCATATACTGATATGTTATTATAAATATGAAACAACCCTATTTCACCTTTTATCCATCCTACGGAAAACCAAATCACCGCACGTGCATACGTACGAAATACTGTCTCCACGCCGTGGTGTAATCTGTTTTCCACCACCACCATACATGGATGGGTATAATGGTGTAGAGAATAACTATATATGATTATTGTAAAGTGATATTGATTCTGAAACAGTATACATACACTTCAATACAATTCCACGATCATGGGAACAATATTATCGCTCGTGCGTATGTACGGCCTACCGTCTCCACGATGTGATGCGACTTATTTTACATGATCTTAAATTATTAATGATTATATAAAAGAATTAAATGAATAAGTATGATATATATTAAATTAATAACATTCTGGAAATGAGGTATATTTAACCTAAAAGAAGAATAATAATTTATTCGACAAAACACGCATAAGAACAAAAAGCAATAAACACTCGAATAACAAGTAACAATGAAATATTACTAATAAGAAGCTAAGAATATGACCATATATGATATCATAAAAATGACTACAATTCTGAAATAAGTCAACAAAATTATTTAAATCATTATACAGGATGTTCAGACACATACGAAGCAAATCGGACCTAAGGTAAGGGAAAATCTCACAATCTCATTTTTATCCGAGATTGTTTATACTTTATAATTTACTGGGGAATATTTATCATCCACATCCATGTTTCCTCAATATGTAATATTATTTCCATCCATCTACAATTTTTTAAATATAATTTTACCAATTGGTGAGTTTTTAGTAAAAGATATAGAAGGAATATTTTGTAGTTTTTAGTATGAGGCACTTTTTTGACTTTTCCGGCCAAAGTACGAGAAGAATGTTTTTCTTTAACTCATAAATCATGAATGGATTTTTAGAAAAATATTTCCATGAAGCTTACTTTACAATATTTCATGTTTATTTCTAATCAAATTCTTTTATTTTAAAATTTTATGACATGTAAAGAAAGTAAAAATGTTTTTGAAGTAGAAAGGATATTTTCCTTGAGAATAGAGTTCAAGCATTTTATCAAAATTATTTTCCATCTAAGATGATATAGGGTTCTGTTTATATCCCTATTTTTACATTTATTTGATTATGTTATGATGGAATTATTTTTATGATGTCCTTTTATCTTATATGGATTATGTTATGATGGCATGATGTTTAAGAATCCCATTTTTATTACATGGGTTATGCTATGATGTATGATTTATGATCTTGTGGAACACATAAGAATGTTATAATTATGAGATGGGTGGGACCTATATATCCCTCCAATGAATTGGGTAAAGATTTATATCTCACAAGATAGACATGGCTGGAACGGCAGGTTGAACCGGTTTAGTGAAACGTGACTGAAATGAGGAGTGAACTCGGTTCAGAATTGGAATTTGTCCTCTAAGATAGTCTTGGAAATGAGTCTTGACTACTAAGAAATGATTCTCTTTGATTATGTGTGTATTCCACAAAGTTTCATGTTTTATGTTATGATTATTGGGATTACATTTCACTACTATGATTTATCCCATGTTATGAAATTATGATCTCTTTTGCAGGTTAAGATTTCCAAAATGTTATGTTATTATGAATATGATGTGATTGATATTTCTTTTGTTGACCCTTACTATGCATTTAAGCTCACCATTTTGTTTGTTTTCTTTTCCCCAGGTCATGAATAAGGATATTAGGTATGATATTCCAAAAGGGACTCTAGATATGATAAAATAAAAGGGAGACAATGTAGATGTTTTATGAACCAGTTGTTTATGTTTCCCAGTTTCTAAAGACACTATACCTATACGGTCCTTTCATGGTTTTGTTATATGTTGTAATAAGTGTGCTTCACTTCTGAAGTATTAACAATGTTTGTAAAGTATGGGTCGTTATAGTTAAGGAAATTTTGTATTATTATAATATTATTTTTACCTTGAATTACCCTATTTAATTTTATCCGCGGTTAATAAAAGTCAAAAGTTAATATTCACCAAAAGTTATTTTTTATCTTATTGAACCACATTTTACTTAATAATAACAACCATATATGTATTATTTTCTAAATTCCATCCACAAAGCGGTAAAATTTCATTTAAATGAAAAAGTCATTTTTTAACTACGATGTAGTGGTTTCACTATTCATCAAAAATTGATGTTTTTCAGAAAAATACCAAAAATTCAGCCTAAGCTATATTTGATATTCATAATTCAAAAATGATGTGTATTTTGCCAAATTTAAAACATAGAAGTTGTATTAATTAATTTAAAATTAATTCCCATTATCAAAACAAATAGTGTATTTTTTAGAAATAATAACTATCAAATGATTGATACTTGTTTATGTCCAATTTATAAGTGAAATTAATTACAATGACCAAAATTGGATTAAATGGTAAAAAAATAATATAATTATACTTTAAAACCAATTAAAAAGATAATCTAACCATATAAATAAATTATATTAAAAGGAACTTTTGAATTAAAAAACAATATTTTTCACTATTCATTAAAAAATGAATTTTATTAGAAAAATACCAAAATGTTACCCAACGTGAGTTCTGATGAATCTATTCTAAAGAAGAATTTTATTTTGTCAAATAGAACAAATAAAAGTGACCAAAACTAGATTTAAAGAGGGTTCACCATCAAAAGGCAGTAAATTAACCTTTTAAAGTAAAATTAATATTCAATTCACAAATATGAATAACTATGGAAAATGCCTTGTTATTTATTTACCTGGGTTTTTACATCCTTCCCCCATTTTGGGAATTGCGTCCTCACAATTTTATTCACTTATCAAATAAGTGGGGGTATTTATCCGTCATAGCATTTTCAGATTCTCATGTTGCCTCTTCAACCATATGGTTTTTCCACAAAACCATTACCTGGTGAATTACCTTATCCTGTAACACTTTCTCTTTATAGTCAAGAATATAGACTAGTTATTCCTTATAAGAGATATTCTATTTCAAATAAACTACCTCTAGGCTCAAAACATGAGATTGATCTGGAATATACTTTCTCAACATTGAAACATGAAAAAAATTGTGTACCTCGGATAAACATGGAGGTAAAGCCACTATGTATGAAACTGATCCAACTTTCTGTAGGATTTCATAAGGTCCAATGATCCTCGGAATCAACTTTCCCTACTTCCCAAAATGCATCACACTTTTCCATGGAGAAAATGTGAGAAGGACATGGTCACCTACCTTGAAATATAGATCCTTCCTTCAGTTATCCGCCTAACTTTTCTGTCGGCTCTGAGCTGTTCTCATGTTCTTATGAATCAACTGAACTTTTTCTTCCATCTCTTCTACCAATTCTGGTCCCATCGGCTTCCTTTCAACTAATTCATCCCAAAAATCTGGAGTTCGACACCACTTTCCATATAATGCCTCAAATGGATCCATCTGTATACTGGAATGAAAAATGTTATTATAAGAAAATTCAACAAAAGAAATATGTTTGTCCCAACTTCCCAGGTAATCCAGTGAACAAGCACGTAGCATATCCTCCAAGGTATGAATTTTTCATTCTGACATCCCATCTGATAATGGAAGAAAAGATGTACTAAATTTTAATTTAGTACCCAACCACTTCTAATGTAATTTCCAAAAGTTAGAGGTAATCTTACGATCATGATCAAATAAAATGGAGAGGGGAACACCATGAAACATGACTATCTCTTTAACATACAAATGAGAAAGTTTATCTAGATACAAAGTATCTCAAATAGGAATAAAAGGAGTAGATTTAGTCAACCGATCAACAATAACTTAGATTGCATTTTTACCTCGAGATGCCTTTGGTAATACCACAACGAAGTCCATGGATATATTTTCCCATTTACACTCTAGCACTGGTAAAGACTGAAGCATCCCTTTTGGTAACTGCTACTCTGCTTTAACTTGCTGAAAAGCCAAACACTTCATAGTAAAATCAGCAATATCTCTTTTCATTTCATTCGACCAGTAATACTCAAGATGATCTCTGTACATCTTACTACAGCTAGGATGAACTGAAAATGGGGAAATATTAGCTTCACATAACAACTCATTCTTCAACTGTGAATCACAAGGAACACATAATATTTTACCAAACCTTAAAACACAATCATTATCAATGTTAAATTCAGGCAACTTACCCTTATGAACCAACTCTACCTTTTTCTGTAACTCACTGTCTTCTCTCTGTGCTTGCTTAATTCTGTCTGATAGAGATTATTTCACTGACACCTAAAATAACATAGAAAAATTTCTTACACCAACAACTTCTATTCCAAAGTTTATCAAATCAAAAACCAAAGGATCACATTCCAAACCTATCATGGTTAATGAAGCATTAATTTTTTTACTTAGAGCACCATCCACTTTATTTTCTTTTCTCAGATGGTAAAGGATCGTGCAACAATAATCCTCGATTAATTCTAACCATCTTCTATGTCTCATGTTAAATTTTTTCGGAGTGAATATATACTTCAAACTTTTGTAGTCAGTATATATTTCACATTTTACTCTATACAAATGATGCTTCCAAATTTTTAAAGTAAAAACGATAGTAACTAATTCCAAATCATGTGTAGGGTAATTTAACTAATGAGGTTTCAACTGACGTGAAGCGTAAGAAATGACCTGATCATTATGCATAAGGACACAACCATTTCCTTTCAAAGAAGCATAACTGTAATTAAAAAACTCACTATTTCTATAAGGTAGTGCCAAAACTGGAGCATTCACCAATCTTTTTTTTCAATTTCTGAAAACAATCATCGCATTCTTTTATCCAAAGCAACTTAACACCCTTTCGAGTAAACTTAGTCATTAGGATAGATAACCATGAAAAATTCTCAACAAACCTCAGTTAATAACCTGATAAACCAAGAAAACTATAGATATCAATTATATTTGGGGGTCTTGGCCATTCTTCAACAAATTTTGTTTTAGTAGGATCAACCATTATGCAATTTTTTTAAACAATGTGACCAAGGAAAGAAATTTGAGGTAACCAAAACTCACACTTACTGAACTTCCCAAATAATTTCTTTTATTTTATGGTTTTCAAGAACACCCTTAAATGAATTTCATGATCCTATTTAATTTTAGAATAAACCAAAATATCATCAATGAATACAACCACTAACTTATCCAAGAAATCACAGAAACTTCTATTCATAATATCCATAAATAAAGTGGGTGCATTGGTTAAACCAAAATGAATAACTACAAATTCATAATGGCCCTATCTAGTACGAAACATGGTCTTCCAAATGTCTTCTTACATTACTTTCAATTGATGGTACCCAGACCTCCAATCAATTTTTGAAAAATACTGAGCTCGTAGGATCTGATCAATCAAATCATCGATTTGAGGCAAAGGATACGTGCTCTTAACAGTGATGTTATTCAATTCTCTATAATCAATTTAGAGTCTCATTGAACCATCTTTATTTTTAATAAATAAGACAGGATCACCCCATGGTTATGTTCTAGGTCGAATGAAACCTTTATCTAATAAATCCTACAATTGATTCTTTAACTCTAAAAGATCAATTTGAGCCATTCGATAAGGGGGTTTTGAAATTGGCTTAGCATTAGGAAATATGTAAATAATAAATTCAACTTCCCAATCAGGTATAATACCAGGCATTTAATTAAAAAAACATAAAGGTACTCATTTAACACTGGCATATCATTAATCTGAACAGTTCCTTTGTTTTCAAAAATATGTGAATGGTAACATTCATTTCTATCTTTTACTAGTTTCGTAGCTTCCTAATATACTATCAAAAGAAAGGGTTCATTCTTTACACAAACTGAAAATCTTTCTGAAAATAAACCACTTTAGCTCTGCAGTCAATCTTAGCATGATAAATAGGAATCCAATCCATTCCCAAAATAACATCAAACTCTACTAGAGGTAAAACTATGAGGTTTTCTTCAAGATTATTCCTGCCCACAAGGACAGGAAGGATCTTATGTTATATTTTTGTCTCAAAATTTCCTCTAGGTGCTTTTACCATATGTTCCAAATCTATATCTTGAGATGGAATTCCCAATTTACAAGAAAACTTCTCAGAAATAAACAAATGTGTAGACCCTGAATCAAATAACACATTGGAATAACTTGAACAAATAAATAGTGATACTACTTCATTTGATGGCCCAACATCTGATGAAGTTGTTGCAAAGGATTTCACGAACCCTTTCTCCTTGTAGTCCGGCTGATTTCCCTCTGTTGAGTTCTTTGTTGGACACTTATTTGAAAAATGTTCCATTTGATTGCACTTAATTTTTTTTATTGATTGTAAATAATATTTTATCTTTCCATTACCTTGATCCTTTTCAGTGAAATTACGAGTTTTATGTCCCATTTTACCACATCGGTAGAACTTACCAAACTTCCAAATACATTCCCCAACATGCTTTTTACAACAATTTTCATAGACTGAAAACTTATGTTTCTTACCATCAGACTTTTTTTAAGAGTTCTTCTCTTTCATCTACCCCCTCGACCTCTTATTCTGTTTGTTAAAGAACACTTGATCATCGGAAAATTCCATTTCCACATTATCTGCACAATGAACAAGTATTTCATAACTTTTGAACTCACAAGAAGCTAAAGCCCTTAGATACTTTGGTTTAAATCCTGAGTAAAAATGGTTGCTTTTACGATCAAGATCTCATACGAAATTTGGAGCATACCTTTCCAGTCGAGTGAATTTTTCTTTATAAGCATCCACTGAGTCATCCTCCTACCTCAATTATAGGAATTTTTTTTCCATACTAATTTGAACCACCTTAGGAAATTATTTCTCAAGAAACATACCTTTTAGTTCATCCCAATCAAGAGCATCAATCTCGTCAAAATCTCCGATATTTTTCACCATCGACCACCACTGATCATCTTCACCTTCAAAATGGTAAGAAAATAGACTAACCTTTTGATGTTCTGAACATCCCATGACATCAAAAAAAATTTCCAGTTCTTTAATCAACCTTTCAGCTAACACAGGGTCAGATGATCCTCTGAATGATGAGGGATGTTGCCTCATGAAATTTTCCACTACTGACATGTTCCTCCGTGTTTGATCTCACTAATCTCGTGCATGGATACCACCACCATTTATTACCTGAGTCAATTGTTCCATCACTCCAACAAACTATTTAGTTCCGATTCCAACCATCTCAGGTTGCTGATTTGGAAGGTTGTCTTCCTCCTAATGTCTTCCCAACATAGCTGCCCCGTTTCCTCTACATAAAACCATTCTGAACACAGAAATATCTTAGGCAAATCAACATGTTAATCTATAAATGATATATTATTTCAATATAAAGTAATTTATGGATATGAATTTAACAATATCCTAACTCTTAAATTTATCTAAAATGACCTCTGATACCAACTATAAGGACCTGGCCATAAACATTACATAATCTTGAATTAAATGAATAATTCACATTGTGGATCTCTTTAGGTTTAGAGTTTTAGAGAATTAGGCCATAAATATTACATTACATCTCAAAAATTACAAGGTATAAAATTCTACTCAGTTTCCATTTTTTTTCATAAAATATAAAAACTCTTGAAAAAAAGAGTCATGTGTAGTCCCATGTTTTAGACAGCATGACCTTTCCTTGATCCCATCCTTGACCCTATTCATCTTTAGATTGTATGGAAAACATTTCAAAGCTTGGAATGAATATAAAAGGCTCAGTAAGGGTTATAAAAAAAAGAAATAAATTGTTAGTTCATCATTTCATACATAACATTAGCTCCCGAACATACCTCATGAAATCCTAAGATTTTTGAACAATACATAGAAACATAAATCATAAAGGAAACTTGTGGAATTCGTATCATACTTACATTGCAGCTATCATAGCTACGTAGTGAATTACATTTGGAATACCCATCATCGTATATTCCTTAAATATCTTAGGAGAAACAATCACATTTACCTCTGTCACCTTACCTAATGCATTTGAGAGCTATATCGGGATCACCCTCCCTAGGTTTATCATGGAACCATCCGTATAAGTAACAATTCCAAAGAACTATAACATATTCATAAAACATAAAACTGACATAAAGGAAAGACAAAATTTCCACATTTTAGTCACAATATATCATTTAAATATATTTTAATAATCAATCCATTATCAAAACCATTTTAAATACCAAGATATGTAAAAAGATTAAATGGTAATAACTTTTCTTTTAAAAATATTACATCCTGTTAAGGAAGAAAAACATCAAATAATAATCGTGGTGGTGGAAAGGTCATTTTCACCACGTACATTAAAAAAACATTCATTTTTGTCATTTTTTAAAATTCTTTATAGAAAAATATTCCCTTTTAATGAAATTAAAATTAAAAGGTGTTTATACAGTGTATAAAATATAGTCATGTATTAAAACAAAATATGCGTCAATGAAAGGAGATTGACACGAAGTCCCTTACCTCGTGTCCGACTTGACCCGTTCGTTATTTAATATCCTGAATAACAAACTAAAGTTAATTTATACTTGATTAAGAACTTTTTCTATCTTTATTATTCCTTATATATATGTTATAAACATTATGTAATCATTTAAGTTAATAATGGTCATTTTGTCGATATTTGGCACTTGAGTCAAACATGGACTTCTTATAATTACTAGTGGTTCCCATGGTCAAAATTTCATTATATCCAAAATTATATTCATGATTTAGATATCAAATATATCATATATTTCTACTATATACTTTTATTTATAATAGTACATAACATTTGGAGGTAATAAATGAAATGCACCGTTCATGGAGACGGTTGGCCGTACATAAGCATAAACGCTACTTTCATTTCTATTTCTTATTTTAAAGGAATGAAAACATAATGATAAGTAGGTATATTATAATTATAGTATAATATCATATAAAATATCATTAACTACATTCTTTATACATCCCACATATGGAATTAAAGAGTCATATCACTTTTAGGGGGCGGTAGTCCGCACTTCCTCAAATGAAATTATTGCGTTTACCCATTATAGTATCTATAAAGTTATGATATAAAAAAATTATAGAATAATAAAGAAAAAATAAAAATAATAAACATAATTTATAAATATAGTGTCATCTTAATGGCCACCATGAGAGGCGGTAGGAGATAATCGAACAATCATCGTTTCGTGAGGCGTTAGTTTGCCATTCACAGAAACAGTATATTCTTCACCCATTAACAAGAGGTGTGTGTAAGTGTAGTTAGAATCCTTATCATAACAACATCCTATTATAATGAGTATATTGGTGTTTTTATAAAATAAAGGGATAAAAAGAGTTTAGGTTTTGGAGAAGTAAAATAAAATAAAAGAAGTTAAGAGAAACTGTTACCTTTAAATTGGGTAACCCCCATTGGTTTGAACCAAAAGGACTTTTTGAAGTGCCTTCTGCCAAAGGTATGGATTCTATTAAAAGGAGAGGGATCTTGAGAGAATATTTGGGCAGGGGTTGGAAGATCCAAGTGGCTTGAGATTTGTGGGTAATGAGTTAGAAGTGAGGGCTTTTTATAAGGGGGAGGAGGGGCTATTTAGGAAAGTGTGAAAATATTATTTTATTATATAATGTTATTTCGTTTCTAAAGGTCCAAAACTAATTAAAGTAAAATATAAGATGACTAATGGTCTAAATAAAATCATCCAATAAGAATTGGACAGGTTTTGGATATTTTTTTTAATATTTATAATCTTATTTATTTAAATAATTTATTAATGAGGTAAATACTACATCATTATTCTGTCATAAATAATTTAATTTAATTAATGTCTAAAAATTATAAAAAAATACCATGATGTAGGAAATAATTTTATATTTCCAATTAATTTTAATATTCGAAAAGATAATTTATATATCCCCTTGTAAAAATTAATTAACTAAAAGATATTTGTTTATGTCATTTTTTTTCCTTTACTTTAAGTTAATTAATCTAAAGTGTCAATATCACTCCCAAGTGGAACAATGGGGTCCCAAAATCGACCCGAAGATGACCATGGTCGTAAATGACCCAAAAAATAACTTTAGGACAAGTGTTAAGGTAATTTTGTATTATTATAATATTATTTTTACCTTAAATTACCCTACTTACCTGTATCCGTGGTAAATAAAAGTCAAAAGTTAATATTCATCAAAAATTATTTTCATCTTCTTGAACCACATTTTACTTATTAATAACAACCATGTATGTCTTATTTTTAAAATTAAATCCACAAAAGCGGTAAAATTTCATTTAGATGAAAAATTCAGTTTTTAACTACGACTTAGTGGCTTTATTATTCATCAAAAATTGATGTTTTTCAAAAAAATATAAAAAATTCAGCATAAGATATATTTAATTTTCCGAATTCGAAAATGATATCTATTTTACCAAATTTAAAACATAGAAGTTTGATTAATTAATTTAAAATTAATTCCCATTATCAAAACAAATTGCATGTTTTTAGGAAACAATAACTATCAAAAGATTGATACTTTTTTATGTCCAATTTCAAAGTAAAATTAATTCCAATGGCAAAAATTGGATTAAATGGTAAAAAGATAATATAATTACACTTTAAAACCAATTAAAAAGATAATATAACCATATAAATAAATTACATTAAAGGGAACTTTTGAATTAAAATACAGTATTTTTCACTATTCATTAAAAAAGGAATTTTATCAGAAACATACCAGACTTTTACCCAAAGTAAATTTTGATGACCTGATTCTAAACAAGAATTTTATTTTATAAAATAGAACATATAAAAGTGACCAAAACTAGATTTAAAGAGGGTTATCCATTAAAAGACGGTAAATCAACCTTTTAATGTAAAATTAATATTTAATTCACAAATATGAATTATTATGAAAAATGTCTTGTTCTTTATTTACCTGGGATGTTACATATTAAATATGATATAAGAAACCTAAATGTCCAATTATCTATAAAACAAATTAGAAATAACAAATGGTTTTGTAATGAAACTATCATTTATTTTAAATACAACATCTATAAAAAAAATACTTATAGAATCAATCACATAAGTTTATCATTTTTTAAAAATAATCAGTGTTTGTTGTGTTTTTGAAAAAACACTTATTTTATTTTTTATAAGAAAACCATTTAAATGAATGGAAGGAGAAAATTCATTTAACAACAAATAGTATTGTAATCAGTTCCCAATAAGAACTCTATGATGGAGCCGAAAAACACAAAAAATCGTGAAATAAAATAGGCCAGGGAAAATCGAATGCAGAAAAAATCATTCACACAAAAACCCTCTATATCAGGAGTTGATGTTCCTTGGCCTATACCAAAAAAATTATAATATTAAAAATTAATTACATGAATATGATTTTTCTTTTTTTACCAAAAAAATATTTTAGCCTCTATATGTGTTCAGACTTCTCTTTTATAGCGTGGTGAAATTCTTCAATAACCTCCAATAAATGACAAACACCCAACAATTTATCAACTCAATGGAAACTTACTTTTATAAGAACCCATATTTGAGAATAACCTATCAAGAACTTCAAAAACTATGTTAGTTTCACGATCAAGCCTCTCTTGAATAATTGTCAAAATGTCCCCACCAAATTTATAATTCAATAAAAATAACACCAGAAAGGTTTGTTATTGAATAATAACAAAATTAAATATTAAAATTAATCTTACCCATTATGGCTTAAACTAGTTAATATAGGAACATGTTTTACATTGTTTTTTAGAGGTACTCCCCCACCCCATAATTTATTTCCATGGATACCATAAGAAAAGAATTGTATAATTAACAATAATTAAAAGATTTATACAGTAAATAAAAATATTAATAAAATATCTCAATATAAAGCTATAATAGAAAATTTCCACAAAAAATCAATTCCACATCTACTCGGATCACTTACAACTCTCTAATATCCGATCAAAGATCACACAATCAGGGGATGCTGACTCATAATTCGCCTATAAGATTTTGATCTTGACTGACAATGAAGACCTTTCTCTTAATTGAGTATGGTTGTTTTAATCATGAATATTAATCATTTAAATAATGTTATAAAAATTATTTTACCCCAAAAGTTGCTTATAGTTATTCATGTAATAGAAAAATCCAACAACATTAGCTGTTTTAAAGTGTTTTCATATAAGACACAAACATCTAGACCATACATATACATACACCAAAAAATACACTAATGTTGAACTACTTATGACAATAAAGAGTAAACCAAATATATCAACCCATACCCTTTCCCATACTAAAATCATCAACATTTTATTTTTCATTCCATGAAAAATGCTTTATGTAACATCAACTCAAACACTCAAAACTATATAATAAAAATCATTTCCACTGAAAAAAAAAGAAATCATGATGTATTACCAATTGTTCAATGAAGGCGATGAGGTTTATTCTAGGGATCATTTTGATGGTATCTCTCTTTCATGCATCATTAATATCCACGACCTAGAATCATAAATAATGGAAATAGTTAAATTGATCCAAAGAAATTGTGGAGGAAAAGTAACAGTAACACCACAACCAAATCTCCCTTGTAATTCCCATTCCTTATACATTCATTGCATTCCAATTCTCCAACTTTCTTATCTTTTCCATCCTTCTTTTTTTATTTATATTTAAAGTTCTTCTGCCCAACTATCTTGTTCATCCTTAGAGCAAGATTAGCTAGTTTATTGTCAGAATGTTCGCTTTCACAAGATTTAGATTGAAAAAAAACCTTCTTGGATTTTGATCTTGTCATTCTCTCAAGAGTCTTGGATTTCACATGTTTTAAAGTATTTGTAAAAGCAACACCTCCATTCCCATTCTTCTTCTTAACATTATCAGCGTCTCTTTTCATTATAGTCTCATCTTGAAGAAGAGTTCCAAAATTTTCATCAAGAGTAATCTATGAGACTTTCCTATTCTCATCTATATCTTTTCTCTTTGATTACCACTAATTTGGCATGATGTATATAATATTGTCTATACATGCCTCATTATCCAAACCTTTTTCACCCATGGATTGTAAACTGTTGATAATAGTCATAAATATCTGTTGTACCTTACATATAGGTTCTCCATAAGGGAATAAAAAACCATGGTACTCAGCTCTAAGCATAGCTCTTCTGGTTTCAATAACTTTGGAAGTGCCAAAATTTGTAACTTCAAGTTTCTTCCAAATAAAACTAGCTACTTCAAACGAAGAAATTTGGATATATATATTATAGGTCATGGAAAAAAACGAAGTATTTCTTACCTTATATTTAAGTTGATATTCTGACTTCTCTTGGTTAGTAAAATTTATGACTTCTTTATCAGGAATCCTGTAATCTTCAGTAAGCATAACAAATCTGTCCACTCTAGTGTTTATAAAAAAAGTCTTCATATCATCTCTCCAATATTCTTAATCATTTCCCAAAAAAATATGTGGTCTAGTAGGATTAAGGTTATCAATTGAACCAACGTTTATTCCTGCCATCTTAAAAAAAATCTATCCACACATACTTGTCAGTAATAAAGGTTTGTAAACAAGGACAAAAATATCCTAAGCAAGAAAAACACAGAACAATGAAAAATTGAGCAAGAAAACTTATATGTGAATATAAGTATATCAGATATCAACCTTTGATACCAATTGTAGGATTGCTTCTAAGTATGAGGTAATCTTCCTATGATACCTATTATAGGATTGATATGATACTGATTGTAGTATCAAAATATTGATGTAGATTATCAATATACAAGAGGGGTGGTGAATTGTATACTTTAAAAATTCCTTAAGTAAATTTTTTATAAACAAAATTCACAACACCTCTATATTCTACAAACTTTCTTGATTCCAGAAATGTCATTCCGAGAATGAGATTCTGGAAATATGGTTCTGGAAATGAAACAAGTTCAACAAACTAACTAGTTCTGGAAATGTAGTTCGAAAAATGAAACTTAACATAAGTTTACAAAAACAAAGATTATAACTTAAAGCGCATAGAACCTTATTTAATTCGAGTAAAATTATAAGAAAGTATAAGATATTTATACTTTATTCAACAACCAAAATACAATGGAAAACAGACTTCAAACAATACAAGTAACAAGTATAGAAATCTTTTAACCCAAAGAGTAGGGTATCCAACAACGTTGGATAAATTTATGTTGATTTATACATTCAAGAAAGTATGTCTTACCCAAAACTAGGTAATCCCTCAATCCAATGATCGATATATGTCTTTCTATCCTTGCAAGCCCTCGAATAAGAAGGAAAATGGAACCTCTTCCTTCCAAATCTGTAAGCCCATGATCATCACGATTAGAGACTATAAATAGAAAGTCTGAACAAGTTGTTCACACCCAAACAAGTTGTTCCCATCATCTGCATAATTAACTGATATTTGAAAGGGCCTCTCTCTCTAGAAAACACTTCAAAAACATATAATCTATTGAATAATAGAACTTTGTGGTGCTTGTTCAAATGAGCTCCTATTTATAGGCACATCCTCAATGATCAGATCCCTCCTCCAATGATCATATTTTTCCTTGAATTTCGGAGGGAACTGTATACGTGTTGCTCAAACAATGGTTAGTAAATAACAAAATTCACGACATCATTTTATAACTCAAAAAAGAGTGAGTAAAAATAAGGTTTCTTAACGAAAACCATTTTTTGGAGTCTATGGAAAATAAAAGTTTGTAGTCTAAGCAAGTTAACCTTTAGAGTATATATTACAACAATATTCGGATTCTATTTCTTAGGAATTCAGAATCAGAAATCTATATAATTCAAATTCTGAATTAATGAGAATTAGGAGTCTGAACTTATAAAGTTCTGAGTTTAAATTCATAGGAATTTGGAAGCTGACCTTTATAAAGTTCAAAATCTGAATTCAAAAAGTTCGGAGTCTAAACATAGAAAGTTCAGAGTCTGAATTTAGAGGAATTTGGAACCTGAATTCGAATCCTGAAAATAGAATGCTCTATAACTAAGTATTTATAGGATTCCAAGGATTTAGATGTGAAACCAAATTTTATACTTAGAAAGAAAATGAGTTAGGTTATACTATGAACAATGAGAAAAAGGTAAGGATAAATTTTCCTTTAGGATGGAAATTTTTCTTTATCAAGTAAAATCTTAGGGAAAATAAAAATTTCCTTAAGATAGGGTGTTTGTGATTTTCAAAACATGAAGGAATGAAAAAGTCATAAGGAAAACTTATTGACTCAACAATATCCCCAAATATGAAAGAATGGGAATTTCACGAGGAAACGTTATTGAATCAACAATTTCCCCCTTTTGGGAAAGCACAAACATCCTTACTAAAAAGAGATAAAGAATATAAGAACTTATAAATTTTATGGACATGTAAATAAAACTTATCTCCCTTTACACATGATAAATGGTGAGTACCACTAACTCCCCCTTAGGATTTGTAAACACTAAATATTGTATTCTTGATTTCTGGATTGAGACTTATTATTTTATTGCATACGGAAATCTCTTTGAATAAGAACGCCCCCTTAGATGAACTCCCCCTTATATAGGTAAATTTATTCTTTTACTTTGTATTATATTTTTTTACATTCCTTTATCACCCATTGTGATTTTCAATAAGGATGAAAGGGAATGGAAAAGGAAATATGGTACCTGAAATATTAGTACTAGACAAATAAAAAAAAAGAGAAACCTAGACTTTCATTACGATTGAAAAAATTTATACAAGGAAGGATTAAAACAAAAGAACAGAATTGAGAAAAATTATCCTTTCTTCTCCCTCGACATCAACTTCTTTACTATTGTTTTGAGCTTCTTGAGTTCCTTGTGATCATCCTCTCCTCGTTTGAGAAGCTGATCCTGTTCTTCAGTTTTCTTTTATATGGCTTTGATTCTTTCTTCCTGAGCCTTAAGAAATTATGTCTTCCCCATCCGCACTTCTTCTTGCTTAGAATTTTTTTTTTCAAGTTCGATTCTAAGATCTCTTTCTCTCTTCCAACTCTGAGAAACTGTATACAACTTCACAATCAGATCTTTCCCTTTTTGAATCTGAGAATTCTGTTCCAGAGTTAGCTTCTCCTCAAAACTATTTGTGAGATCCTTGATCATCACAACTTCGATGTCAAATGCGTCCTTGGCACTTTCTTAGAACTCATCAAGAATTATCATGTCTTCTATAGTTTTCTTTGACCTACTGGTCATCTTCTTGCAGGATCTTCTATGGGATTTGTAATTTATAAAGATGTTTTCCAAATTAACCTCAAAATTAATGCATTTATCTATTACCATAGATACTGAATCTGATTTATATTTTAAGGAATTTTGAAGCATTGGGAATCTGGAGTCAATACTGGGAAATATCGGAATAGTTCCAAAATGATTTTTTAATGAATCGACTACGAAATCATGTCCTAGAGAGTATGATTTTGAATTAGAAATTTTTCTTGGTGAGGATTCTTTTTCTATCTCAGCAGCTTTCCTCTTTGAAGATCCACCAGAATCATTATTATTAACCATAACATTGGTAGGTGTATCAACAATCACCTATTTTCCCTTATCAACTTTTGAAATGGTTTTCTCTTGATCTGGTGATTCATGCTCACTACCAGATAATTGTACAATTTTATCTTCCTCTATCTCTTCCTTCTCAGATCCTGCCTCAACATCCTCTGGATGAATGAAATCTTTATTGATGGTTTCTTCTTCAGATGTTTTATTGACTTCGTCTTCAGCCTTCTCTTCATCCTTCCTAGAAGAAGAAAGCTTAGATGATTCAGCTTGTGAGGTTCATTATGATAATTTTTCTGAAGGACTCTCCTTCTCATAAAAATCCTCAACTTGCTTTATCAGATCTTCAGTATCACCCCTGCCTTCTTCTTCTTCTTCTACTTTTTTTTTCATGGACTTATTTCTCTTAGACATTTTCTGGAGTCATAAAAATTTTTCTTGGATTCTCTGGTATTGATTTTATCTTGAAGGATTCTGGTACCATAAACTTATTGGATGCTTTCTTAGTAGCCTTCAGAAGTTATTCCACTATCTCCGCCTTAGATACTTCTTCTTTAGTTTCTTTTCTTTCTGTTTCCTCTCTAGCTCTTCAGCTGCCTTTCGTTTTAGAGATTTTTCTTTAGCAGGATCCCACCCAAACTTAGGCTACCCTTATTTTTAATTTTTCTTATTGTCCCTCCACTTAGAAATATCCTCATCCAGATAATCTTTTTGTTTCTTTGGCTTTGGTGGAGCATATTGGGTTTCCTTTTCCATTGGATATTTTTCTTTCTCTTCCACTTCCTTCAATGTCCTCTTGCTTCCTCCCTTCATAGAGGTCTCAACCACCTCTTTTTTCTTTGAAATCGCTTCGAATTCCCCATAAATAAAGTCATAAACTCTTTCGGATTTTATGGAGAATCCAACTTTTATTCTTCTCAAAGTATCATCACTTAGAAGCATAACTTTTCAATTACTCGACTTAGATTTGTAAGGGATTTTGAAGGATTCTAGGTACCAAACAATCATCTTAGAAAGAATGATTGGATACATAATTATCTGAGCCTTTAGATTTCCATTCTTAATGTTATCAATAGTATCAAGGGTATTCTTGATCAATTTTATTTTCCTTCAGTTTAACAAGAAATCCAGGATGTACATATCTCTCTTCTTCAAAGTATCATTGTCTCCTTTTCTCAGTATGATAAATCCTTGAACCCACAACTCAAGAATCCGATAATTTTTATTCAAGTGATGATTTTTTAGAGTCTTTACTTCTGAAAGACCAAGAAATGCCATGGACTTTTCCTTATCGAAACTACCTTGCACATCAGAAAACTTATGAGAACAAGACTCAGCTTCCCCTTCATAAGGAATTCCAACCAAGCTTGTAGCCTTGATGTAGGAAAGTGAATAAGTTTTTCCATAGTACTTGAAGGAAAACTTACTCCTCCCTTCTTCCTTAAAAAAACCACTGGATCATAGGATTTTATTAATAAATCCTAATAAACCAAATCCTGGGTTTTCTATTTTAAAAGGAAAACCGTTTCCCATCCGTTCAGCTTTATATTCTTGGGGATAATAGAATTATACTTTGTGAAAAACTTCGGGTCCACTAACCTTTCTCTATATATTTTTCATTTAGGGATTGGTTTGATGGATGATATATCATTTTGAGCAGAAACTTCGGCAGACATTCAGAAGTAAGAAAGATCTGATAAGTTCAGAACAAGATTTTATAGAAGGGAAAAGCTTCAGCATGCACGAAAATCTTTATTATGAAAAACATTATTTCAAAAAATTTAACAAAAAAAATCTTTATTAAAAAAATTTTAGAAACCAAATTTCGAAAAATTTTAGACTACTAAAAAAATTTATACTATGAATAAAATTTAGACTACAAAATATTTTAGATTATGAAAAATTTTAGACTACGAAATTTTTTTAATCTAACAAAAAAATGTACTCCCTCGATGAAAAGGAGTTAATTTCTGTAAGGATATTGTTTTAATAAGAAGTTAACATGGAATATTACCTTATGATTATCTTTCCTAACTTAGTTTTAATGTATTAAAATCTATTGGAGGGTAAAGATTTTGTAAAAATATCAACATGTTGATCTTGTGTTCTGATAAATTGAAGAATGATATATCCTTTTTGTGTGTGATCCGTAAGAGAGTGATGCCTAATATCTATGTTTTTTGCATGATAGTGATGTGCAGAGTTTTTTCTTAAGGCAATGATACTTGTATTATTACACAAAATTTTTGTTTTGGTAAAACTCATACCATAGTCTGTGAGTGTGTGTCGCATCTACAACACTTGAGAAAAAAAACTACCAGCTTCTATATATTCAACTTCAGCAGTGGAAAGTGCTACTGAGTGTGGCTTATTTCATGAACAAGAAACTAATGAATCTTCTAATAAATGAAAAGTTCCAGATGTACTTTTCCTATCCATTCTACATCCACCAAAATCATCATTCGAATTTTTTTGAAACAAAATAATTTCCAGAAGTGTGAAAGAGTCCTAGATCCATTGTTCCCTTTATGTAGAGAAAAATTATTTTCACTGCATTTAAATGAGATTACATAGGATTGGATTGATATCTTGCACATAAGAATACTGAAAACATTAAGTTTGGATGACTAACAGTCAAGTAAAGTAGACTTCCTATCATACCTCTAAATGATGTTTGATTTACTGGTTTCCCAGATTCATCAAGATCATGTGAATTTGAGGTACCAATGGGAGTAATTATACTCTTAGTGTTTTCATATCCACACTTTTTAAGAAGTTGTGTTAACATACTTATGTTGGGATATATAAATTCTTTCTGGTTTTTGAGAAATTTGAAAACCAAGGAAAAATGTTAACTCACCCATCATACTCATTTCAAACTCATATTTCATTAGATCCACAAAGGAATCAGTTAAAGATTGTTGAGTTGAACCAAATACAATGTCATCAACATAAATTTTCCCAATGAAAACATTTTTCTTTTCTTTCTTTATAAAAAGAGTTGGTTCATCATTTCCCTTAACATAATTATTTTGAAGAAAAAATCCTGTAAGTCTATCTCACAAACCTCGAGGGGATTGCTTAAGTCCATACAAAGCTTTGGTAAGTTTGAAAACATGATCAGGATGTTTTTTATATTCAAAACCAATAGGTTGTTCATAAAAAACTTTCTATTGAACAAAACCATTAATGAAAGCACATTTAACATCCATTTGAAAATGATTAAAATTTAAGAATGCTACAAAGGAAAGTAGAATACGAATAGATTCATGTCTAGCTACTGGAGTATAGGTTTCTTCATAGTCTCTTCCTTCTTGTTGATTATAGACTTTAGCAACAAATCAATCTTTATTTATTACTATGATTCTATTTTCATCACACTTATTTCTAAACACCCATTTTACTCCAATAATAGAAGTTTCCTCAGGTCTTTCAACCAAGGTCCATACATTATTCCTTTCGAATTTATTTAGCTCATCTGACATGGATTTTATCAAATTATCATCACCTAAAGCTTAATCAGTTCTTTTTGGGTTCTAATTGAGAAAGGAATGATATATGTTCTACTTCATTCCTTAAGGAACATCTAGTCCTTACAGGTTGATTTACATCACCAATGATACTATCACTAGGATAATTCTTTAGAAACAATTGATTTGGGTTTTGTAAAACCTATTCATCAACATAGGGAAGGAAATATTATGAGGTAAATGCTTCAGAAATATTTTCTTGAACATTTTCTTTATTAGAAGGATTTTCTATCAAATTTTGATAATTAGTTTTTTTAAAACACATACGAAGATGTAGGTTGAGGTTGTTTAAAAACAAATGATCCGTTTCATCAAATTTTACATGTACTTTTTTTAACAGTATAAGTGTTTTTATTGAAAAATCTATGGGCCTTAGAAGTTGTAGAGTAGCCTAGGAAAATTCCTTCTTCAGATATGGGTGCGAATTTGTGTAAATTATCTTTATTACTAAGAATGAATACCTTTCAACCAAAAACATTGAAGTAGGAATATCTAGGTTTTCTACCATTCCATAACTCATAAAGAGTTTTATTAAGAAAAGGTCTACTCAAAACACGATTTATAGTATAATAAGCAGTACTTACTGCTTTATCCCAAATATGTTTGGCTAGAAAATATTCAATCAACATGGTTCTTGTTACCTCTTGAATAATTCTATTTCTTCTTTCGACAACACCATTTTGTTGAGGTGTTCTAGGTGATGAGAAGTTATGAGTAATGACTTTTCTACTACAAAAAATTTCAAAATACGAATTTTGAAATTCCCCTCCATGATCACTATGAGTAGTTATCAAAGGAAGGTTTTTCTAATTTTTAACGTGGGCTTTAAAACTTTTAAAATATGAAAAAGATTCAGATTTCAATGTTAGAAAATAGACCCAAGTAAATCTAGTGTAATCATCAACTAAGACAAATACATAATATTTGCCTCCAATGCTTCCAGTGTGTATTGGTCCAAAAAGATCCATATTCACTAACTGTAATGTATCTGTGTTTAAGACTTCCCTAGCAGATTTAAAACTTGATTTATGTTTCTTTCTATATTTATAAGGATCAAAAACTTTTGAAGAATCAAATATAAGCTCCAAAAGATCCTTTACTATTATTTTCTTAGAGATTTTTCATATGTTCCCAAGGATATAGTGTCCTATCCTTCTATTCCACAACCAAAAATTATTTTCCATTACACTAAGACAAGGTATATCTTGGCTCTTAAGGTCTTCTATGTTTAGAGTTTAAACATTCTCTTGCCTAAGGGAAGAAAGAATAAACTCTTCCTAGGAATTGTGTACTAACCACTTATCATTCCTAAAATTCACAAGGTAACCTTCATCACATAATTGACTTATGATAATGAGGTTGTGCTTAAGACCTTTAACAAATAAAACATTTGAAATCAATGTTTTTCCAAGAAGAAGAATGTTACATATACCAATAATTTCTCCATTAGCATTGTCTCTGAAAGTTACTTTTCCTCCTTTTTTCTTGATAGTCTTTTCAAAGAAGTTTTTGTTACCAGTCATATTCCAGGAATATATACTATCCATGTACCATGTATTTCACTTGGTACTATCTTTATTCTCCAAAATATAAGAGAGTTAGACTTTCGGAATCCAAACATTATTGGATCCGGAATTATTAGATAATTAAATTTTGGGTATCCACATTTGTTTGAAAAAATATGCTTTATGAAACCCATGGGACTAAACATTATTTAAATAGAAATTCTTCTTCCAATACCCACCACATTGACATTTAATAAAAAAAGGGGTTCTAGGAGGATCAAAATAATTGTTTCTAAAAATAGGTTTTTTTTGAGAATAACTTAACCCATGATTATTACCATGTGATTGGATCTAAGAATACATCCTGTTAAAATTTTCTTTACCAAAAGTAAAATTTTCAAGAAGTTTCTTTAAAGAATAAAATTCCAGACTTTAGTCAAAGGTCTATATTCCTATCCTCTAGAATAATATACTTAGAGTTATGTTTATACTCTAAAACAACTTTTTCTAAAAAAGGTTTTTTAATATACTTATAAATATTATCCTTCTAAGAATTTTCTTCCTCAAGTTTTTTTGAAAGATTTTATAAAACATCATTTTTATTATCATGATCTTATATAAGATCCGAAATTTATTTTGTTAAAATAGATTCTATATAATTTTTTTGAGTATCTTAGAAACTTTACAATTTCTTATTTCTTGAAAAATAGTAAACCTAGAAACTTCTTCATAGGAAGGAAAATCATTATAATTATCTGATTAAGAAGATTCTTCATCTAAAGAAAAATCTTTATCAGGTAAATTTTCACTCAAAGACATATTGTTTCAGGATTCAGAAGTTCATACATTAGCCATAAAACTTTGATTCTGAAATGGAGCTCAGGCTATTAAACCAATATTCTTTTCCTCAGAAGATTCATAATCTGAAGAATCATCAAGAAAATCTCCAGCACTGGCACTCTAAGTGTCATTGGATTTTAGGACTTTATTTTTCTTTTATCTATATAACTTCTTCTTGTTTCTCTCAGAATTCTTATCATTATTGTCTCTTTTATTAAGTAAGGGACAATCAGGTCTGATATGACCAGTTCTTTTACATTCATTGCATGCCAATTATCCAGATTTTTTTATCTTTTCCATTATTTTTTTATTTTCAATTAAAGTTATTTTCCCTAACTATCTTGTTCATCCTTTGAGAAATATTACCTAGTCAATTCTCAGAATGTTCTCTTTCACTAGATTTATATTAAAGAACAACCTTCTTGGATTTTGATCTTGTTATTCTCTAAAGAGTCGTGGCTTTCATATGTTTTGAAGTAGTTGTAAAAGCAACACCTCGATTCCCATTCTTCTTCTTAACATTATCAGTGTCTCTCTTCATTCTAGTCTCATGTTGAATAAGAGTTCCAAAAATTTCATCAAGTGTAATCTGTGAGACTTTCCTATTCTCATCTATAGCTGTTCTCTTTGATTCCCACTCATTTGGCATGATGTCTATAATCTTGTCTACATGTGCCACATTATCCAAACCTTTTTCACCCATGGATTTAAAACTATTGATTATAGTCATAAATATTTGTTGTACCTTACATATAGGTTCTATATAAGGGAAGAAAAAACCATGGTACTCAGCTCTAAGCATAGCTCTTCTGGTTTCAATAAATTTGGAAGTGCCAAAATTTGTAACTTCAAGTTTCTTCCAAATACAATTAGCTGCTTCCAACGAAGAAATATGGCTATATATTTTTCAGGTCATAGAACACAACAAAGTATTGCTTACCTTATAGTTATGTTTATATTCATGCTTCTCTAGATTATTAAAATTTCTAACTTCCTTATCAGGAATCTTGTAATCTTCAGTAAGTATAATTTTTTTTTTCCACTCCAGTGTTTATAACAAAAGTCTTCATACGATCTCTCCAATATTCGTAATCATTTACCAAAAAAATAGGTTTTCTAGTAGGATTAAGGTTATCAATTAAACCAAAATTTATTCTTTCCATCTTAAAAAAAATCTTTCCACACAAACTTTTCAGTAATAACGTTTTGTAAACAAGGATAAAAATATCCTAAGTAAGAAAATACAGAACAATGAAAAAATTGAGCAAGAAAACTTATATGTGAATATAAGTATTTCGGATACCAACATTTGATACCAATTGTACAATTGGTTCAGAGTATGAGGTAATCTTCCTATGATACCAATTATAGGATCGATATGATACTGATTGTAGTATCAAAATATTGATGTAGATGCTCAATATATAATAGGGGGGGGGAATTGTATACTTGAAAAATTCCTTAAGGAAATTTTATATAAGAAAATTCACATAACCTCTATGTTCTACAAACTTTCTTGATTCCAGAAGTGTCATTCCATGAATTAGATTCCTGAAATGTGGTTCTGGAAATGAAACCAGTTCAACAAACTAACTAGATTCCAGATATATAGTTACGGAAATGAAACTTAATAGAAGTTTACAAAAAAAAGATTCTACATTAAAGCCTATAGAACCTTATTTAATCAGAGTACAATTATAAGAAATTATAAGATAACTATACTTTCCTCAACAACCAAAATACAATAGAAAAAAACTTGAAACAGTACAAGCAAGAAGTATAGAAATATTTTAACCCAAAGAGTAGGGTATCCAACAATCTTGGAAAAAGGTCCCTTGATTTATACTTTCAAGAAAGTATGCCGTACCCAAACCTAGGTAAGATCTCAATTCGAAGATCGATATCTATCTTACTATCCACACAAGCCCTAGATTTAGAAGGAAATCAGAACTACTTTCTTCTAAATCTGTAAGCCCACAATCAGCATGATAGGAGTCTACACAGAGAAAGTCTGAACAAGTTGTTCTCAGCTGAACATGTATTTCACATAATCTGCATGAAGCACTGAGATTTGAAAGAGCCTCTCTCTATAGAAAACACTTCAACAACATATAATCTATAGAATCCTAGAACTGTGTGGATCTTGTTCAAATGAGCTCTTATTTATAGGCATATCCACAATGGTCAACTCCCTCCCCCAAAAGTCATATTTTTTCTTGAATTTCAGAGGGACATGTATGTGTGTCGCTCAAACAACAGTTAGTAAATAATAGAATACAAGACATCATTTTATAACCCAAGCAAGAGTAAGTAAAAATATGGTTTCTTAACCAAAACCATTTTTCAGTGTCTTAGGAAAATAAAAGTTCGAAGTCTTTACAAGTTAACCTTCAGAGTCTATAATACAAGAATATTCAGATTCTATTTCTTTGGAATTTGAAATTAGAATTCCACAGACATCGGAGTCTGAATTCAAAATAATTCAGAGTCTGAACTTAGAAATTTCAGAGTTTGAATTCAGAGGAATTTGGAACCTGAACATTAGAATGTTCAGAATCTGAATTCAGAGAGTTCGTAGTCCGAATATAGAAAGTTCGGAGTCTGAATTCAGAGGAATTTAGAACCTGAATTCAGATCCTAAAAATAGAATGCTCTATAACTAAGTATTTATAGGATTCTGAGGTTTTTGATGTGAATACTAATTTTATAATTAAAAAGAAAATGAGTTAAGTTATAATATGAACAATGAAAAATAGGTAAGGATAAATTTTACTTAAGAAAAATATTCTTTATCAAGTAAAATCTTAGGGAAAAAGAAATTTGCCTTAAGATAGGGTTTTTGTGATTTTCAAAACAAGAAGTAATGGGGAACTAATAAGGAAATACTATTGACTTAAAAATCTCCCCAAACAAAAAGGAATGGAAAAGTCATAAGAAAACCTTATTGACTCAACATTCCTTACACTAAACTAGGAGCCTTGAAAAATCCCATTTTATTTGTTTCAAATTGAGAGGAAGTGTGATAATTCATTCTTTGGAATTGAAGCAACTAGGTTAGCATATATATTACAAAGTTTATTACAAGCCTAAATTTAATAAAAAAGTGATCTATAATTAGGTTTTTTACAATGCACACAGAAAGAGTAGATAACCCAAAAAATTTAATTGAATGAAATAGAAAAAAATATAAATTATATAAATTATGAAAATTAAATACGATGGTATCGAAAAAAATTATGTAGTCACACATAACAAGAATTGAAAATTTTAATACGGATATTATAGATTATAATTAAAGAAAATAGAATTAAATTTAGGAAGGGAAGATGGATGTTTATACCTAAAACCTGTTAGGACTAGTTTATCTCTTTTAAACAACTGAATTGTAAATATGTTCTCCTTCAAAAAATTTCTAGAATTAAAAAAAGTGATATAGGATGGAAATTAATATAGGGAAAACAGCCATGTTTATCTAAAATTAAAATAACAAAATGATAATTCGATGAAATTACCAATTATCAGATTTGCAATTGAAGAGTGAATGAATAGAAAAAATGTAATTATGTAATGACAATCCAAGGCTGAGAGATCCGGAGTAGGATGAGATGTTTCCAGACGATACAGATGCGAAGGAGCCATTGGAGGTGGTGCGAGACACAAATTTATGAGGTATGGTTATAAGTAGTAAATGGTTTCCACGAGTGGGAGATGACCCCATAGGTGGAGGAGATGAGACTAGAAGAGGCAGAAGTGGAGAATATGAAGAAGGAGACGATACTCAATGAGGGATCCAAATTGGGAATCATATGGATGTCAAAATAATTTGTGAGTGAGAGAGGATTCTGAGGTTGGGGAGATGTTAGTGGAGGAGGCATAAGGGGAGTAGCTGGCGGATGAGATAAAAAAAACATTGCAACCAAAGCCAGAATCATAGAGGCATCAAAATATTTAGTGAGCGAGAACACTCGGAGGTCGAGGTGAATCTTGATAGGAATGTCGGAAACCCTAATATGGAACGCAGAGGTGAGGTAGCACGAGTGAATGAGGAATGTGGTCGACAGAACCACATTTGGGGAGCAAGGAATGTATTGAAATTAGGTGACATGGCTGCATATTCAAGTGACACATAATTTGGAGGATCCCAGCTTCAGTACAGATAATAGATTATTCTAATGAACACATAAATGTAAATAATCTTGAATAATGATGAGATTGAAAAATAAACCATTAAAACTTTGGAAAATTTTTAATTTTAACACCAATGAAAGAAATTAATTCCAATGAGACTTTAAATTCCCTGAATATAAATGGAATCATGATATATTAAATCAAACTTAATTTATATATGCCACATAAAAGAAAGAGGTGGTGAGTATGACGTATGTATCACGAAAATAAGAGTGAGATGAGAAAACCTTTACCTCAATTATGACTTCCTTAGAATGTGTTCAAATCTCTTGTATAATAAATATAGGTTTATTATAAATATATTATTGAACCATAATAATATATATAATACAATATGTTATTTACTTGTATCCTTTTATCACATGTTTATTAATAATTCTATTAAAATCACTGTTTTAGGTGATAACTATTTCGTTTTTCTTGTATGTTTTATTTCAGTACTTTTAGTCCCTTTGATTTGAATATAGTTTAATAATATAAATAATTATAATCATGATATAAATTTAAAATATATTCATTATATATATAGTTATTATCTTACATAAAATTTAGAGACATGAAAATGAATTCCACTATTCCTAGAGATGGTATGTCGTACGTACGCATGGACGATTTTTTTCAATTTTCCACGGATGGAATGAAAAAAAGAAAATAATAATTCACTTTTGTTGAATAATTATTATATCTTAAATCAGAGATAAATTCATTAAATCTATCCTTATTTCAATCTATGGAAACTAGAAATGAAAAAGGAATCACATCAATTTATGGTTGTGGTAGTCCACACACACGCACAAGCGACATTATCATTTTTAAAAAGATTGGAATATAAGATGGTATATATGATATTATAATTAAAAAAGAGTTATTATTTCATAAGATATAAATTCATTCGTACCATATTTATAATCAGACAATTAATGTGATGATGAATGTTTAAATACCCCTCCACGTGGAGAAGATAAGTCCGATGTATGCACAAGTGATGATCTCACTTTTCATAGGATGTAAAAGGTAAGGAAAATAGTTACCCCTTAATCATCATACCATCTTAATATATTTATGATACTGGTGGTATAATTTTTTTATGATTACAAAAATTTAGAATAAGTATAATATGAACGAAATTTGAATGAGTTAGTAAGGATGATTACCGATTCTTTGATATACTTCTTGTAGATTTCTTCTTAAGTACCCTTGGAATGGTCTTTTAAGAAGAAAAAAACTATAAATATTGTTCAAGGATGTCTTTAATATAAATTTTCATGGTTTTATTGAGTTATAAGTATATATGTGATTTAAATTAAAGAGATAAGGGGGTTGTTTATAAGTGAGTGGAGGGGAATTGTTTGAATTTCTAAAAGTGTTAAATTAATATAAATTATTTTTCATAGTAAAATGATCCAAATTTATTTAATTATAATATATGATAATGATGAGTCTTAATACTCTTATCCAATAAAATCTTGACAATTTCTTACTATATTTTCACCCATATTTTCAGTTTTAACCTCCATTAACACTTGGGATAATTATTATAGTATAAAAGTTTTTTACTCTTAAAGGGTAAAAAATTATACCATAAAAAAATTGTCATATAATTGGACAAGGGATGAAATTTTAGATAATATATTATCCATATTATTCTATTTTAATATTTTTTTTATTTTTAAAATATTTATGAAAATATTATTTTTATAAAACATCATTAATATTTATTTAACACTATTTATTTAATTTTTCTTAAAAAACATCAAGTAAAAGATGGAATTTGAATCTAATACTTTGAAAATAATTAATATGTTATAATTATTTATAAAATTTGTGGGAAAAAATAAAAAACCCAAATTTTATTACATTTAATATTTTTAATATCATTTATTTTATTTTTTTATTAATTGAATAAATATCGTGTCATCGTTGTGTAAGAATTTAATATAATTATGTAATCACTAAAAAATAAAAATAAAATAAGAATAAAAAAATAAATTAATTATTGTTAAAATATTATTATATATTAAAACATAACATATAATTTTCATTATACGAACATATAAAAAATTAATACCAAGAGGGGGGCATTTTAGAATTTTCTATACTTAAAAAAATATAAACTTCATTACCATGTTAAAATGGAAAACAAATTCCATATAATCAAATTTGGGATGGATATGTTCAAATTAATTTCATATAATGAAATAAAGTAAAGTGTTTGGTTTATTTTTAATTCCCTATAACAATATTTTTAGCCTTAATTAACCAATTTACCCTTTTTTGATGTGATAGATTTTACCTCATTTACTATTCATAATTTTTAAAAATAAGTGGTATATATTTTCCAAATTTGAACTTTTGGATCCAAAATATGGAATAAATTTTTAAATATTTAATTAAAAGAATTTGAATTAATTAATTTCAGATAAAAACAAAAAATTAAATGAAAAATAGTTGTTCTAATAAATGCCATTTTATATATAAAAATGTATTATACAAAATTCTACCATAAAATTGGTTCCAATGAACATAGGTGCACTATAAATAATATAAGATAAATATTGTTACTTTTAAACCATTTAAAAAATTATACTTTGTACAAGTTTTAAATAAATATTTAGTTTTCAATTAAGATAATATTTTTCACTATTCATTTGAAAATCAATCTTTTCAGAAATATAAATAATAAGTCACTCATAGATAATTTTGAAATCATGATTAAAAAATGATAACATTTGTATCAAATAAAATTTATAAAAAACTTACCAAAATTTATAATAAAATTATCTCATAAAATTCAATACAAACGATTTGGTAGGAAAATGTAATTTAAAGAATATAATGCATTTACTAAAAATGGGGTGATTATTTTCTATGAATTAATAAATAAATTTTTATTGAGTTGGTACTTTATATATATTTATATTTCATAATGTGTTTATTTATAGTCATATCATCCAATTCAACAACTTGGTTATAACATTCACATTTAAATAGTAATATTTTTTGGTTCATTTAAGCTCAGTGTTGCATGTCATATACACTGTTGAACATAACATTCTTATTTTAAAATCTTACGATATTACATTAAGAGTATTTAAAAATTGTAATATTAATTTTTTAATGAAAAACCCCTTTATGACCTTTTAAAACAAAAATCTACTTGAAATTAAGAACATAAAATGAAACATAATATAAAATGTGTATAAAACTAGTCAAAATATTATATTTCAAGAGTCATTGTATCCATTGTATAAATGAATCTATGTGTATAAATCAAGACATGTATCAAAGAACGATTTTTGAGACAAGAAACCCACCAATTTGGGCACTTCTTGAATCAAAAATCCATTATATAATAGAACCGAACATGATTCTTTAGAACCCAAAATTTCCGTGAAGGAATATGTTAGGATAAAATCATGTTGTAGTAAGTACACCATATAAAATAACTCACTTTTATAATTTTAAATTATGTCTCTAAGAATTTAAATTGAGAGCATGAGAACCCTGGCAACTTTATATGTAATGACCCGCCAATTCTCATTGGCTTGAGAGTAGAACGAGTCATTTCTAGGCCATAAGCGACATCCCCAAGATGCCAAAGGCTGACAATAAATGCTGAAGGGTTTCAAATATAAGTTGGGGGACAATTTAACTTTTATGAAATAAACCCATAAACCAACCATAACCAAACATTAACTACATTATGCATGAACAAATGAAATACCAAAAAAAACTTCATTTATATCAAACTGCTTCAAAGTACACAACAACGGAAGACCAAACTAAGCATCAAAGTACACAACGGATGAATAACTAAAGACTCTCAAAAGACACTACTACTCCATTCTCCACAAGCTCCAATCTCCACAACATCTCCCACGAATAACCACAATCCACTAGCAACTTGATGCTTTACCTTTACCTATGTCCCAGAATACGACATCTGCAAAAGCACCAACGTGCCAAAGTAGGGGTGAGTATAAAACTCTGTAGGTTTTCTGCAATTACTTCCCTACTCACTCCACTTGGATGTAAGAGTTATCCAAATTTATATAATAATAGTTACATAATTTTTTTTTCTCAAAAGAAGTTTACAACTAAATATAAATAGGTTTCCAAAACCCTTCATAACGAAAGGAATTCTAGGAGAAATTGAAACCAATTTTCCAGCAAGTTATTTTTCTATAAAAATATCCAAACAAGCTTAAGAACCATTTCACAAACATTCCTTTTTGGCATACCAAACCATTTCCACAAACCCATGCAAGCAACTATGCATGCTACCTGGAAGAGGGGATAATCCCTAACCCATATCCATCCCAACAATGATGGGGGAGACTTCTTACCCTTATCCAACCCAAATGCACATGAATTATTGACGGGGTAGATCCCTAACCCTTATCCATCCCAAAACTTATGGGGAGACCCCTAACCCTTGTGCATCCTAAATGCAATATGTATGTTTGACGGGGGAGAGCCCTAACCCTTATCCATCCCAACACTAATGGGGGAGACTCCTAAACCTTGTACGTCCCGAATGAAATATGAACACACACCACATCTTCCCATCAATCATGCCAAAACATCCTTTCAATAAAAACACATTTTTATTGAAAACCATTTCCATCAAGACCATTTCAATCTCAAACCATTTCAATTCCAAACCATTTCAATAAAACTCCATTTTTATTGAAAACCAAATCCATCAAAGTCATTTCAATCTCAATCCATTTCAATAAAACACCCTTTTTATTGAAAACCCATTTTCATTGAACCATTTAATATTTTAGCAATGATAATTTAAAATAAACATTTTAAATTCAAGATGCCAAATCACTTTGCACAACATTTCACCATGATTTCACAATTACATCAAAACCATAAATCATCACTAAAGAAGATTTTTTCTATGATTTTCACAATCAAATCCATTCAAATAAACCAATTTGAATCTAAGACGATCAATTCTAACAATAGGATTTGAGAGTGAATCCTCCTACCTTTAGCGTTCCGGAGAAATCGACCCATAAGCCACTACTTCTCAAAACCGGAGAACGCACCACCGAAACCTCTCTAGATCTCCTTCCCTAACATCCACAAGCCTTTAAATTAACATCCAAGGCAACCAAAACCCTAGATCTACACACAACGGTTGTTGATCTATAAAATAGAGAGATAGGGAGATGTAGATCTTGAGGGAACCACAAAGAACCACGAGAGGAGACTTACCTGAGAAGAACCTCCTTAAATCTCCACAAAACCCTTTGATTTTCTTCCAAAACGTGTGGGAGAGCTCCTCCAATTTTTGAGCGGTTAAAATACTGAGTGGGGCTCAAGTGGGAGGAATCTTGGAGTGATTTAGGTCAAGCCCAAGGGAGCCCGGACTTAAAAATACCTAATTCAAGTGGCCGCATGGTTTGACAAACCATGCGCTAACCGTGCGCACTCTACTACATCGAGAGAAAAGGTCCGCACGGTTGCCTCTCACGGTTTGGCAAACTGTGCGCAAGCTGTGTGAAGCCTCCTATCTCCCTCTGCATGGTTTTCTAGAGCATGCACACAGTTTCCCCTAACCGTGCTCAAACTGTGCTCTCCTAGAAAAGCCGCCAAACTTATCCAACACCATTGGAAACTCTCCCTACCTCTTCCCAACTAATCTCATTCACTTTAAACAAAAAAAAATTCATAAACAAAGGCCACATACCTCAAACTGGGGGTACTACATTCTCCCCACCATTGGACTTTCCGTCCTCAGAAAGTAGTGAACCCACCCTTTGTCGAAAGAGCTCGGGCCACTGCTCGACCATCTCTTTCTCCCAATCCCAAGTCTCCTCTTGAATCTGACCATGCTGCCACAAAACACAAACTAAACCTATGATTTTACCATGCAAGAATTTATCTTGACTATCCGCAACTCACACCGGCACGTGCACTAACTAAGAATCCAGTTCTAGCTCAACATGATCCCAACGAATCACATGGTCATGATCTGACTGATAATTTTTCAACTACAATACATGAAACACATTGTGCACCGCACTGAACCTAGGTGTCAAATCCAAATGATAATCCACCTCACCAACCCACTCAAGAATATGAAATGTTGTCAGATACCTTGGATATAACTTTACCTGATTCCCAGACCAATGATGTCCCAACCTAGGAGAGATCCTCAGGAAAACATGATCACTCACCTCGAACGACAATTGCTATCGATGATGATCCACATACGATTTCTAACGACTCTGAGCCATCTCCATTCAATTCCTAATTAACCTGATCTTCTCTGTAGTCTCCTGGACATGGCTCGGTCCAAACATTGGGGACTCACCAGTTTCCATCCAATATATTGGAGAATGACACGACTTCCCATACAATGCTTCAAATAGAGAAATATGTATGAATGACTGATAACTGTTATTGTACAAAAATTCCACCAACGACAAGTGCTACTCCCACGAGCCACCAAAATTCATGACACAAGCCCACAATATATCCTCCAAAGTTTGTATCATCTTATTGGATTGACCATCCATCTGAGGGTGATATGATGTTCTCATAGTCAATTGTGTCCCAAGGGATTGCTACAATGACTTCCAGAAACAATATGTAAACCTCAGATCTCCATTGGATACAATCGAAACTGGAACACCATGCCTCTTTACCACCTCACAGATATAGATTTTGGATAGATCCTCCACCGTATGAGAATCAAGAATCGGGAAGAAATGGGCCGACTTCATTAGTCGATCCACTATCACCCAAATGGCATCATGATTTCTGATCGTTCTTGGAAGACCTATGACAAAATCCACCGCTATTTCCTCTCACTTCCAAACAAGGATTGGTAAGGACTGCAACATTCCCGCTGGCCTCTGATACTCTGCCTTGACCTGTTGGCAAGTCAAGCATCTCAAAACAAACTCAGCCACTCTTCTTTTTATACCAGCCCACCAAAACTGTGATTTCAATGAATTATACATTTTCTGAATTTCATGATGAACAGCCCACCCAGAATGATGATACGCCCTGAGAAGATTCTCCTGGAAATCAACTGGAACAACCATCCGATTCTGAAAACACAAAACTATATCTCCATTCAGTTTCCAACCCTCAATGGTCTCCCCACCATTGAGTATCGAAGTCATGGTCACACATTCAGAATCAGATATCTGTGCCACTTTAACCAGGCCAAAACAAGTCAGGAATCAACAATACCAGAAAGAAGACTGCTGTATCACCCTAGTCTTCACATTCCAACTGCATGTCATCTATAACTGACATCAACTGCCACTGGTCCAATGCCTATTTCACCATCTGAGCGTATGATTTTCTACTTAATGAATCCTCCACCAAATTTCCCTTGCATGGTGTGTACATTAAGTAAAAATCCAACATATGGAGATATTCTATCCATCTCTTTTGCCTCAAGTTCAAATACCTTTGTGAGAAAATGTTTTTCAAGCTCTTATGATCTTTATATACCGTGAATTTATCACCAAAGAGATAATGATGCTACACTTTCAAAACATGCACCCCTCCTGCCCATTCCAAATCTTGAGTTGGGTAGTTCTTCTCATGCACTCTCAACTACCATGAGCCATATGCAACCACATGATTCCCTTGTATGAGAATGAACCCCAACCCTGATCCCAATGCATCGTAATACACCATGTACCCTTTTCCTGGTTCTGGAAAAACCAAGATTGGTGCTGATGTAAGGAGACCCTTTAGCTCTTCGAAACACTGCTGAAACTATTTATTCCACTAGAATGGAACATTTTTTCTTGTCAAAGCTATCATCGGTGAAGCCAAACGTGAAAAATCATGAACAAAACACCAATAATACCTAGCTAGACCAAGGAAACTCTGTACCTCCAACACCTTCTTTAGCGGTTGCCACGAGATAACAGCTTCTATCTTTTTCGAATCCACTGAAACACCCATTTCAGAAATCACATAGCCAAGAAAACGGAGTTACCTTATCCAAAAGTCACACTTTGACAATTTGACATACAACCGATGATCCCTCAAGATCCCTAACACTATCTCCACGTGTTGTTCATGCTCCACCCTTGTCTTTGAATACACCAGAATATCATCTAAAAAACCACCAAAAAGAATCCAGATATCTCTAAAATATCTGATTCATCATTTCCATGAATACCACTAGCGCATTCGTTAGACCAAAGGGCCTAACCACATATTCATAGTGGCCATATCTACTTCTGAAAGCTGTTTTAGGAATATCATCCTTCCTCACCCGCAATTGATGATATCTCGACCTCTGGTCGATCTTGGAGAACCACTAGGCTCCCCCCAACTGGTTGAACAAATAATCACTTCCTGGAAGTGGATACCTATTCTTTATCGTAACTTGGTAAAGTCTACGATAATCATCACAGAGCCTCAAAGTTACATCCGCATTTTTCACAAACATCACTAATGTTTCCCATGAGGATGTGATAGGCTAGATAAACCCTCTGTTTTCTAAATCATACAAATGAACTTTCAATTCCCGAAATTCAGTATGTGCCATCTGGTAAGATGAAAGTGGGATAAAACTGGTCCCCGGAAAAAGATCAATCGTAAACTCCACTTCTCTTACGGGAGGTAACCTAGAGAATTATTCTGAAAAAACATCCATGAAATGATCCACCACTACTGGAAGATCACTTCGTTCAACACCCTCTAATGATTCCAATGACAACAATACCAACTGATACGATAACATGCCCACTTCGGGTGCCAACAAAACTGTTGCACCCTGCCTTTCATGCCTCTCTCCTCTAAAGAGATGTCTAATGCCATCGTGTGTCGTAAAAGCCACTGTCCACGCATTATAGTTGATGTGGTCCTTAAACTCCACCATCCAATCCATTCCCAGGATTAAATCATACCCATCCATCTCAAGCACTGAGAATTTCCAGGTTATCTCAACCTTGCCCCCAACAATACTACATGATATACACAAGAAGGCACACCACTCTCTTCGACCTAGAGGTGTTTGAAGTTTCAAAACTGAAGGCATCATTTCTTCCCTTAAACCCAACATCACAACCACACGTGTAGAAATAGAGTTCTCATCCTGGGAATAAGTGTCCCTCCACCGCTTGAACCCAGCGTTAGAGTTCCCACTATTCCCCATGGGTACCACCATGCTTCCGTCACCCAGATCTCCCAAAAGATTCCACTCAGCCACTGATGCTCAATTCACCATCTCTGTGTAATAACCAATACATGTTATTGGTATCTATGAACGGATCTCTTATATTAACACTTCTTTGAAGATCCTTGGCTTCAACGACATGCTACTTTCCACCTCGGGTGCAAACCTCACTAAGTTCATTAACATAGATGCATACTCCGTCACAGACATATGCTCTTGCTTCAAACCGAAGAAATCAGTTGTGTGCTGAATTCTAAACGTATTTGTGTAGAATTGTTTATTAAATAATTCCTCAAATACTTCCCACATCATACCCTGGTCTGTTCCAGCTTGAACCACCATCTCCCACCACTGTAGGGAAAGATCTTCCAACATATACATGACCAAGTTCACTCTCAACTCTATCGGTGTTCCCAGGAACTCAAAGATCTTGTTCATTATATTCAACCATGCTTTTTCCCTCTCTGGCTCTGAGTCACCCCTGAAGATGGGCGAATTTTGCTTTTGAAACTGAATCACATGATTCACAAGCTCTGGTTCATCCACTTTGTTTCCACTTTCAATAGCTTGGAAAGCTTTCACAATACTATGCACTAACTGCTTGTTCACCTAGGGCTTAGGTGTAACCACATTCTCATCGGCCACTTCCGGTTGGTCTCTACGACGCCTACCCGGTACCATTTTCTAAACCAACAACAAACATTGTCAATCTAACTCTCTAGAAACTGATGTCTTAGCATTAAAATTCTATCACATCATCTATCACAACATTGTTTTTACAAAAAACAACCTTTATCCATGTTCAACCATTTTTGATAACATTCAACATACTTTTTGAAAATCAACCCATTTCCAAAATACACCAAATACCCTGTTTTCAAAATCTTTCACTTGAAAAAAATTTCTTCATTTTTCAAAAATTGGAACCATGCACAAAATACTTACTCATTACTCAAAATGAGATTTGAAATCCTAGTGGGAAGTCATTCCTCTACAATGCATGCCATGATCCTCTCATTATCTAAACCAATGACAATGAGATTTCCAACATTCTAGAAGTGTATCCAAAACACTTATGTACCCAACACCATGGTAACTTGAAGTTCAGCATAAACGGGATAGCTACATCCTTTTATGCTATACATTTCATGTTCCGATAATTCTACTCCTGTCTAAGATTTTTCCCAAGGAATAGACAAGAATTAATTTCAACTCCAAGACTAAGAACATCGATGACCACTTGTTAGGCAAGGACTGAACAAGCTGATACAATTTGAAATAACCCACCAATTCTCATTGGGTTGAGAGTACAATGAGTAGTTACTAGGCCTTAAGCGACATCCCCAAGATGCCAAGGGCTGGCAATAAATGCCGAAGGGTTTCAAATAAAAGTTGGGGGATGATTTACCCAATAATAAATAAACCCATAAACCAACCATAACCAAACATTCACTACATGATGCATGAACAAATGAAAGACCAGAAAACACTTCATTTATATCAAACTGCCTCAATGTACACAACAACAAAATAATAAACTATGCATCAAAGTACACAGCGGATGAACAAATCAAGGATCTCAAAAAACACTACTACTCCATGCTCCACAAGCTCCAATCTCTACAATATCTCCGAATCATCACCAAAAGTCACTAGGAAGAAGATGATTTACCTTTACCTGTGTCCCGAAATACAACATCTACAAAAGTATCAATGTGCCAATGTAGGGGTGAGTATAAAACTCATTAGGTTTTCCCCAATGACATCCCTACTCACACCAATAGAATAGAAGAGTTAGCCACATTTATATAAAAACATTTATATAAACATTTTCTCAAAAGCAGTTTATAACTAATTATAAACAGGTTTCCAAAACCATTCATAACCAAATACATTTCTAGAGTAATTGAAACCATTTTTTCAGAAAGTTATTTTTCTAGAAAAATAACCAAACAAGCTTAAGAACCATTTCACAAATGATCCTTTTTGGCATACCCAACCATTTCCACAAACCCATGAAACCAACCATGCATGCTACCTAGAAGACGGGTGAATCCATGACCCTTATCCATTCCAAACATGATGGGGGAGACTTATTACCCCTATCCAACCCAAATTGACATGAATTATTGATGAGGGAGAGCCTTAAACCTTATCCATCCCAACACTGATGGGGAAGACCCGTAACCCTTATCTATCCCGAATGCAATATGTATGTTTGACGGGGGAGAACCCTACCCCTTATCCATCCCAAAACTGATGGTGGGGACTCCTAACCCTTGTCCATACCGAATTCAATATGAACACACACCACATATTCCCATAAATCATTCCAAAATTCCCTTTCAATACAAACACCTTTTTATTGAAAACCATTTCCATCAAGACTATTTCAATCTCAAACCATTTCAATTCTAAACCATTTCAATAAATCTCCCTTTTTATTGAAAACCAAATCCATCAAAGTCATTTAAATCTAAAACCATTTCAATAAAATGCACTTTTTTTTTGAAAACCCATTTTTATCAAACCATTTACAATTTCAGCAATCATAATTTTAAATCAACATTTTAAATTCAAGTAGCCAAATCACTTTTCATAACATTTCACCAAGATTGTGCAATTACATAAAAACCATAAATCATAACTAAATAAGATTTATTATATGATTTTCATATTCAAATCCATTAAAATAAACCAATTAAAATATAAGCCAATCAATTCTACAAGAGGAGTTGCGAGTGAAGCCTCCTACATTTAGGGTTCCGGCGAAATCGACCCACATGCAACTACTTTTCAAACCCTGCGAATGCACCAACGAAACATCTCTAGATCTCCTTCCCTAAAAACCCCAAGCCTTAAAATTGACATCCATGGAAACCACTCCATAGATCTACACAAAACGAGTGTAGATCTTGAAAACTGAGAGAGAGAGAGAGAGATGTATATCTAGAGGGAACCACAAAGAACCACGAGAGGAGACATACTTGAGACGAACCACCTTAAATCACCACAGAACCCCATTGATTTTCTTCCCAAACGTGTGGGAGAGCCCCTCCAACCTTTGAGAGGGGAAAATTCCAAGTGAGGATCTGGTGGGAGGAAGCTTGGAGTGATTTAGGTCAAGCCCGAGGGAGCCCAGGCATAAAAACCCCAACTTTATATGGCCGCACAGTTAGTCCGCACGGTTTGGAAAACCATGTGCCAACCGTGCACACTCTACTTCCTTGAGAGCATGGGTCCGCATAGTTTCCTTGCATGGTTTGGAAAACCATGCGCAGACCATGCGAAGCCTACTGTCTCCCCCTACAAGGTTTCCTGGAGAATCTATATGGTTTCCCCTAACCGTGCTCAAACCATGCTCCCCTATAAAGTCCTCCAAACTTATCCAAAAACATTACAAACTATCCCAACCTCTTCCCAACTAATCTCATGCACTTTAAACACATAAAAAATGAATAAAAAAGGCCACATACCTCAAACTAGGGGTACTACAGTATAACTATTTAATTAATGTATCACGAATGAGAGAACATCAAAGGATATTTTAATATCATGATAAAAGAGTCATTAAGGATATAACATCTCAATGGGTAGCATATAAACCTCCTAAAAGGAAGGTGTTTTATATTGTAAGACATGTTTTAATGAAAAAATATTGTGATAATAATCCTTTCAAAGATCATATCACTGAAGTTATATTTAATGAATGAAGTGATTATGTGTAAAAGTTTAAAACAAATAAAAGAAATTGTAAATACAAAAAAAATATAATTAGAGGTCATTGCACACAAAATCATAGTAGATAATATTCAATGAAGTATAAGTACAACTGAGTGAATGAAAATTTAGTTGAAACCCCCATTAACTTGAGTCGAAACATTATATGAATGTTGTGTAATTCATATATAAAAAAATTATATTAATTATTTAATTTTAAGATAATTTTATAGTTTTTTCAATTTTTAATTAAAATATTTATTGAAATTAAATATTTAATTTTCTTTATCAGTTAGGTTCACATTGGGTATTTTGGTGACGTTTTGTTCACATTTGAAAAACGAATTTGGTAGGAAAATCGTGGTCAAAGTTGTCATTATTACATCATATAAAAAATAATAATTAATAAATAATAATTATTTTTATATATAAAATACAGTATTATAATATTCTATGAATTGAATACATAAAAAAGGGAATCACATTGCTTCATAGAGGTGGTAATCAACACGTTTTCATGAATGAAATTATCATTTTTCAAAGGATTGAAGGTTAAGAAGATAGATGATAAATTATATTTCAAAAATTATAACTATTTCATGAATATAATATATATAAATATATATATTATATTATTAATTATAAATTACGATGAGATTATGCGAAGGAAAACAAAACAAATCGCTTTGTGGGGGGTGGTTGTCCACACATATGCACAAACGATGTTTTCATTCCCCATTTGATCAACAAATGAGATGGAAAATGTTCTGGCATTAAGATAATATCATGTAAGTATATTTGAGATACTGGTGTTTTTATATTCAACTTGTTAGGGAAAAATTCAAGGAGATATGAGACGAAGTAAAATGAAAATTATCAATAGAGATAATTGCCTCCTATTCGAAGAACCTTCCTTTGGATTTCCCATCAAGGGACCTTGGGATATTTTTTTTAAGAATAAAAAAATATAATATGTATATAATGAATTTAGTAATATTTTTTGTAGGGTTAGTTGAGTTAATTGGCCTACTAAGTGAGACATAGAGAGGATCATTTGTGTCCTTATATAACAAAAGAGAGTATCACCATTGGATTTACATAAAGTATTAAATTAATATAAATTAATTTTCATATTCAAGTGGATCTAAATTGATATATTTTGAATAAAATATGTACATGAGTCTCAATACTCTAATATTATAAAAATGTGACAAATTTGTCTTATGTTTTTAACCCATATATCTTATTTATAACCTCTGATTAACCCTTTTAACCATTACCTTAATAACAATTTTTTTACTCTTTAAAGGTCAAGAACGTTACAATAAAAGGTTATATGTACCATAAGTTAGAAATGGTTTATATGTTAATTTAAATCCCATTTAATTTTAAAAATATAAAATTTTCTGAATTTTTACAATTTATAAAATATTATTTAACATAAGATAAATTTAATGTCATTTTCAAGACTATTTTCATAATTTTACTTTTAAAAATATCAATAAAATAATTTATTTCTAATATAAAATTTTAGAACATCACTAATATGTTATATTTTTCAATAAAATTCTTGTAACAAAATAATTCATCCATTTTTTTTTACTTTTCAGATTTTTAAAATCATTTACTTGATAAATCTATTATATAAACAAAAACTATATCATTATTGCGTATGAATTTATGGTAATTATCTCATCACTAAAAATTAAAAATAAAACTCCTATATCAAAAAATTCACTAGTACTTTATATAACCATTTATAACAGAACATAATGTATTTTTATCACTATCATAAAATATTATGGATATTAAAAGAAATAGGTTTAATATTGGAATCTATACTATACTTAAAATAATATATTGTTATAATCCAAGGAAAGTGGAATGAAATTTCCTAATTTTAAATTATTGTATTTTTACGGTAAAAAAACTCATGAAATTAATTAAAGGAAAGTTAATGGGTGATTTTATACTATTATCTCATAGTTTTAATGTTTTTGTACCTATATTACCCTTAGAGAGGTGACAAATATTTACTATAGTTACTATTCATAATGATAACAAATAAAAGGGTTATATTTACCAAAATTGAACCTCTTGATTCCAAATATTGAATAAATTTTTAATGATTAAATTAAAAAATGTTTATTTAATCAATTTTAATGTAAATGTATCAAAACATATTGAAAACCAATTTTTAGAAAAAACTCATTTTTATACCTAAAAATAAACATATACCAAAATCAAAGATAATGTTATTTCCAATATAATTAATTATATTATAAAGAATTAATGTGTAATTATGTAATTTTATCATATAATTAAAAACATAATGGGTTTTTAAATTACATAATTAAATAAAAATAAATTAAAACATTCCAAAAATCGGTATTTTTCACTATTCACATAAAAAACTTTTTATAAAAGTCTTGAAAATTCACCCATATATAATATTTTCATGATAATTTTAAATATTTTATTCTATTTTTGAAATTAAATTTATAAAAATGGAAAACATTTATTATAATGTTCATGACCAAAATGAAATAAAAACCCATTTATGAAAAAACATTTTTTAAAGTAGAAATTGACTTTTCTGAAAATTAATAGATTATGAATCAATAAATACATTATATAAAAAATGTTTAATTTTTTATAATGTGGTTATTAGTATTCAATATTCTAATTTAAGGGATAAGTTATTATTATTACATTTAAATATTAATATATTTTATATTTTTTCTTAATTCACACAAAGATTAGTATTATGTGTAATAAAAGCTATAGTGAATAGTATTATTTTAGACTAAATTTTTATGGGTGTTATAATGAGGGAACTTTCATTGAGGTGGTTTAGACTAGGTTTATTGATGTGATCTCCATAGATTCGGTATGGATTGGTTTGGGTGCTGATGGACCTCTCCAATGTCTGAATGAATGGGTCTATGTGCTAGGTCACCTTACCTTAGAGTATTGGGTTAGTTATTTACCGTGATTTGTTTTAGTGTGTATTAATTTTATGCAATTTACATATATGTATTTTTAGTGGATTACCATGCCTTTTTCCTTGATGTATTGGATCTAGGACCTTTCCTTGTGCGGCTTCGGTCAGTGTGATGACTTTGCTATTCCAATCAGGCAAAGGATTGAGGACCTTTTTTGGCATGTCTTGGGTTAATGTGCATGTGTTGAACCTTTCCTTAAATTAGTTGGGGTTATGGGATACCATAGAGACTATTTCAGGGTAAAAAATGAGACCTATGTACCTCTATTGAGTTTAATTGTATGGGTCAGTGATTTTGGATAGATGAATGTGATCGGTTTCTATTAGTATCAGGTCATGGTTTGGGAACCACCTTACAAATCATCAATCCATTTTTTTATTTCATTGAAAATACACATTTGGTTAAGTGGGAACTTATATAAATATTCAAACCACCATATTGAGTCTCTCATACCCCCATAAAAAAAAAATTCAAAATTCAAAATTCACACAAATTCCATCATCAACACCTCAGGCCATTTATAACCTCTCATCACACACCCTAACACAAATCGAACCCATCTTTAAAAGTAGTTTTCCAATGGAAATAGTCATCCAAAATCTACCGTTTCTTCTATAAATACAACATAACATAACACCTTATAACATCATAACCAGAAATACTAATAGTTAAAGTATCTCCACAGACACCACAAAGAACAAGACCAGCACAGATCCAAGGACAGAGAAGAAGCCGCCATGAGAGTCACTTCATGGAAAACTATCGACCGCCCAAACTGAACATGACAGAACACCATGAAAACCACCTTGAAAGTACAACTAGTAAAATATTGATTCCACCATACCTTGAGTCTTTAGGTATATGATATGAATAAATACTATAATATGATGCAACAAGTGCATTTCAGCATATTGTTATAGAATTTTTGGTTAGACACCTTGATGGTCTGGTTAGTGTGTGGTGGCCAGATGTGTGTGTGTTTTGTCATTGAGTGTCATGGATATTTGGTTATCAAATGATGACTCAGTGGTCATATTTATTATTTTATTTCTTTTCTTCATGCATACTCAAACATATTACGGTGTATATTAGGGGTACTTAGTGAGACCCTACTATGTTTTATGATCACATCCTATATGATAATATCAGTGTGAATACAAACCTTATTTATAAATTTCAGGTTTGGGAATATGACATGATATGGATTGATCTTTGGTAGTTTGATGGGTTTGTAGATATATGGGTTTTTAGTCCTGAGGATGGTATTAGGTCTAGAGTGTGTGTTTTGGTTTTTATTTTAATTTTTTTCATTTGGATTTGGCCCACTAGGAATTCAGTTGTATGTTGTTATGACAACATCATGTGTTCTATTAGATGTTTTTATTTATTATTTATTTATAATCTAATTTTTATGGATGTGTATGATTATTGGTTATTTTCACTTTTGTTTTTACACAAATTCGAGGGAATAGTCTCTCCATTGTATGAATTAGGCCAATGAAGCTATTTGGTAACCATTAGCATAGAGGGATGTGAGTTTGAGGCCATATGGAATCCCTAACTCAATGAAATAATGAGTGGACTAGGGTAGGGAGTTACAAACTGGTGTTAGAGATTGTTTTGTTTTATGATTTATGGAGATGGTTGATAGTTGGTCTTGGGATGTGTTAGATTTTGTGATGAATAATATATTGGTGGATCAAAAATAGTTTTTATAGTAGAAATTCCTGGTTACTAGGGTAATGGGATTGATTTATTGGTTTTTGATGTTATAGTTGTATGAGTTCCCATTGGGCGGGGCTGATAAATTTTTAGGTTTATGATTTACGGTGGTATGGATGTTGTTTAGTTTCCAAGGTTCATGTTCTTGGCTCTTGGATGTTTGGAAAATGAAATGTTCATGCATCGAGGTAGGAATATGTGATTCACATTTTTGATTTCCTTCATATGGGTTTTTACCAACTAGATTTATAAAATTTTAAAGTGTACAAAAATGTGTATTGTGTTTTTCTATTTAAATTATTAGTGGAATTTTACTTTACTAGTATCACTATATTTGCTTTTCAAGGGTGGTAATGTGTATCATATGGTAGGAGGTGTCCTGGTGATAGATATACAATACCTTTTTAATGGGATGTATAGAGATAATTAGGGGTCTAGTGATATTAATAAATGTTTCAGTAATAGAACCATGAAGGGTTTGGTGTAGGAATTTGATGCATGATGAATAATTGGATGATGGATATCGGTTTCCCTATTAGGGTGGAATCCTAGTGGTTTGTACAATAAGGCATGGGAAATATGACATGGTATTTTAGTTGATAAAAACTTTTAGTGTTCGAGTATAAATGAAGGATTTAAATGGAAATATATATTGAGTTCATAGCCTGGTTGTTTCAAATATGATTTCAATTAGAGTGGTTGGATTCTCATGGTTATTGAGATTGAACATGCATTAAGGGTGGCTGCTTTGTTAGACATAGAATATGATATTCATTATACTATTGGTTAGGTTTTACATATGTGTACGGGGAATGATCAGCGGGTTATGTGCATAAGCTTAGGCTAGACGGGATCAGAGACATGTGATCATGGGATCGATTATGAAATTGGGTTATAAAAAACTATGATAGTCTTTGTACAAGTAAAAATGGGTAATATATTAGAAAAGACCTGTTATATGGTTCATGATAGATTACTCTCCCATAGGGTTAGAGTGAGTATTGGTGAGAATTTGAGTAAAACTCTTGGTGTGTGGCCATCATGGGCTCTAGGTACGCATTGTGCCCAATTGGGTTGTGGATAGTTCAAATGGACACTATATTAATCAATTGAGATTTTTTTTTTGGTTTTGAATAATCCTGGGTTGTGTGATGGAAGTGGATCTATGATGGTTTCAGTTTTTCTTCTCTATTAGAGTGAGGTGAAAAATGTGTTTGATTAGAAGCTTGTAAGAATGGCGGCATGGGGATTTATGTTAGAAACTATAGATATCGCTTAGTTATAAATTTTTTTTGTTATGTATTGATTTATTATGGTATAACCAATAAGAGTTTGGTTTTTTAACTTGAGTTTTTTAGGGAGGAGAAAGCATGTAGAGGGAGGAGAGACATGTGCATATTATTGGGATTCATTTTGGGTTAGCAATCATTCTGCATTATAAGGAAAGTCACATTGTGGTCAGCACACCATTGGCTTTCAATGGGTGTGAGAATTATTTTGGATCAATTTTGTTTGTGCCCTAGATGACATTTTGGGTGCATTGATAATGAGTGGAAATTGGGTTTCAATGTTTGTTCCTAGTTATTAAAGGTCTAACCATGTCTATTCAGTGTGTATAGTGACAAAGAAAGCATAGTCCATAGACACTACTAGAAAATAGACCTATACCCATGGTTTTGGAAAACTGTGGGTATAGGTATAGTATAAAAACCTATACTCATAGTTTCTCCCAAAACTTTGGGTATAGTTTTTTATGACCTATATCCATAGTTTTTTAAAAACATGGGGACAATGTCACATATACCCACGATTTCTCCCAAAACTGTATGTATAGGTGTTTTTTTCAATGCATATAACCACAGTTTTTGAAAAACCATGGGTATACGGTTTTTTTGGGAGACCTATACCCATGGTTTAGTAAAACCGTGGGTATAGATTTCCCAAGTTATAGCAAAAAAAATCCACGTGATACAAAAAAATGGCAGGAAAAACTATACCCACTGTATTCTCTCTTATACCCATGGTTAGAATTAATATATTTAAGTAGATATAAATAAGAAAACACATAACCTTTGTAGATGGGTTAGTGAGTCACTATCTATAATCCTGGTGGTTTCGAGATTGAATCTCATCGGCTGTGTTTTTTCTGAATACAACGAGAAGGAATAATATATTAAAATAAATGCATATATAGTTAATTGAAAGTGTCGTAGCTGGGTTGGTTAGTCGATTGTGAGAACTAGGGACAAACACGGGTTCGAAACCCAGCTTCATTTTTTCCTAATACGGACAAATTTTAATATATTTAGGGTGAATATTAATATATTTTAAAAAATATAGGTATATGTTAACTGAATTTCCATACCAAAATTGGTGAGAAGCATCGTGTTAAAAGGCCAATTTTTCGTGGTTGTAGGTTCAACACCTCTAGGATCAATATTTTTTAAAAAAAATTCTACCCATGATTTTAAAACTGTGGGAAAAAGGATTTGATAGCATGGAAATGGATATGCGGCTTTGACATAGTTGCAAAAAAAGCTATACGCACGATTTTCCAAACCTTGGGTATAAGCTATGGACCTATCCCGATGCCTCGGTTTCCCACGGTTCTCCAAACAGTGGGTATAGGATATAACCACAATTTTGATGGTTATACCCACGGTTTTGAACCATGGGTATAAGTCATTTTTCCAATAGTGAGAGTTGACATAGTTGGTTCAACAAACAATGAAAATTAAACTCCTACAATGGGGATAAATGTATTGTTCATGGGTGAACGAACGTCGTATTAGAAGTATCATGGTTATGGAGTGATAGATCATTGATGGTTGAGGTGGAATCATGTCAGTAGTGTGTTGGAAGATCTGATGTAATCTAGTTCCTCATAAAATACCATATTTGTAATTTATATGTAGTGTTATTATGAGCCGGTGTATTGGCATCAAGGTTGAGGATATTATGGTTTGATCTAAGTGTGAGTCAGATTAGTAGTCTGTTGGTTCTCAGGTAAGAAGCATAGTGGCTTGAGTAGGAAGTTAGTGATCCAACCATGGAATGTTATAGATTTTCATATTCATACTTTGGTGTTGGATATTGAAAAACCTTATGATGCATCAGGGTGTTAAGGTGAAATGATCAGGCATTGAGGGAGAGGATCAATGTGAGAAATCAAGTGTTTTGGGAAAATTAGGCCAGAGGTCTAATAGCTGGTTTTTAAAGAATTATTTGTGATGAGGTTGGAAGCAAATAGAAATTAAATGTATTTTTTAAAAACTATAATATCCCAAAAACCACACATCCAGATCTAGTTCTAAAAACATAAACATTAAATTTATGACTTTGATACTGATAAATGTGACCCAATTTTTTCCATGAAAACATAGAATGTCAAAAGGAAATATCTGAACAATTACATACCCAAAGATCTTTTATCTTTAGAATTTTAGATAACTAAGACAAAATATTAACTACTTGGGTTCATAAATATCAGGATTTTAAAGATCAATAGTATCTACCAATATATCTGTCTTTCATAATAGGTCATCAACATCATCCATGAGAAATCCTTATATATAAAATTTATTTAACATATTTTCTCATAACCAAGGAAAAATAAAATATAATAAGGGTGAGCTCAAATACTCAGTATGGGTAAACATGGGATATATGAATCATAACATAAACATAAGGGTATAATAATATGAATATAACAATTTAAAAATATAGCATACATATCAAAGATTATAATCTAGAGTCATAATAAAATCATAAAATTTCAGAAAATATGAATCATAAAAGAATAACTTGGCATAAAACATGGAATTATGGAAAAGACACAATTATAGATAATAATTTCCTTTATAGTAAAATCTCTTTTCCAAAAATATAATATAGGATTAGGTTTACTCCCCAAACCATCGTAATAGTCAAGGTTCACTTACTAGACTATCATGGTGGAAAAAGTAATTCACTTATCCAATTTCACTTCCTACCGTAGTTAGGTATGAATAGAGTTCAATCCCCATTCCAGTCCTATCTATCTTAAGAGATATAATATTATTATCCAATGTGTTAGAAGGATATATAGGTTCCTCCTTTTATATAATGAAAACCATACATATGTGTGCCATACAAACATAAATAATTAATCATAAACATAAAGAAAACGTAGAAATAATAGTGATAATATCCTTGAATCATAACCCTTGTAAAGTATAAGTTACATCAAATAATGTTATCTTGGTTGGAAAATGGTTTTGAAAGATCATTTGAATTAATTCATGAGAAAAATTTTATTTCTATTTTTGAAATCAAATGATTTTTAAATCATAACATATTTAGAAAACATTCTTATATGAAAATAATCTTTAAAATTTATAAAATAATATTTCAATACCATTATAAACACAGAAAACATCTTTGAAATCCTAATTCTTGAAAATTCTTGAATGATCATTTAAAAACATGTTTAGAAAACATGGTTTTTTGAATAAAACAAATTTCCAACCAAAGAAAGAATAAAATTACATAAAACTTCCAGTATCATGAAAAGAAGTATATTCATGATACAATATTTCAAAGGGAATTATATACACAATGTTTGATACTCTGTATTTTTTACTTTCATGCGTTCTCACTTCCCCTTAAAAGTGTTTGAAAATAAAAAATTAATTTTCACGTCTGGCTCAAAAAATGAAAATTGAGACAAAATTACCTTACCAATTTGGTAAATTTTGGACCGTGAACCACATGAAAGAGATATTATATAATGGTTTCGAAAATAACCTTAAATTTAAGGATAATAATCACATAATTCATTCATGGGAAATATATACACCACAAAAAAGAAACGAGTGGTGAATATGACATATGTCTTGAAAAAATGAAAATGAGACTATAATTCGTCTTACCTTTAGTCTTGACATCCTTGGTACACGTTCAAACTTCCTGTATATTAGATATAAATATTATATAAATATAAAACAAAACCATATTTATATATATAATATTATATATGTTTTACGTATTACTTTATTTAATAGTTCAATGTTAAAGATATGTTTCGAGAAATAGATGCTTTGTTTCTTATACATGTTTTTACTGATTATTCTTGGTCCTGTTACTTACATCATGATTTTTTCATCTCAAGAACTATTAAAATAATATAAAAATAATATATATTCATTATATAAGGGATTATTGCGTTTTTTATAAGTTAGAGGTAGAAAATAAAATGCACCGTCCCTTCAGACGGTATGTATTATGTACGCATGATAACTATCTTCATTTTCTTATCAGATTAAAATGAATAAAATTATATGATATATTATCATTCCAGAATATCTTTTATTTAATATATATTATTTATTTTTGTTAAAAAAATAATTAATTCATTCCATGTAAAGCGTGAATGAATCACATCACTTTAGGAGGTGGTAGTCCGCCGTACAAATGAGTGACATTATCATATTCCTACAAAATGGAAAGAATTTCATTATGTGTGATATAAAAATTAAAGAATTATTATAAAATAATATATATAATATATATAATATATATAATATATAATATATAAATCTATCATTAATACCAACTATGAAATGTTGTAATGGAAAAATGAACGACATCGGTTCGCAAGGCGATAGTCCGCCATACTGACAAACGATGATTCTGTGTCCCATTTGATGTATGAGTGTGATGTTATATGATGTAACCTTCAAAAAACAACATATAATTTATTTATTATAATTATTTTATTATATAATAATGAAATAAAGACAATTTATGATATTTAAGGAAGAAATGAAACAAAAACGTCCCCTGATGAGCGTTTCCTCTTCTTCGAGTATCTGCTTTTGGTTTGTAGCGAAGGAATTTTTTGGTTAGATTTATGACTGAAATAATGGTTCTAGTATGAAGTGAGTGAATTTGGGACAATATTTTAATAATTTTTATCCTAAATAAATAGGGTTTGAAGTGTGAATAAAAGAGAATAAGGGTTCCCTTTTATAAGAGAGGAGAGGGGACCCTTGGAATTTCTCAAAATATTAAATTCATATAATATAAAGTTTTTTTATATATTGCACAAAATTGAGTTATTTATAATATAGGATGTGTATGGGTCTAAATGATCTCTTATAATAATTTTTGGAAAGGTTTAGGTCTTATTATTACCCTTATCATTTAGTTTTAACCCTTATGTAAGCCCTTAAACCCTTACCTTGACAATATATATTTGTACTCTTTGAGGGTAAATATAATTACTATAAAAAAATAGAACCACAAAAAGATAATTTATAAAATTATTAACCTTATAAAAATATTTTTTTAATTAAATATTTTTTTTAATTTTATATCATTTAATAAAATATTATTTATTTTAAAATTTCATTATTGTAAATTTGGAGGATATTAATTACATTGACTTTTAAAAAATCAACATAAGAATATAAATTTGAAAAAAATAATTTAATGCACCCACAAAATGTTAGTGTAATATATAATTTTTTATCACATTAATTATAGAAAATTATATTTATTTTATCATTTCTAAAAATATTTATTTGATATTTCTATTGATAAAATATTTACTACATAACTGTTGTGAAAGTATTTATGGTAAATATTTATCACTAAAAATTAAAAATAAAATAAAATGATAAATATAAATATATTATATTTAATAATATTATTTATAGTAGAACATATCCCTTGTATAACACCATATTAAATACATTTCATTTATTAATAATATGATTGTGTAATAGTTATCTTTTCATTAAATTAAATATTATTAGTTTAATAATTAATTATAAATGGAAGAAAAGGATGTAAATTCTATAATGGTGTTAATATGGATTATAAGTAGTCATAAAATAAAATTTAGTTGAGTTTAAGTTAATTTTATAGTCCATATTATAATATTTTTACCCTTAATTAGTCTATTTTTACACGATTTACCCTCTACCATGGAAACAAAAATTACCAAGGTTATTATTCTTATTGTAAAAATTAAAATTAACCCATTTAATAAATTTTTACCTTATGTTTCAAAATATGGAATTCATTTTTCAAAATTAAATTTACAGAAGTTTCAGAAATTAATTAAAAATTAATTCCACAGACTGGACGAAATAATGAGTTTTTGAAGGAAAAATATTCAAAAGTTTGACATGTTTTTATATCTAATTCTATGTGAAATTGATTCCTAAACCCAAAATTGGATTAATATATGTAAAATCTATCTAATTTTACATTAAAAAAATTAAAAAAATAATTTTTCATTATAACCTATTTAGATGAAAAGGTAATTTTCAATTAAATTGCATTATTTTTGACTATTAATCAAAAATTTAAACTTTTTATAAAATTAAAAAAAATCAACCAAAGTAAATATTGATATTAAAAATTCATAAATTAAAATTATTTTATCAAATTAATTATATAAAAATGTAAAAATTTAATTTCAAAAGAAGTGCTCCATCAAAAGGCGGAAAAACTACTTTTTAGAAAAATACAGTTTTTATATGTAAAATTGGAATTATTATTATCCTATGAAAATATAATGGATTAATGTAACAAAATTTAATAAAGATTTGAAAAAATAATATAGTTAGTTTTATTTATACCCACCAATATAACAACTAGGAGATATCTATCAAATTAAATAATAATATTTTGTTGTTCATTTAAGCTCGATGTGGCATATCATTACACTATCAAACATAGTATTTTATATTAAAATTTTCATGATGTTACAAAGAACACATTAATAAATGAAATATTAGAAATCAAAAGTCATAATATAAATAAATTACTCAAAATAAAAAGTAAAAGGAGAGGATCACATACCTTGGTAAGGAGCTTCTAAAAGCTTGTGATAGGCTTATTAAGATCTTGGAAACAACTTGGGAAGGATTTATAGAGGGATAGGTAGATGAACATCACTATAAAAAGGTTTTTAGTGAATATGAGTGGTATTATTTTTGGTTATTTAAAAAAAACACATGTGAATACATTATTAAAATCTAAACATTGTTTTTCAAATATATACGATCAATTACCAAAAACTACAAATGTTACCAAGGTTTGTTCCCATGGTTTCTATGAAATATTAGTTATTTTAAATATTTTATATATCTAATAACCAAATATACTAAAATAACACCACTAGGGATTTTGATGTTTTTCATATTCTAAAATCATTTATCTTTAAATATTAAAATATAATATAGGTTTTGTAGGATTTATTAAAGGATTATAAAATTATATAAATAAATGAGAAAAAAAAAATTTTAAATGGAAACATAATTTTGGTTGTGGGATTCTTTTATAGAATTTATTGGATCACCTTTAGGATATTATTATTTGATAGTACAGACCATATATTTATACCGCATTTTATATTTACCCACAAATGTGTCTGTTTAATAAAGTTTTGAAAAAATCACTTTGGACTAATTTAAATGTGCCAACTTCAAAAATATTATTTATTTTATCAAAAAAATTCCTAAATATGAGACTTTTTAATTTTAAATAAAGATCCTTATTTTTATAAAAAAACTATTTTTTGAAACTAATTACTTTCTAACCATTATAAAAATTACATTAGACCTCAATAAATTATATTAAAATAAATATTATTTTATAATGATTTTTTATTAAAAATAAATTTATTAAATTTTTTTTGAAATTATGAAAAATTATCTTAATTGAGAGTATGTATTTCCTAGAAAAATTGATTTCTTCATATAAAAATTATTTTTAACACATTATAAAATATCTTAAAATGTAATAATAAAATTAAATAAATATAATAATTATTTTATTGAAAAATAATACATACAAATTTATATTACTAGTAGATATTTTTTTCTTGGATTTTACATCTTCATATGCTACTCCTCATTTGAAAGATCATTTTATATAGGCACCACTTATGGATTCAGTCTGTGTGAGGGGTGTGGTATGTGCTTCCTTAAGAGGGATACATAGAACATATCAAGTACTTGAGATAGGTCAGGTGTGACTGTTTATCAATATGCCACAATTCTGATGCGATTAATAATCTCCAGGGGAGTGATTTATTTTGGACTAACATTTACTTTCCTCCCTAACCTCATGGGTTTCAAACATAGAGATATAATAAGGAAAACCTTATCTTTGATATCAAACTCTAGGTCTCATCAATGATTACCTTTATATATTTTCTTTCTACTTTCTGTGGATTTCATATGATGTTGAATGGTTTGAACCTTCTCTTTTATCTCTTTGATAAGATCAGGTCCCATAAGTTTCTACTCTCTAAAATTTTCCCAATATATTGGTTTTCGACACCTCTACCATGTTAAGCCTTATAAGGTGCCTTTTGAATGTGATAATGGAAACTTTTGTTATATGATAACTCTAACGGGTGTTGTTGGTATAAAATCATAGTAAATCCATTTAAGATGATCTCAATTTATCTTATAGAGTTTTAATGGTTGTTTTAAACTGACCATCCATTTAGGGGTGCTAAATATTATTGAAAGTTATCTCCCTATCCAATTCTTGCTGAACAATTTTATAGAATATCATTATAAAACTCAAATCACAATAAAAGTCAATAGATAGCGGCACTACATGGAGTCTTACCACTTTCCTTTTATATATATTAGATAGTTTTGGCAGTAGATAAATATCACTTTAAATCAATAAAATGCATAGACATTTTAATGTGATTTATTACCACGCTGTTGGAATTGATGAATTTATATGTTCTGGGGAGTCCTATGATGAAATCCATTAATACATTTTCCCATTATGATACTAGTATGGGATATTGTTGAATTATACCCTTATAATTTAGTCGTTCAAACTTGAATTGTTAGAATTACAAGTTTTGAGATAAAATTCTTTCATTATCCCTCTTTATACTATCCCACCAAATGTTTGCCATCATATCTCTTTAAAAATAAGTGCTTCTTGGATGAATTGATAAGGAAGTGATTTCTACATCATACAGAGGTTCCCTCTTCATTTACAATTTTGATGGGACACATATCTTTGTTCCAAAACAACAAATCTATCTTCAGCAGAGACAAACTCTAGAATATTCACTACATTTCTCTATAGTACTAAATTATCTTTTTGTGCCTTCCAGATCCTCTCTAAAATGGATGGCTGTGAAGTTATATTTTTAAGGTTAGATGTAGATCTTTTTATTAGATCCATGTCCATTCTTTTCATGTCCAAGAATATTGGATCCATTTCAATCATGATCATGGATAGGGTTTCATGATCCATTATACTCAGAGAATTTTACACTTTTTTTACCTTCTAATGATGGTAATGGATTGAACAATCATAACACTTCATCATATCTAACCAACTTCATTGGTGAAAATTGGTATCCTTTTGTGTGAATATATACTTGAGAATCTTATGATCTTTATATATATCAGACTTCTCCTAGTAGATAAAATACTACAAAATATTTCATGAAAATATTACTACAAAAAATTCCAGACCATGAGTTAGGTAATTATTATAACATATCATTAATCAGCAGGAGGAATATGATATCACATTTTCATCATTGATGAGTACACAACCCGATCCGTTTTTTGAAGAAATTATTGTAGGTACAAAATCCTTCCCCATCGATGGGTAATACGAGTACAAGTGACATGATTAGTCTCTAATATAACTCTTTAAATATCTGCTCACATTCATCAGTACAGACATGATTCACTCATTAGAGAGTCAGCTTCATTATCAAGCTTGAAAATCATGATAAGTTTCTCACAAATTTATCATTTTACATATATAATACAAGGGAAATATGGATCTTCATAACAAATATTGGTATGAACCATTCTTTAATTACCTCTATATTTAAAGGATTTATAGATTTCACTTTTATAATGACAACATTCCCTAGGAATGTTACTTTATCTATCAAAATCATTCATTTAATATAATTCAAAATTGACTTTTCCTTTTAAAAGGTATTTATTACAACATTAAAAGGATCCTCATGTTTCTACTTACTTTTGAAGTAGATAAGAATATTTTATATAAATACGACAAAAAGTTTCTAAAGGTAATTCCTAAATACTCTAATAATTATGTACATGAATATAGTTAGAAAATTAGTGAATCTGAATGGAATCACTATGAAATCATAGTCCTCATACCTCATATAAAAATTATTCTTGCGGATATCTTCACTCTTCACTTTTACATGATAATATCCCAACAGTAGAACCACCATAGGGAACCAGTTCACACCATGGCGAAATACTTGGGTAGATACACCATTTATCCCAATTCTCCCCTAGATTATTCTTAATATATTAATGTTCAACAATGGAAATTCTATATATACTGTTGGATATTGGAGAAGATTCAGGTATAAGTTCAATTGAGAAATCGGCCTTTTCTTTTAGAGGATGACTATGAAATTCTCTAGGAAACACAAAGGCATATCCTCTCACAATAAGAATTTCATCAAAGATAATAATTTCATTAGTCATAATCATTTGAGTACGATATGATTGCTACAAGTCAAAAATATCCATGAATGATATGATTATAGAAAAGGAGATTTATCCTCACACTTTCACTTGAATATAATTGGAGGGCAGCTTGTGATATAGAGGGTGATTTCCTTCTCCCATAAATTTAAGTTTTCTATAAACTAGGAATGTCAATACATACCCAGAATTGCATCGAATATTTATCAAGTTAGTATCATGAGTTACACTGGAAGGTTCATCCCACAATTATATAATTAAGATATGTTATATACTAGGCTTTCACTAATTGTCCTTATTTTAATTTCCATAGCTATCCATACTTCCATATTTGGAGGTGGTGTTTGAATTTTTCTACTAAAAATGCATGATATGATTGAGTTTATAGATGCAGGTAAAAATAATTAAATATTACATATTATAGTTTCATTATACTTGAATTCACTTACTTGAATTTAAGAGAATATTTTTGATTTATGGTTTTAGAGAATTAGTTCATAATTCAAACACATCCGAGCCAGTTTTTACAAAGGGGTTACTTATATTTTGTATCTATTTTTCCCATGATATAAAACATTTAAAATAAAAAAATAATTTATTTTCATGAAAAATTATCATGACTATTAACATGAATTATTCATTTCCCTTAGTCATCCTTAAACCTTGTGGAAGACTTTTGAACATGTGGGATGTGGAAAAAATCGCAGTAAGAGACATAAAAAGGTTAAATAATTTGTTGAGTGAAAAACTTGAAAATCCATGAAAAAACTTTATTTTTTAACATACCTTTTTATGTGAAAAGTGAATAAATTTTCCTTTAAAAAAGCTCATTATATTACCCTTTGAAATCAAATTATTTAGATAAAAACTCATTATAAAATACTAGAAATGTCATTTTGTTTCCTTGGGGAAAACTCTTCTTAGAAACCATAAAAACCCTTACAATTTGAATAATCATACAACTTCCATCTAATGAATGGGGGAGCTGTCTGGGAACACCCACCATATAAGCTATATAGTGCCCACTTGTAAACTATAATGGGGATGAATCCTTCTTATAAACCGTATTAGGCTTACACATGAGCTATAATAGGTCTTAACCCTTCATAAAAATTTCCAAGGAATATATCTTCAATAAAAAACTATAGAAACGCTTTTAAACCCATGAGAAAAAAATTTCAGATATCAAAATATCCTTTTCTCTAAAAATATCATTTTCAATATGAAAATACAATTAAAAAGGAAAATTGGGTCTTTCTTAGAATACAACAGGAATGCTACAAATAATTATTATGGAATCGAGGAAAGTAATTATCACTATAAACATTAAAATAGAACATTCTATTTTTCTATAGTAAAGAAACGGAATAATTATGTAAAAATATTCATTTTTGGAAAAATTTAAAAGAAAGAGGTATAAAATTCAATTTAATGTTATTTTATAACTAAATAAATACATTGGAAAAATAATCTTAAAAACATGCACAATGAATATAAATATTTTGAAAATTAATCATTATAATATTTAAAATGAGGTTTTATGTTAAAGTCTCTCTATCTTGAGTATAAATCATTACATACATTATTTATATTCCTAAATAATAAACTTTTATAAATTTATTGAATTTCTTAAGAACCATTTTCATGTTCATTATTCATTTTAATTTATTTAACACCATGTTATATATAATTTCTAAAACATTTTAGATTATGTCATATGTCTTGACGATATTCTGTTCATAAGCCCAAAATGATTTTGGTAGGTTGAATATTGTCAAAGTGGACATTATTACATAATATTGAACATATTAATCCTGAAATAATTATAATTTTATGCACCAATTATAATTTTAAAACAAATCATGAAATACGATTATGAAAAATTAACTATGTTACAATCTTGGATGTCGTAGGTCGTACATACAAGTAACGTTTACATTTTTAAAGGATCATCATAGAAAGAAGGTAATAATTGTTTTAACTTTCCTTAATTATCATATTATTAGAAAATCAATATTATTTCTTTAAATTTACTTATATATAAAATCAATTTGATGTAGTGAAAAAAAAGTATCACATCACTTTGTGAAGGTCATAGTCTACACATGCACACGAACTGCATTATCATATTTCAATAAATATAAATGTAAAAAAATTGGTGTTTAATTATATTTAAATGATGGTGAATATGTAATATTTATATATATGTATATATGTATGTATGTTAAATCCATAATTTTAACTATCTGTGATATGTGGTGATGGAAAAATAATTACATCAGTCCGTGAGGTGGTAATCCACCAAACACATATATAATGGATTCTATTCCCATTTGATGGAGGTTGGAGATGAAAATAAGTTATTAGGTTAACTTAATAATATATAATATTTTGTATTATACTTATGTAATTTTATAATCATGGTTGTAGAATATTTTGACTAGGTGGACAAAAAAATAAAACCGAAACGATCGATTAACAAGGCCACCTCTTCTTTAGACAAACTTCTCTTCATAACAAATTATGACCACTAAGTTTTGTATTCCTAAATAATTAAAAATTCTAGAGCATGTGGAGCGATGATGTAGGGATTTTTATTGACCTAGGATGATATAAATTTGTTTTGAAGTGTGATGTAAAGATAAGAGTGTATTCCCTTTTATAAGAGAGGGGCGGGGAATTCTTAGAAATTATCAAAAATATTAAATTAATATAATTAGTTTTCAGTTACAAAAGGATCCAAAATTATTTTTTAGAATATAGTATTATTGTATTCCAACATAATATCTTATTAGAAAAATTATACCAGTTTTGACTATTTCGTTTCCCTTAACTTTTAGTTTTAGCTCCTTATTAACTCTCTTCGCACTTATCGATACAACCAGGATTCTTACTATTTTAGGGTCAATATAGTTAGTATAAATGAATAAAGAACCATAATTGGATCATGATTGATATTATAGTATATATAATAATTTATTTTCAATTTTTAAGTATTTAAGTAATTTTATATCATTTAATAAACTATTATTTATTATAAAATATCATTAATGCCGAAATTTATAACTATTCAATACTTTGAATATAATAAAATAATGAAAAAAATAAAATTAGAAAAAAAAATATTCTTTTACACACCTATCCTATTATATTAATCTATAGAATTCAAGTTTGTTATCAAGTATCTCAAAATATATTACTTTTAATATTATTCATATCATTTATTTGATTTTTCCAATAATTGAATTATTAAAATGTTTTCATTGTGTTTTTATTTAAGTTAATTAATTATTTAATAAAAAGTTAAAATAAATTATCATGATTATGATAAAACATTTATCTTTTAAATTAATATTTATAACTAAAAATTTCTTCTATTTATCCCCATGTTAAAAATATTATAGTTTTTAAAAACAAGAGTGTGATATTTTTTACTTTTCTTTAAATAAAATATTAAAAACGATAATAATTATAATAAAATGGGAAGAAAAGGTCTTATAAATTTATATTTTATAAATATAGATGATATTTACTTATCCAAAAAAATCAATGTAAGTGTTAGGGTCATTTTACAGCCATTATCATGTTATTTTTATCCATTAATTACTGAATTTACCCATTAACGTGTTAATAAATTTTTCTATGGTTACCATTTATATTTTCTAAAAATAAAAAGGGTATACTTACCAAATTTTGACCCATTAATTTCAAATATTTAATCTATTTAAAAAAATTAAAGGCATATAATTATAAAAATTTAATTTAAAATTAAACTATCTAAACATGTTGAAAAATGGTTTTCAAGAAAAATACATATTTTAAGTATAAAACGTTTTATAGTAAGTGACTGAAAACTACCTTTTTATTTAACCAACACTTTTAAGGGAAAAGGTGATAATCCTCACAAGTTATAGCTACACAAAATAATATATGAAAATAGATCCCAAAATTATTTAAATCACTTTTGATACACTTAAAAGCATTATCCCTACATAATTTCCATTGAAGAGTAGTTTCCTTTATATCCAGATCTTCTTTAATGATATCTTCAAAAAAGTAATCCATATTGTCCCATGTTAGACTATGTTCCTCTAAATTTATCTTCCTTTAATTGAATAATATTTTGAAAATGTTATTCTTATTGTTTATCCCCCCACACTACACATTACTGAGATCCACATGAATCATTATACCTATCATCATTCCAATATCCTATTGGGGGAAATTAATCAAAAAATAATCTTCCAACATTTCTTCCTCAGATTGGATGATAAGCTCCCAATTTTTACAATTATTTATAACCTCCTTCCCTATATCCAACTACTAGTCAATCGACACATACTTAGTGAGATCATCCTTATTGGTGGTGGTCTCACTAAAGGAACGATTCACCACCATCGAGCCTCCTAGTATATGATTTGAGTCTCCCAATATACCACTAACCATCACTTATTCCTTAAAGAAACTATTTTCAATCATTTGGGTTCCAAACTAATTCTTATCATTCACCTTTCAATCCTTCTCCTTTGAATTGAGTTTATAGTCCATCTACTTGGGCCTCATTTTCATGACATACCATGTCAACATTGGTTTAGTAAAATAGGAATAGTCCTTATGGTCATTGGATTAATATCTTATAATTAGAATGAAGCTCTTGAATCCTTGTTTCCCTTCTAACCCTTCTTCTTCCCTGGGTTGTAAATCCATATACAATGAATTCACTCCATTCTATCCTCTTAAAGAAAGATAGATATATCATTTATTTCCTCTAACCCAGAAAAACCCTGAATTTTAGTAGAAACTTCATACTGGACTGAATCTGTTTGATCTTGGATCAGAAATTAAATAACCAAATCTTAAATGTGGTTGCCTAACTTAATATTTGAATTCTCTTTCCTAGGACTCAACTAATTTTCCTCCATCATTGCGCCAATCTGACCAAAATTTCCCAAATCATGAACTTCATTGAAACTCCTTCACCTTGTTATTGGATTTCCACATCCTCCTAAGGACCAATGATAAGACACACTATCTCTACTGACTATAAATCCACACATTTTTTATCAATATCCCAAGGATGGACCTCTTTTATGGAATAAATATCTTTTATTCCTTCATCTAAACCAAACGGATCATCTATATCCATAAAGGATAATATGATGGCTTGATAAAAATTTGTTATAGGGAGTTATTAACCTGAAAATCCTTCCAACTTACATCAAACATGAACTCCAGAACATTTTCACTTGGACCTGGACCCTTATCATCATTATTATAGAATCGATTCAAGATCCCACGCCTACACACATCCATCAGATGAACCATTCATTTTCACATAGAACAATAATCAACCAACTTCTAAAAATAGACACTTTGTCTGTGACAAAAATCTTCCCCAACTATGATACACACATACTCTATTGGAATTAATAAATAATCTACTTCAATAAAGATTCTTGTAGAAATAGGGTGAAGAACAACATAAGATCTACTATCAAAAAATAAATACATACTAACCAAATTCCACAACATTATAATAATTGCGGGATTTTGATAAGTAAGGGGGAGTTAAGGAAAACTAACCCAAATCAATGTGGCCAATGTGTCTTGATTCTTATTGAAATCGTATGACCACATAAATTTGAAGAAGTGGAATATATTGTAGGCACGAGGAGCACTTTACCAAGATAAGATCAATTCATCCTCTAAAAAAATCAAATCATTATATATCTTTTATCAAGAAGATTGACTATTTCACATTTCTGTAAACCTCAAAAATAAAGGAAAAACTATCAAAAAATTCCATCAATGGATGGTGTTATTTAACGTAACCAGCCAACATTAGACTTAGAAGGTATGAGACATCAACGAAACCCCTAAGCAATGAGAGAAAGTTGCAATAGTTTGTCGAACAAGGCTGTAACTTTAGGGAAAATATATTTTTGAGGGAAGGGAGGGACGAAGGTTAGAAAAGGGGGAAAACTAATGAGGATAGACCCTTATCGAGAATGAAGGAGGTCCCTCCCACTATCGTGGGGGAGGGACCAGCACAATTACCATCACCCCTAGGTTATGATGGGGAAGAAGCAACCCAAGTAGATATCATCCCGCAATTAATTTAAAAAACTGTAATTGTATTATTTTAAATAAAAATTAACTAATTAAATATTAAAATTTATCCATAATGGAATTTTACTATGTAAATAATAAAAAGTAAGATACGATTGTTTATAAATATCAGTATTTTAAAATATTCATTAAAAATTAAATCTTTTTTAGAAAATTAATAAAATTTCACCCTAATATAATTTTGATTTGATGATTTAAAAAATTAATTATAATATTTTCTAACAAAAAGAATTTTTTTAAAGAATAAATCTCTTTGCAAAAATACAACATTACTAAAAATCGAGTTATTAATTACTAATAATTAATCAATACATTTGTATTAATTATAAATAAATAAATAAATAAATAAATAAATAAATAAATATTTATAAATTAATTTAATCTTATCCATACCCTATAATTTAATGTATAGTTTATAATTGTAATTTTTAAATAATATTATTATTTTTTATTTATGCTCATAATTACATATTTTGTATGCTATCAAACATAGTATTGTTTTAAATAATTTTTGGATATTAAATTCTCCCCATTTAATAAATTTCAACCTCAAAATTTTAACACAATATCATTAATCAACAGTTTACATTTTAAAATAGGATTTTTGAATTCCCACACTGTAAAAACAGTTAATAAGGATTCCTCTTGAAAAGAGAGATAGGGTAACACAGAGGTCATCTGGTATAATACATACTACATCTACAAATATGTGATAATTAATTGGAACTAAAAATATGGACATGTAATAATTTTTTTTCCAAACGATGATGAAAAGTGATATTGAACATTGATTAGAATAAAGTCAATGATCTTGGGAATTTTAATAACAAAAAAACTACAACTTGATGAGGTGTGAAATAACCATCCATTCATTATAAATGAAGGAAAAAAGATAATTTTTTTGGTATAATTTATTTATTTGACATTGAGGAATTTATTTATCATCTACACTAAGAACTTATGGAAATATACAAACTTTAAAATTAAAGTTTTATCCTTTAACCAAATTCCACCTAAAAACCATCTTTTACTCAAAATGATGAGTATTCAGTATGATTTTTTTATGCCAGAAGCAAAAAAATCAACTTCTAATAAATCACATAATCCATAAGATAAAAATATACTCTTCCCATCCTTTTATTTGAAACAAAATCAAAATGGTTAGTAAACGATAAGATAATTCCCAAAATGAAAAAAACTGCAAAAAAATAAGAACTTCCATAATCTATAAAATTAAGTAGTAATACTTAAAGTTTAATATAGATTACTAATTAAATAAATTTATTTAAATTTATTTAAAATATTTCAAAAAGATATTGAAACCAAAAAATTTATTATATATTATTTCAAAACATATGTAGAATTTATCTCCAAATAACATCAACCAATTTTAAAGTCTTATAACAAAAATCCATATCCCCTAATCATATTATCTCCAAAATATGCTAATTATTTCCATAAATAACCAGAATCACAATAAATCCTCTATAAAATCACATATTCATTCAAAATATATATCGACCTTTATTCTTAATATAAAATCCCATAATATTTTATTTACCATAATCATATAAGTTTCCATCAATTATTGTGATATTCTTCCAAAATAACATTAACCACTTAATCATTAAATCGATTTTCAATCCCATGGTAATCTGTATGATATAAAATATGTTACCAAATTTAAATATCCCATAATGACATTAAAATCAGATTCCATATAAACCTTAACAACTTCCAATAAATTTAAACTTATTTCCACAAAATGTAAAGGTATTATTTCCCAAAAGACTTTTTAATATTTTTAACTTAATGGTTATATATACCTCAAGTACTTATCAAATATAAATAAATGTATCCCAAAAAATTATCACCTTTTCACTACATGATGTTTCAGAAGTATAGATTCCTTATAACATGTGTTTCTAAATTAAAAAAATCCATTATTGAAAACTACTTAAGTGTTTCATGATTCACATAATATTGATAAAATTACACTATATCATAATTCTAAAAACTCTATACATAAAAACACCCTTAAACCATTAACTATGCTTCTTTATTTTATTCCATAATACATTAATCATATAAACCAAATATATAATATATTTCCTAAATATAGACTCAATTATGTTTTGTAATTAGAACATAATAAAATAATTTATACCTTAAATATAGACATTAGGGACTTCTATTAGGCTATCGATATCCCCTTTGTCTACTATCATCATGTCTATATCTCCAGAAAAGAAATAATCATGTCCTCAATGGTATTTCCCTTTCAGAATGAGATTGATAAACTGCTAATTTGAAATCTGACTAAAGAGATACCAAGATCTATAGAAATTTTAGACAAATAAAATGGTATTAGTTATATAAAACATTTTATTATAGGTTATTCGAATACTCAATAATTTTTCAAAATCATTTTTACAAGATTTGAAATAATACTGATAATCAAATCATTTGGAAGGGATAAGAAGGTTTTTAATGATCTCTTTCCTTCTATCATGAATAAAGATCCTTAATATATAGAAAGGAACACCATTAAAGCATGAAATGAATTATTTCATGTTAAAATGAAAATGGTCATTGTAAATACTATACCTATTGAAATTACATAGCACTTTTACCTTAAAATCCTTTATAGCTAAGATTATTAACCTTTTAAATCCAATATCCAAAAATAACTTTAATCACCTCAACATATATCAAATATAATCCCAAAAGTTGTGTCTAGTATTTTGAACGTATGATTAACCTTTAAATTTTAAACCCATAATGGTATTAGTAAAACTTAAGAAGTCTTAAAATTAAATCATCCTAACCACCACAATTGTCTAAACCCTCTACTAATACAAATAATAAGAACCTGATTATTTACATTATATATTTTAGTGTTTTTAGACTATAATTCACTTAGTTTAATTTTTGAGGATTTTTTATGTTTAGGGTTTTAGATAATTTGTTCATAATTCATACACATAAAACCCATATTTCACAAAGTAGACACATATATTCAGTATGCATTTTCTCACAATGTAATTTTTTTTAAAATAAAACATTTATTTTCAGGAAAAATAATCACTACTTTCAACTTGACTTCTTCCTTTCCCATTCATATCCTTAAAACCTATGAAGAATATTTTAATACATGGGATTAAAAAAATATTAATAAGGGAGATAAAAATAATAAATATATTAGTCTAATAACAAAATGGAAACCCAAGAAAATACTTTTTTTTTGAAAAACATATCTTTTTATCTCGAAATAGGATCATTTTTCCTTTAAATAGATCATAATCTCACCTTTTGAAATCAATTATCTTCCATTAAAACTCATTAGAAAGCATAAAATAGTCACGAACTTGGATTGTGAAATAATCATCTTAGAAACCTTATAAAGCTCTTATTATTGAAATAACAAAATTTTTAACTTCTAATATAATTTTCTAGAAAACATATTCATTACCCAATGCATTGGAGTGTTATATGGGCACACCCATCATATAAGATATATCTGGATCACCCATTAGTCATAATGAGGGTAAATTCTTTTTATCAGTTGTATAAGGATCCCCTATGAGATATTATAGTTATAAACCCTTCTTAAACAATTTTAAAAGACCATATAATGAATAAAACCCATGAAAAACTATTTTAAACCTGTTTGTAAGACAATTTCAGGTATCAAAAAACCATTTTCTAGAAATTTTTTTTTAATACAAAATACCTTGAAAAATAAAAACTGGGGTTTTACATAAATAAAAATTGAATTTTTAAAGGAATCATAATTTAAAATAATTATTATTGTTTTGGGAAATGTTTTTTTCACTATATACATTAAAATAGAACATTCATTTTTTTCTTTAGTAAAGAAAGTAAAACATTCCGTAAAAAGGTTCCATTTTGAAAACCTTTTTAATAATTTTAATAAAATGAACATTAATTTCATTTTATTTCCTTATCATTAAATTCATAAAATAATTTTAAAATCATGGGCATGGTAGACAAAAATCCTAAAAATGAATAATTATAGCATTTAAAACGAGGTTTTAAGTTAAGTTTTCCCTTACCTCGAGTCAGAAATCTCATGTATGTTATTATCTTCCAAAAAAAAGACATATTTTAATTTTTTTAATTTATTGAGAACCTATTTAGAGTTAATTATTTATATTATTTTACTTAATATCACATTAGTTAAAATTATTTAATCATTTAGGTTTATATATGATGTTTTGATGATATTGAGTTTATAAGTTCTAAATGACAACAACATGCTGATTATAGTCAAAGAGGTAATTATTTCATCATCACCCACATAATAATCAGGTCATAATTATCATTTTTATCCATCAATTATATTTCTAAAACAAAATCATGATGGATGGTTTTGAAAAATAAACTATATTACAATCATATATATAGTAGGTCTTATGGACACATGGGTCACATTTCTATTTATCAAGGATCATTATGGAAGAAGGTAAGAATTATTTCATCTTTAAAAAAATATCATTATATCATAAATACCATATTATTTGTTTATACAAACTTATATACATATAATCTATGTGACGTGGTGATAAGAAATGAATCACATCATTTTGGGGAGGTGGTATTCCACACATACACACGAACAAATTTATCATTTTCCATTGAATGGAAAGGTAAAAAGTAGGTGTTATATTATAATTCAATAATGAAAAATATGTCATGAATATCATATTCATATATAATAAATTTACTATTTTTCACCATCCCTAATAGGTTGTGATGGAAAATGAATAACATTGGTTCGTGAGGCGGTAGACCACCATACACATGAACAATGGATTCCCTTCCCATTTGATGGATTTTTGAGATGAATATATTTTATTACATTAATATAATAAAATATAAGTATATGGAATGTAATTATTATATAGATACACAATTCCTTTCTTTATACAGATTTAAAATATTTCTATATATATTTTTGGAGCCAGGAACTGAGACATCATGAAATTCCGAGGCCCTATGTACTTAGAATTAAATAAATAAAATTAATAAATCTATTTTATATTACATGCACATAGTTTTATAAAAAATGGTATAAAACTTAAATAAAAGCTCAAATAATAAATACAAGGCCACAGTTGAGTCCAAACCACAGTGTTTACCATAGGATCGAATTAAAATAGGTCAAATCGGGGTGTTCGGATAAGCCGACCATTGAAGATACATATAATGGATTTATTAAATTATTTAGTAAATTAATTAATTAAATTAACACAAGATATTAATTTTATAAAATATCCACTAAAGAAAATTCTCTAGGGTTAGACGAATAAAGATTGGATGAATACAGAGTATTCTTACTTATTTCGTTGGAAAATTGAGATCTGATGACGATGAGGTTATGGACTTGAGCAGATCAAGCTACAGTGAACCGAAAAATTACTCCCAGTACTTAAAAACATGTTATTTGAGGAAAATTGATCCAATATGTAGGTATTAATAATAAATTTTTATATTTGACTAGAATTAATTATGTTGATTGAGAGGAGTCATTTCTTCTTTGATCTGTGCCAATTTCCAGACTTTTCAGGTTCCCATGTACTGAAAGCAAATTTAAATTCAATTTTTTTCTTGGACTAGATAAACTAATTGTATTCATTGGACATGAACTCTTAAAAAAATTGATAAAACTTTTTTGATTGCGCCGTTACCTTACAAATTCTTCACGTTCTTCATCGATTAGTCTATGAGGCATCAATTCGACATTACCGGGAAAGACCGAGTAAAATAGGACCCTCATATTCATGATGAATTCACATGAATGAGATGGATCAATAAATTATGAATTATTTGAAATATATTGTGGGTTATGTGTGATCATTTTGATGATTAGCATAAAATTTATCTCGGGAGGAAGAACTTTATGTGTGAGGTGGTTCATGTGAAACAATGAGAATTGGTTTTCCAAACACCAGAGGGAAAAAATCATGGAAAGAGTATAAATCTATTATTTTTGATAGTATATAAGGATAAATTCGAAGGTATGATGATCAAATATGAATCATGTATATCAGATTTTTATTTTTAAAAAAATTAGGAATACATGCCATATTATTCTAAGAATACACACAAAGTGTCTAGAATAGGCTATAATGGCTATGATTTATCTGATTTATATATATCACATGCCGTGTAGGAACCCCACAATCTGTGTGACCCTATTTTGGGGTAATCATCATGTAATATATGGAGTACTAGAACACAAAGTTTTCTAGGATGAACCATGTACCTAAGTGCACATGAATGACTAGAGTTATGAGCTACACCCCATATAAATAGGCACATTGTCTACCGAAGTACACATACATACATGAACATGTACAAGGATCATGAATAGAAACACAAAGTGGATGGTACACATTGTGTAATAACTCTATAATTCATGTAAACCTACATGGATAGAAAATATGGTAACTTATCGGACATAACCATGTGAGGGAGCGGTACCACACACTGTGTGAGACCCCTCACATTATGTGTTCCCATTGAATATTTTTAAAGAAACTTCAACCTATTATATCCTATTCTTTTGGATTTGAATTTTGGACCATGGTTAGCCTATTCAATGTTTTTTTGTCACGTAAAATGAAATTGTTCTCTCTTCTTTCACTATTAGGATATGATGTGAGATTTTTTGGGTGTGATACTCATTTGGGAAATGCTTGATAATAGTAGTGATTGGGAAGGATCTCTAGAGGATTCAAGAGATGAAACCTCCAAATGAGCTAGGCTTGGATCCTATATCTATCCTTACTAGTGGAACCCTCTACTCAAGATGGGTATGGGTCTTAGATGACCTAGAGTAGAACCCTTCTATAGAGACAGGGTATGGGTCCCCAACCTTCCAAGTGGCACTCTCTAGTCGGCTGGGCATGAGTACTTGATGACCTTGATTGGAAATCTCCTCTGAATACAGGTCATAGTTCCTCTACATATCCTTCTGAGTAGAACCCTATAGCTAGACTGAGCATGTGTCCTCAATGAACTAGATTGTAACCCTCTTACAGAGATAGGGCTTGGTTCCTCGACCTTTTGAGTGGAACCCTCATTTTAAAATCTGTATAGGTTCTTGATGACCTTGATTTGAACCCTCCTATGGAGACAGGGAATGTTTCCTCAACCTTCTGAGTGGCACCATCCATCCATGATGGGCATGGGTCCTCCATTACTAGAGTGTAACCCTTAATCTTGGATAATAATGGGTTCTTGAACATTAGAGTGTAACCCTCATGTTATTACTGGGAATGGTTCATCCTTCTTGATATTGTTTTCCCTTGAATTTCTAGAACAATAATGAGGTGTGTCTTGACATGGATGTTTTCTTCTAGGCAGACCTCCGAGATTCTCAGCATTGAAAATGGACTTTTGGGACTATTAGAACTCTTTTACTGGGATGGGACAAAGATGTATCTCCCCATCTCTCCCATTTGGGTTTTACTAGATTGATCATATATATATATGTATATCAGTATCCACGTTGATGTATTTCTCTACTCTCTTACTATGGGTGGAAGAGATGTGAAGGGATGTCAACCAACAGGATGTGTTGAGCTCCCTGTGGTTGGACGAGGTTACATTCTTGCATTGGTTTGAGCTGCCAATTTACTTTCTATAGCATTTCCATTACAATTATGTCGCTTACTACTCCCCCTTTAAAATTTTGAGGAATCCTACTTGGTATGTATATACTCAACCTTTCATGGGATTTTCCCGCACATGTCGTGTCTTACGAAAATGATGGAAATCACAGTGGTGAAATTGGTGGAGCATTAGGATACTGGGTGGCATAGGCTGTGTAATGTAGTTCGATCTTAGAGATCATGAGTTGCGGTATCTCAGTATTTTACTTTCCACTTTTTTTAGGTTGAGACATCTTTATGGTTGTGAGTGTATTTTTCACATTAACGTTTTTGTTTCCACTGTCATACTCTTGTATACCCTATAAGTTGTTCTTTCATGATTAAGATTCAAGTTGTTTCATATTTTCATTATTATTCCACTACGGTTTTGCATTGATATAGTTAGTTGTGTGTGTATAAGTACATTAGGAAAAGGCTTCCCAATTAGGATATACCTTTCAGTGTTTTTCACCACCTCAAGCCTATGAAGATGGGCTTGGGGTAATTGATGACCATGCATCTATTTGGGATGGGTCATGAAATATGATATTATATAATCATGTTTAAGGAATATTTTATGTATGTGGAAGAATAAATAAAATAGAAAGACTCAGTTAACAATGATACTTCTTCTTCAGACAAACTCCTCTGTCTAACAACTTAAGATCACTAAGGTCGGTATTCTTCCATAACTCATGCATTTATAACATGGGAAGGAATGTTAAGATGGGATGCGGGAAGATATTTTCTAATATAAATGGGTAATGAATTATGAAGTGCAAAGATGAAGAGATTATATTTTATAAGATAGGGGAGGGGCACTCTTAAAATATAACAAAATATTAAATTACTATAAATTATTATTTTTTATTTCAAATGGATCCAAACATATTTATATATAATATAGTATGATAATGGTTCAAAATAATATTATGAAATAAAAATTACACAAATTTTGACAATGTTTTTTTCCTTTATCTTTTAGGTTTAACTCCTCATTAACCCCTTTAACACTAATCATGAAAACACATAATTTTACTCCTTGTGGGTCATGGTAGTTACTTTAAATGAACAAAAAATCAATAAATTCAAAATGATTGACATTATAAACCATATTTTATTCAATTGATCTAATATAATATTTTTACCAATTTAATATCATTTATAGAAATATTATTTTTTATAAAATTACATTCATATCAATTTTTATGATTATTAATTACTTTGATATTAATAACATCAAGAAAATAGATAAAATTAAAATTAAATATTTAATTTATTACATAAAATTTTATATTCATCTAAAATTTAGGTATAACATTAATTATCTCAAATTATATTACTTTTAATATTTCTAATACCATTTTTATATTTTCCATTAATTGTAAAATTAATATTCCAGCTTTTTGTAATAATTTAAGGTAATTATTTCTACACAAGAAATTAACAATAAATAATAATGATTAATATAAACCATTTATAATTAAAATAAATATTTTTAACTCAACATATCTTCTATTTATCTCCATGTAAAAAATACTATATTTTTTAAAAACAAGAGTGTGACATTTTTTACTTTTCTTTATATAAAATATTATAAAATTCATAATCACACTCAAATGAAAAATACCTTATAACCAAATATTGGATAATTAAGTACTAGATAGAAACATCCAATAAAATAAATTAAAGTTATGGGGTTATTTTATAGTCCTAATTATATTATTTTTAGCCCTTAATTATCTGATTTACCCTTTAGTGTGGTAATAACAATTACTGTAGTTACTATTCAAATTGGATAAAAATAAAAGGGGAATATTTACCGAATTTTGGCCCACTGATTCCAAATAAAGAATATTTTTTTAAAATTAAAAACAAAAAGTGGAATAATTTAATTTGAAAATAAACTTGCTAAATGAGATTAAAAATAGTGTTTCTGAAAAATTTCTTTTTTAAGTATTAAATGTTTTTAAACTTATTTCAAGAATAAATTTCATTTAAAAAAGCATTATAGGATTATTTAAAATAAAACAATGAACTAATAAATTTTCAAAACTAATCAAAAATATAATTTACATTTTTAAATAATCTAAAAGAAAATACACTTTTTAATAAAAACATGTATTTTTCAATATTCATTAAAAAATAAATATTTTATAAAAATTATAAAAATTTCACCTTAAACTAATTTTGATATGTTGATTTTAAAAACTAAATATTTAATATCAAATAATTTTATTAATGTTTCAAAAATTATCTGTAATATTTTCTCATCAAAATAAATGAAAATTATTTCTAAAGAATATATATTTTTTAAGAATAAAATGAATTTACTAAAAACTCAGTTCCAATGTATTCATATTCCATTTTCATGAGGCCAAAAAACACCCTCTCTATATTCAGTCGAAGAGTAAAAAGAAAATAATTAATGATTTCTTTCCAGAATTCTTTCAATTCCCAATCTTTGATCAGAACTTTGGGATTCTTATTTTTGAAAAACATTTACCATCGATCAACTTCTCCATTCATATGATAAACAAATAGAATGAACTTCTCATTCTAAAATAATTTATGTATGGAGAATATCTTTCCAAAATAATTGATCTATTGTTGCATGATTAAGGGATATAAATATCCACAAAAATTTAGAGGCCTTGATCACTCGAAGGCCTCAAATTGAAACTTTCTATTTATTAAGAGGATGTGGGTGTTCCCACTAAATCAATTTTCTTTTCAAGACTTGTGTTAACAAAAAAATTATTTTCATAAAGTTTCCAATTTTATCTCTATTTAGGTTGGAAATCTCATCTGGGATGCCATCACATTTCCACTGACATTGGTTTTTGACTTAATTCCACCAATATTTCTTCGTGGACTAGAATATAGGGAAAATAATGGATAAGAAATTTCATTTTATTAAACATATAAAATGGGAACTAAAAAAATTGGAGGTATAAATCATAAATGAAATAAATTTCTTAACCTATTTATTTTTGGGATTCAATTTAATTTCTCTATAGTCTATTTAGTAACGTTATGATTTTATAGTTATTTTCATTTGATTCATAATGGTTTGTAAGGAACTTGTGAATTTCACAAACCATATACCCTAGTAGTGTAAAAATAGGTTTGTAGTAATTTGTTTCTTGAGGTAAGGGATGATTGAGTTGATACCTAATGTTCTATTTTTGAAGTTATTACCCCACAATAAAACAATTCACAAGAAATATACACCTGTAGTTTCCAAAAAGAGAATTTTTTTCTTAGAAACCACTTAATATATACTCTATTATAAGAAAGGGATTTTTATATGTTTATTCCCAATGTATTTTCCTAAATTCCCATAACATAATCCCCAAAAATAAATAGACCTACCACTGATACTAAATATGACAAACCATTTCTTTAATATGCCATAAATTTAAGATTTATTACATAAATGGACTCATTATACATATAGTAACCCTCACTTTTCAAACATTAACATTACATAAATTTTGGGGAATACTTATGAATTATACAAATATACTCCCAAACATCATAATTGGTCTAGTGCCTTTGGAAAATGGAAACATAACACTAGTATATAAATGAACTACATTATCTCCTACTAGGGTCTTCTTGAATAGATCTATTCTTAGATAAATCAAACATAGTAAATATTATCATAACCTGGAAGAAAGAAACATAAAAGGGGTGATCTCAGATGCTCAGTAAGGGTAAAAAAGTGAGATATATATGTATAAACATGAGTATAAGTTTATGATAATGTGATCATGAAAAATAGGACATCATACCTTGTAATCAAATATGACAACAAAAATAATGGAATAAAGATTATAAGTTTATAGGACATAATTCCTAATTAAATAAAGAGAATAATCCATGAAAACATAACATAGTAGTAAGATATGGAAGTGTAGAAAACAAATAAGCATATACTGATTTCTATAGTAGAAAAGGCATAACTTCTAAGACCATCTTAGTAGTATAGGTTCACTCCCCATACCATCTTAGTAGCATGAGTTCACTCCTCATACCATCTTAATAATCATGGTTCACTCCCATGGTCATCTTAGTAGTCAATTATAACTCCTGAGACCATCTTAGTTTATCTCATGAGATATAAATATTTACCCAACACATTAGAGGGAGATATAGGTTCCACCCATCTTATAAAAAAATCATTTATTCATGTTCCACAAGATCATTAAAAATCATAAAACAAACCATGTAATGAAATGGGTATCATAAATATATAAACATATCATAACCTATGGAAATGGATATGTTTAAAAATTACTTCATCATAAACATAACCCATGAAAAGAAGCGGGTTTCAAAATTATATAACCCTTTAAAGAGAAACAAGCCTCATAATAACCATTCAATAAAAACATAATACATTCAGAGAAAGAATATGAATGGAAACATTGAATAATTTCCCCATAAATTCATGATTAACACCAATGGATGTTATCTTAGGTGGAAAATAATTTTTAAATATCTTTTAAAAACATTTCTTGAGGAAAATATCCTTTCTTTTTGGAAAACTGATTTTTATAACAAAAAACATATTGAATCATAAACCCCATGAAATAAAGTTCATACAATGGATATGTAAATACCCTAAAATTTAATTATATGAATCATTGGACACATTCTTGGGAATTACATACACCGTACATAGGTAAATGGTGGAGAACATATCTTTTACCTCTTAGAAATTAAATGTGAGATGAAATCCCTTTACCTTTTTTCTTGACTGTATTCATACTCAAACAAGATTACTATATAATTAATATAAGTTTATTATAAATATTTTAATTTGTAATATCGTTAGTCCTTATATTTATATCATGATTACAGAATGTAAATCATGATCTAAATATCATGTATATTTATTATATGTATATTATAATAATATATAGCATAATAAAGTATGAAATGTAATACACCGTTCATGAAGATGGTAAACCATATGTCCCCATGAACGTTGTTTCCGTTTTAATCGTCATATTGAAAGAATATATGTAAATGACATATGTATATATATGTATGTTTATAAATATATCATTATTACTGTATAATTATTATATCATAATTTTCATACTTATTAATAATATATATTTTTAGAAACATCCCTGAATGGTGAACGTGGATGATGAATCTCATCGCGTCATGGAGACGGTAAGCTGTAGGTATGCACGAGTAATGATATCATTCTGTATTGGTAAAGGGTACATAATTGGATGGAATATGAACTAGAAAAAAAATCATTTCAAATTTATTGTTTACATACTTTATATTCATCGTCACACCCATATAAATAAAGTATACATGAAAACAAATTTACACCATACCGTGGATATGGTAAGCCATACGTTCACATCCATGGTGATATTGTTTTTCATTGGATAGGAAAAAGGAGGAATACAATTTTCCCATAAACATAAGAACGTCTCATAATATATTATATGTTGGATTTATTTTTTAGTATGTAAAAAACATAGAAATAGAAAGTAGAAAAAGAAAAAAAAAACTTTGAATGAGGTGATAGAACAATTAACTCCTTTTCAGGTAACTCCTTTTGATTTGTACAAAAGAACCCATTAGGATGTATTTATGTAAAATGTATGGACTCTAGGATGTATTAATTTAATTTGGTAGAGGAAATAGTTAGGGGTTGGCCGAGAAAAAGGTATTTGGAGGTGTGAATTAAAGAAAAGGAGAGGTTCCCTTTTATAAGGGGGGATTATCACTTTAGGAAACTCAAAAAACTATTAGTTTATTATAAATCTATTTTTGATATCAAATATCTCTAATGTGGTTCATTTATAATTATAAATGATTATAGGTAAAAATCCTCTCAACTAATTAATTTTAGACATGTTAATGTCATAAAATTAACCTAATCTTTAGGCTTTAACCTTTATTTAAACAATTTAACTCTTACTGTGACAACTTGTCTTTTAAACACTATATGGTTAATATAATTAATATAAAAAGAAAAAAAAACCAATTGGACCATTAATGAAATATTTAACACTATACAAATAATTTGTATGAACAATATAGTTTTTTTTAATTTTATTACATTTAATAAAATATTAATTTTTTAAAGTATCATTTATGTCAATTTTGATACTATTCAATATTTTCATTTACAAAATATCACACCAACCTGATAATTTGTAACCAATTTTTCCCATATGTCACTAAAATGTCTAATTTATCTATAAAAGTAATGGATGTCATTAATTATGTAAATTTAAATTTATTTTTATATTTTTAATATCATTTATTAGATATCTTATTTAATTAAAAAATCAATGTATCATTATTTGACAATACTTTTATTAAGACATTTATTCCCAAAAAATTAAAAATAAAATATATTGATTAATATAAATTTCATGTATTTAAAATGAATAATTATAGTATAATTTATCTTATATATAACCCAATATAAAAATATTTAGTTTTTAAATTTTGGATATGACTCTTTTAAATATCTGTTTATGTAAAATATAATAAATGTCTCAATCTAACACAAGTGGATTAAAAAGGATCATATTTTTTAACTAAGGTTTATTTGGATCTAAAACATATATCCAATGAAATTATGACTAGTGTTAGGGTAATTTTATATTATTATAATATTAATTTTACCTTAAGTTACCCTATTTAACTTTTAACATGCTAAATAAAATTTATAAGTTACTATTAAACAAATATTATTCTGATATTAGTATACCATATTTTTCATCCTTATTAAACCATGTATGTATGTTTATTGAAATTCAATTCATAGAAGTTATAAAATTACATTTATTACTAATTACGAAAATGTGTCCATAAGGCGAGTAAAAGAGACCTTCAAAAGTTCAATATTTTTTTATATATAAATATTTTTTAAAAATGATCAAAATGACCTAAATTGGATTAATATATGTATTATTTAACTTTTTAGGCTTTAAAATAAATTTATTGTAAAAATAATTATTTAAATGAAAATGCTGGTTTAAACTGCTGTGAAGTATTTTTCACTATTAATCAAAATTGAAACTTTTCAGTAAAAGTATAAAAAATTTACCCTAGTCTAATTTTGATATTCTAAATTCATAAATTATGTTTATTTTACCAAAATCAATTTCCATGACTGTATAAAAATAATTTTACTAGAAGATCATTAAAAACAGTTTATTCAATAAAACGTTATTTTAAAACATAGAGGGAATTTACTAAGAATCATATATTTTACTATAAATATTTGAAAAGTAGTTATTACTATTCATATATCTGTGTTTAAAGTATAGGTTATAATTATCTCATTTAGATAATAATAATAATAAGAGTTGTTTCATAGAAACTCAGTGTTGCATGCAACGTACGGCAAATCATTTCCATATGAATGGAATGTTTGACTTAGTGAAATTCATGATAGAAATGAAATTTTTAATTTAATTAGAAAAAATGTTCCATAAAATCTAGGGTGTTACATAATACCCCCCTTAAAATGAATTTCTCACTTCAAATTCACCACTCAGGTAAGAAAAATGTGGATATTTCTACTTCATCGTATCCTCAAGTTCTTATGTAGCTTCCTCTAACTAATGATTTCTCCACAAAACATTAACTAGGTGAGTGGTCTTATTTCATAGAATTTTATCTAATCGGTATAGAATTTCAATAGGCTTCTCCTCATAATAAATATCCTATTCCATTGGTTTGACCTTTAAGTTCTGTACATGTGAAGGGTCAGGTATGTACTTTCTCAAGAGAGATACATGGAATACATCATAAACATCATAGAGATTTGGGGGATGTGGAAAGTGATAGGATATTGTCCCGATATGTTCTAGAATCTAAAAGGGACCAATATACCATGGCTTAGTTTCCCTTTCTTCTCAAATCCCATAACTTTATTCTAGGGTTATATTCATAGAAACACTTTTTCAGAAACTTCAAATTCTAGATCATTTCAATGGTTATCATCATAACTTATAAGATGACATTGAGATATCATGATATGTTGCTGAATGGTGCTAACCATATCGATAATTTTTTCAGCAACATCAGTTCCCAATATATTTCTTTAACCAACCTCATCCCAAAATATTAGAGCTCGATATTTCATCCCATATAGGGATTCATACAGATCCATTTGAATGATTTAGTAAAAGCTATTGTTGTAAAAAAACTCAACTAGAAGTAGATTTTGATTCCAACTACCTTCGAAATATAAAGAAAAATATCTCAACATATCCTCTATGATTTGAGTTCGTCTTTCAGATAGACCATCTATCTAAGGATGATAAGCAGTGTTGAAACTCAATTCTATATCAAGTGAATTTTGAATACTTCTATATAACTTTGAGGTAAACCTCATATCTCGATATGATACAAAGGGATGTGGTACTCCATGAAACCATACCACTTCCTTGATTTATATCTATGCAAGTTTATCCAAAGATAAATCTTCTCTGATAGCAATGAAGTGTGTTGACTTAGTAAGGTGATCAAATACCACTGATATATCATTAAGCCATTTAGTGGTTTTGGGTAGTCAAAAAAATAAAATCCATAGTTATGTTCTTCCATTTCCGTTATTATTTAAGTAATGGATGAAACATCCCTTTAGAGTTTTTTCTTTTATCCTTAAATTGCTTTCATACCAAACATCGAGATAAAAACACTGTGATATCTCTTTCCATGTCATCCCACAAGAAGTATTCTTTCAAATCCCTATACATATCCACACATCTAGGATGAATAGAGAATGAAAACTATGAGCTTACTCTAACATATCCTTATTAAAATCTGGTATGGAAGGAACACATACATGGTTTTTAAACCACATCATTCCATCCTAATCAAGGTTAAACTCTGGAACATTTATGACCTTCTTTTGTAGCTCTTGATCTTCCTTTTGTGCCTCCTTAATCTTCACTTGGATAGAGGGTAGAAAATTCAATTGAGAAAAATAATATATTTTCTATTCCTTAAGGTTTTTTATATCCATACTTTGTAAATACACGAATATTGGATCTTTTGTGATCCTCATAATTGATAAGCTAGCATGATCTTTTCAACTCAAATCATTACCCACCTTGTTCACTTTCCTGGGTGGTAATGAATTGACCAGTCATAATCCTTTATAAACTCTAACCATCTTCTAAAGCACATGTCCAAATCCTTCTATATGAATATATATTTTATACTTTTTTGATTTGTATATATATCAAACTTTTCTCCATAAAGATAACGCCTTTATATAGTTAGTGAAAAATTACCACTGGTGACTTTAAATCATGAGTTGGGTAATTTTTTACAAGAATATTCAACTTTTATGAGGCATAGTCTATAACCATGTTATTTTTCATAATAACACATACCATCCCTTCTAGGATTAATCACTATATATTACAAACCCTTATCTACTATAGGGTTATGTAAGCACAAGTTCACCAGGAAACCTTCCCTTCAGTTCCTTGAAATTTTCCTCACATTCATCTATCAAGAAGAATTTGACACACTTTTGAGTTAACATGGTCATAGGATTATATAGTCATGTTAAATTCTCCACAAACAGTCAATAATATCCAGCTAATCCAAGAAAACTATGGATCTTAGTCACCATGGTTGGTTTAGGCGAACTTTCAATATCCTCTGTCATTGATGGATCTACTACCATACCATCCCTTGCGATTATGTGTCCCCAAAATAAAAATTTTGTAGCCAAAATGCACACTTTGTAAATTTTTTATATAAATTCTTCTTCCTTAGGGTATATAGTACAATTCTCAAGTGATCTTCATTCTCTTTATTTCTCTTTGAATAGATACGAATATCATCTATAAAGATTACCGCAAACATGTCTAGGTGATTTTTATGGAATATATTCATTAAATCCATGAAGATATCTGGGGAATTAATAAGACCAAAAATAATCACTATATATTAATAATGTGCATACCTTATATGGAATTCCATATTGGGTATATCCTTTTTCTTGACCTTTAATTGATGATATGCTGAATGAAATTCCATCTTGGAAAAATATTGTTCTTATTGAAGTTGTTCAAACAAGTCATCAATACTGGGAATCTGATAGTTATTTTTGATTGAAATTTTGTTTAACTCCCAATAATCAATACAAAGATGCATCAATCCATTTGTTTTACAAAAATAACCAGTGCCCCCCAAGCTGACACACTTGGACAAACGAATCCCTTATCAATGTTTTTTTGGGGGTTTTTCTTAAATTACTACTACTCAATTGGGGACATTCTATAAGGAGTATTAAAAATTGATGTGGCACTAGGTATGAGTTCTATGGGGAATTGAACTTCCCATTTATGTTGAAGACTAGGAAAATATATGGGAAAGGCATCCATAAAATCTCTAAAAATAAGCATATCATCGATGTCGATCTTATCCCTATCCATGAGAGATAAAGAACCCTTTTATGGGAATTAAGACACATAAACTAGATGAACTCTATATAGGGATTTAATACATATCATCACATGGATGTATGATAAATGAGGGTTTGAAATATCCCACGTAAATTCTTTCCCTTGACAATTGATGTGGGCCTTACGTAGGGAATTCCAATCCACGCCTAAGATGACATCAAATTTGACCAAAGGATGAATGAAAAGATTTCCAGGAAGCACATTCCCAAAAACATTAATGAAAGAGGAATCATATACTTGAGATGAAATAATTGTACCATTAGGGGTTTTCACTTCTAATTACACATCTAATTATTTTAGTGGAATCTAAACACCCTTAGAAAATTCTTTTGATATGAAAGAGAGGGTAGATCTAGAATGAAATATGACAATAGAAGTTCTAGAGTGGATGACAAGTGTACATTTCACTACCAAAAATGCTAGCAAGGTAAGCGCTTGGGTTTTATCAGCACTAATAAAAAACTGCTGAAAAAGGGTTACTTTTATCAATGTTAGAAAAAAGCACTGATAAATCTACCCGTTATCAGCGCTAATATTAGCATTAATAAAGTCACCACTTTATCAGCGCTAACAAAAAGGGATGATAAAAAGTAAACTCTATTAGTGCTAATAATATCACTGATAAATGTATTTAATAGAAAGTATTATTAATTTATATAAAAATATTTTAATTATACTAAAAAATAATGTTTATGTGTATAAATTAAATAAAAAATGCATGTTTATTATATTTATTATGTTTATGTTTTATTTATGTTTATTATGTTTATTAATTGTAGTTATATCATTATTATATATTTGTTATAAAATATGTTTATAATATTATATATAAATACTTTTTAATATATATATTTATATACAAATACTTATTAAATATATATATATTAAAATAAATTTATGTTTCTAAATGATTGTGTCAATTGATGTGTACGTTCATATTATCATTAATATATGTTCATTGTTTACCCTAATATTAGTTATATATACTATAGAACTATATATAATTATTGTATTCATTAATTTACTATATATATGAAGCTTTATCATTGCATAAATACTTAAAATCACGATAAATATATTTAAATAAACAATAAAAGTATTCATTATAATTAAAAATATAAATATTGAGTTATAAATAATTATATACTTTTTAAATATATTTTATATAATTATAATTATATGTAACTAATTAAATATAAATATGTTTAAATAATTATAAAATTATAAAATATTTTTTTAAATGATAAATATTTATTTAAGAATACCTTTTGAATATATTTATTGGTAAATATAAGTCTTTAATGAACACACACACAAACACACACACATATAAACATAAATACTTATGAAATTAATATTAAAATTAATATATCAATTTATATTTATATATATTTAATTATAATTTAAAATATAAAATTATATATATATATATATAATTATAATTTAAATTATGAAATTATATTAAATATATTGGTTATAATTATATAATTATGGATAAATGGTATGTTTTATCAACGCTAAATAAGAATCAATAATAAAACATAAATTTGTCAGCGCTTTCCATTGTAGCACTGATAAAGCACACTTTTATCACTTCCATTTTATCCAGTGATTATAAAAGTGTTGCTGGGTTTTATAAATAAACCCTAAGTTTCTCCTCCTTCCACGTACCCCTAAATATCTCGTGGAAGCTGATCTCTGCTGCCGTCTCCACCTCCACTCCCCCCTCATCCTCCTCCTTGGTCTTCGACTCCTCTTTCGCTGCGATTCGAGCTTCACCACGCAGCTATCCTATACTCTGCCTCTCCTCCACTAGTGGCTCTCCTCCACCACGCCTCTCATTCGCCAAAGATCTCCTCCTCCATTGCCTCACCTTCGCTGTACCACACATCCGACACACCTCTCATATATGAAGAATGCATATTTTCTGAGTGATGAACCACACCTTCACAGTTAGTTTTCTCCTCTTTCTCGTAAGGTTCACTTATTACATTTTGATATTGATGGCAATGTTGTTAATTGTACATGCTAAACGCCAACTAAAAATCCAGGTCGTTGGTGGTCCTTGTTTGTGTTGTAGTTATATATGGTAAAATTCAATTTTTTTATACCATCTTTTCAATTGGTTTATTTAAAAATCATTAATGCAATGTGGTTTTTCATCATGGTTATTTCAAAATATTTAAAATGTTATTTTATACATTAAAAAATAAAAATTTTATCATCTACTCCTATTTTTTGTATTAATATTATGTATTTTTCATGATCCTTTTATTAAATATTCATTTTAAGATTAAATGTATTCAATGTTTTTCCACTTATTTTATAGAAAATGTTAATTATTTTTTATGTTTCTATTATAAAAATTATTTTTAAAAGTAAAAGTCTTAAAAGTATTTCAGCTTCATTTACTAAAAGCATTATACATTTCTCAAGTTTCCATGATCGATGAATGTTTTTAACAATTGACCTCCATGATCCTAGTCTAAAGCTTAGTTGAGAACCAAAACCTCCAACTAGGTCTAATTCATCATCTAAAAACACCCACTTGATATGTCCAACTACAACACCTAAACTAAATCATCAAGACAGAGCCAAAGTGTCACATTAAATCATGTATGCTTCTCTGTACAAAATATGTTTCCAACTAGTGGTGAGGGAATAAGTGGAATCAAGGGGATTATATCACCTTGAAAAATAATAATAATTAGCATATAGAATAGTATAAATAATAATCAACGTAGAAAATTAGAACCTAAAAGGAAAAAAGAAGATCATTTAACAGAAACATCAACCCATACTATAAAAATATGACATACAATATCCATCACAACAATTCAAGATGTCCCAGTATGTCGTAGAACCATAAAAAATAAACGGGGAAAAATAAATAAATAAATAGGTATATCTACTGGGATCTTAGATTCTATCTTGATATCACCTCGATTAACCTAATCCTCCAATATAATTTCCCTAAGTAGGGCCACTATCCCCATATAAAATCTTGGTTAAAGAAGTTGTCACATGAAATGAGATGCTCTTGTAGGGTGTGAGTATAAAACATAGTAGGAAACCATTTAAATGTTCTTAAAATAAAATAAATAGTTATATATAAGTGTATATGATGATAATAATGTAAATTCTCAAGCAAAAAAAATCTTATGTCGGGTCATCATACACTAACTGGTCAGCCATGAACCCCAAGCCTACTAGCTTATACTCTATATCAGAAAAAACATATATATGTTTTCCATGAATATTATAAAATTCCATATGGATAATTTAAGTCTCATGATAGTTCATAATTCCATCATGACTTAGGTTAATCCATAAGTCCATCATGCCACACCAATTATCACAGGTTAAGACATAAAGCTATAATGCCCCACCAATTATCTCAGTTCAAGCCACAAGTCCATCATGTCTTGATTCTAGTATCAGGTAAGGCCCCAAGGCAATCATGTCCCGCTATTTTTCCTTAAATACTCCTCCATAATCATCAGGCATCACGTTACACATTCTGCCCCTCTAAGGGATTAACCAATCCATGAAGGTTCTATATGTCACCGTGATACAAGATAACATAAGTCTACATATATACACATATATACAAATAAAACTAATAAAAATGAAATTATTGAGCTATAAACTTGAATAAACATGTGAAATTAAGAGAGGTACAGTGGGTCACACACACACACAAAAGAATGTCTTATCAGAAGAGGTCTCTTGGGTCACACAAACACACAAGAATGTCATATCAAGAAAAGCATTACGGTAACACACACAAACACACAAGAAGATTTTATCATAAAATTATATATAATTTCTATAACATGGTAAGGAAATTCATATAAGTGTATAAAATCCTAACATCAGGGTTCTCTAACTAAAACAAGATCTGACACAAATTTTCCCAATAACCAACCCCAAATCATCACATAAGTATTCAAGAGTGAAGATACAATAAGAAGAACATGTCAAAGGAAAATATTGGTTTATAATTACCCAAAAATATCCAATATAATGACTAGATCTAGATAAATCTGATAAAAATATAGAAGAAATGTATTTCTACCTTCATTTTCTTGGAATATAGAAGGAATCACATTAGATCATGTCAAAATTAATAAATTTGACCGTGACCTTCAGGAACCTTGGTATTTCCTATTGAGAAGAGAGAGGTTCTTATATGAACAAGAAGAACTGAGGGAAAAGTGATTTATTACCTTAAAATCTCTAGGACTAACATCTATAGATCTAAAAGAAATTCTCTATAGAGGGAAGGAATTCACCAATAATAACCACTGGAGTCACCAATTTTGAGATCCCTAGGTATAGGAGTAGAAATGTGGGGTTTTAGGGAAGTTTTGAGTTAAAAATACAATTTTTGGATTAATTAATCCCCCATGAATTGATTCGTCTAACGGTTTATCAAACTGTGTGCCATCCATGCTATGATCATTTCCTCTTTAGGGTACACTCATGGTTTAGATGCATGGTTTGGTAAACTATGTGCCAATCATGTTTTCGTTTTTGTTTCAAATTACATGGTTACCTAGGGAATGATACCTTGTTAGATCAAACTATGTTCCAATAATGTTACAACCTCCCTTCCTCTTCAATAGACTATATAATTTTCAAGGTAAAATCACATGTTTCACCTTTTATAAAACCCCCTTAAAGTCTTTTAAGACACTCTAAAAACACCTATAAAATACCAAAGTCATCGTCCAAACAAATAATAACTAAAATCACTTAAAAGTATGGATGAAAATAAGAATGTATGATCCTAAAATGTTTGATTACATTATAATATCCCCCTATAAGGACATATCATCACTGAGAAGTGTCTCTAGATGTCCTTCTCAGCCATTTTGGGCCACCGAGCCTGCGCATCAGACTCCCGATTCGAATAATCTTCTTGAATATGTCCATGATTCAAAAAACAAAAATGGCATGCACTGTCTTCCTTCTCAATACCATTTCAATCCAATCAATAATTCATAGTATATGTTTCTCAAACAATGCATTTACCTAAAAATAAAATTATTCAATATCAATCACATATGAAGGATCAAACTTATACTTTCTAAGTTGAGATACATGGAACACACCATGCACACCTTGATGTATTAGAGGAGGATCCTGTTGGAAATAATCCATCCTAACCTATTACACTATATCAAATTGTCCCACAAACCTTTGTGCCAACTTCCCCTACCTACATAATCCACATTTACCCAACAAAGGGGATACCTAAAAGAAAGCTTAACCCTCCATGGGAAACTCTAAAGGTATCCATCATCAGTCTATATAAGAACGTTGTTTTATATAAATGATAACCAACTTATATTTGATTAATTTCACCTATTCTAAGGTTTCATACACTAAAATAAACATGATAATTGATGACTTAATGGATTTCTTACTAAAAACTCACACACTAGGTCTCTCTCATTATCATTAGCAATATTACCAAGATTTATTAGTTTACAAAGTGTAGATGCCTAAATAAAACTTCATTATGATTTTTCACATGATTCAACCATTGAAATAAGTGACAAACCATACTAACTCCCATCACAAAGTTCCCATAACAACCCACGCCCATCTCTATAGGTTGACATAATTGATTCATTCTTGATCTCATCTAATAGATACCCTTACATTAGTATCTATCATCTATGAGTGCAACTCAACCACTTAGACGTAAAACCAAAACAAAACACCTCAACCTATGGGTTAGGTTCACCTATACACAAATCCCAATGTTCACTAAAAAATTCCACCACTACCAAAACATAAGCATAAACATATCTCATTGTCAACCGAATATTGAAAATCACAATAATTTCCACCAACTCCCTTACGTGCTCACGTAATTGAACCTAATGGAATTACTCAAGGACCCATCCCCTTACCCCAGACATGACTCTTATAATTTGACTCTCCACATCCTCAAATGGTCTTGTTAGTTACCAAACAACTTATTGGATTTTCATGAACCACAACTAATAAATACTCAAATTACAAACTATCATGATGAGCTAACACCCACAATGAATTTCCAAAATTGGATTTCATCACCACACTTCTCATCCCTTGATAGGTCATAGATCATTCCATAAATGAGCTGATTATCTCACACACCTAAAACACCATGAATTAGGGGTCTCTTATTTACCACATTACAAAGGCCTTTTCCCATGAATACATTATGTATTTTTCCAGTTTGAATTATTAAGGATTGTATTAAAAGTAAATAATTGTAAATTATATTTAAGTCTTAGTTTTAAAACATTTGAGTCCATTTAATATCTTTTTATTAAGATTTATTTACAATAATGATTTCAATAGTAATACTTTTCCCTTAAAAAAATTAAATATAATATTGACTTTAATGATTTAAAAAGTTTTTATGAAAAGGTTTTTATTTTCACTTATATTTGTTGTCTTAGGATTTTTTCCATGTAGTGATATTTTAGTCACAATTTATATATTATTATGATATGATTTATTTTTTAAGATGAGTATTATAATATTCTATAATTTATTATTTTCATGTCATGTGTTTTTTTTAATTATTTAAGAAAATAATTATTTTTCCATTTCAAGCATTATTCCCACTCGTTCTCCTGCATCCCCCTTACCTATTTTCTTCTCTATTTTATACAGGATTCTCTTTCACTAGGAACTAAAATTAATTTTTCATGAGGATTTAAGGCTTTATATGTTTTGAGTGTTTTCCATGGAAGCTGATATGTTGTGTATTGGTTAGAATTTGATTTAAAGTAGGTGTTTATTTTATCTTCCTTTATTTTATAATTCATGTAATGTGTATACTATATAAATTTATTTTCAATTAAAGTATAGTAATGTATGGGTTCTTGGATGAAATTATAAATTTCTTTCTTAAACTATAGGATTTTGATAAGGGATTTTTTCTTAAGAATTTCATGTACTATTTTTAAATTATATTAATTCTCATGAAAATAATATTTAAAATGGTTCAGAGGGTCATTTAAATGTTTTTATAGTAAATTTAGGTCTTATTATTTTTTAATGGAATTTTCCATGTGATTAGAGAATTTTTTGGAAATAAAAAGGGATTTTTTTTCAAGTGATTCAAAAATCATCAAAATGATGTAACTTTAAATAAGGGGAGTGAAACACTACATAATAAGTTGGTTTTCATTTGAAGACGCATTTTTCACATTAAAAAGTAAAATGGTTCATTTCTCATGTGACCCTTAATGATTTTCCCTATACTTGTTTCACTAGTTATGGGTTATTGATTATTTATATGATCAATGTTTGATTTGAAAAGGATATGTTATTTGTCACGGTGTTGGAGGCAAGGTGAGATACATATTTTGGGTAATTATCTTTATTTCTTTATCACCTCCATTTTTGTTTGTTTTTGGTAACTTGGGTGTCTAGGCGGGAGGTCTTGATTCATGCTACCCTAGTTGGTACACACACTTCTGTGGCCCCCTAGTTGTGTTTAAGACAAGTATAGTGGGAATTTTCCATTATTATGAATTAAGTATGGTTTAATTTGGTGGATCATGTTATTGTTGGATGAAAAATTTATCACATGTTGGTCCATGTAGTTTTAGTTCCATTTTGGATCATCACACACTGGCACCTTGGGTATATCCCATGACATTTTTTTCTTGATTAGTGGTTCTATATATAGGATTAAATTATTATATTGATTAAATCCCCATTATTCTTGTTTTATTAGTGTAAATATTAATATTGGTTTTGTTTACTATTACATTGTTCCTAGATGACATGGTTCCCTTCTTCATTGGGAATTTATTTTCTCTAGTTGATATGGTCTATTTATGAGATAATGAATGTTTTATTTTAAAGTGGAAAACAAATTTATGTATTATGAGATGGGTAATACCTATATTTACCACAAAGGAATTGGGTACAATATAATATATCATGATATAGAAAAGTTAAGGGAATAGTTTAGTATGTCTATATGTTCAAAAAGGGTGAGTGTGAATGTGTTAATCTCTACTCATAGTAATATATGTGAATAAGTTAACAAGTTTCTATGTTCATGGGTGTGTGTAATGGTTTTAATATCAGAGCATAAATTTAAATGTTAATATGTTTTTGAGTATCCATTGGGGGTATCCGAGCACTGGAAAAGGGATTCACCCACTAGTGATGGGTTGGACACTCCATAGGGTTGTTGGGAGGAAAATCGTAAACTAGTGATCAGAGATAGATAGGGGGTTTCCTGAGACATATATGGTGTGTTCCCATTAATGTTTTTAATTTTATAGACATATGGAAGTTACCATGACATCTAGTGACTTTTTTGAAGGTTCAATTTTTAAGTAATTCAAGTTTTTTGAAATGTTTCTTAAAAAAAGTATTTGTGGTCAACATACCATTTTTTGGTTTTATGTTTTTTTTAAAATGGTTTAAAAAATAATTGGGTTTTGAGAAAGGATTTTTGGAACAAATTGGTTTATTTTAAAAATGGTTTGTTATTTTAATGAGTAATTTTTGTAAATGGTTGGTTTTTTAATGGGATTTCAACTGTGATTTTATAAATAGTTTTCAGAGGAGATTTAATATCTATAATTTTTTATCCTTTTTTAATTTTTATTTCAACGTTTTGTGTATTTATTTTGTTAAATATAAGTATACCCAAATCAAATAGGATGGATATGAATAATTAGGGGATGGATTCCAATCATGTGACAAATGAGTATAATGATAGAGTGAAAGAGTTCATCATGTTTTTAAAATATCATGTATATCATACTTCTAAAATCTTTTTTATGTGTTTATGATGTTATTATTCAAGACATGTTGGTCAATAGGAGTTAGAAGAACACTTTATCTTTTAATGAATATATCAAAGTTATAAATGTTGGAATAAACTAGGAGAAAACTATAATGTAGATAGTGATTGTGATAACACTGTGTTTTATGGATCATTTGATATGATTGCAAGTGTGGAAAATGAAGAAGACCATATCGAGGAAGTGATTATAGATGTGCATGATGATGAATATCGTATTAAGGAAATTACAAGGTTATTTGAAGATGAAATTCATGATTGCCCAAAATTGATTGAACAATTAAAGAGTTGCATAAAGATGACATTGTATGATGGTTTCACTAAATATACAACATTGTAATCCATACTAAAGCTATATAATTTTAATGATGACAATTGATGGAGTGACTTCAGTTTTACATAATTACTTGCTCTCTTGAATGACATTCCCCCAAAACACAATGAGATCTCTAACCGAACATATGACACCAAAAAAATACTATGCTCAATGGGTATGATCTCTAAAAGAATACAAACATGCCCGAATGACTATATACTATTTCAAAAGGACCAAAAATCACTTAGAGAATGAACAAAGTTTGGTGCTTCTCAATACAGGAAAGATTAATCTAGTCCTATGATATTTTTAGGGTATTTTCCAATCACTAAAAGGTTTAGGCACCTATATAGAAGTGAGGATACTCCATAGAAATTAACGTGGCGTGCAGAAAGAAGAAATAAAGATGGGAAACTATGACATCTGACAGAATCTTATTAGTGGAAGGGAATTGATCATGAGCATACTAACATTGGAAATGAGCTGAGAAATGTTCGTCTTGCATTATCTACACTTGGAGTGAATTATTTTGGTTTTCAAAGCAGCACTCACGATACATGGATAATTTTGTTTGAAAATTATAACTTGTGACCGTGGTAATGCATGAAATGAAAACATATCAGGTTATCAATGATTATATCAGGACCAAAACAACTGGGTAATGATATTGATGTTTATTTGGCTCCATTGATTTAGGATTTTAATTTATTGTGTGATTAAGGTTTTACGATGTATGATGCTTACAGAAATTATGATTTCGTGTTGAGATTCATATCATATGGGATAATAAATGACTTTTTCCTACTTATGAAAATTTATCATGATATATCATTAAAGTAACTCTTGGTTGTCCCATTTTATAACAAGGTGCACCATCATTTTGGTTGAAACATTCATGGAAAACTATGTATCTAAGACTACACAGATTTCTACCTCAACGTCATAAGTACCAATCATGGATGAAATCATTTGATGGAAATTTAGAAGAATTTACACCAACATCTCCACTTATAGATTATCAACTATTTGAGAATGTTAAATATGTGGACACAACTTTTGGTAATATGTTTTAAAAAATCCTTATGAAAACCTGTTGGAAAAAGAAATCAGTTTATTTTGAATTACCATACAAGAATTGTATGTATGTTAGATATTTTTTTTGATGTAATAAATGTTGAAAAAAATGTATGTTATAGTTTCATAATCATGTTTCTAAATAAACTTGGAAAATCAAAGGATGGAATTAAGGCTAGGTTAGACATGGTTGACATGGGAATACGAGATGATTTGGCACCAGTGAAGGGTGAAAAATGAAGATTTATTCATCTTGCGGCTTACACTCTTTCTAGGTAGGAGAGATATAAGGTTTTTAACATCTTGAATGTTTTAATGTTTCTAAAGGGGTATTCATAGAATATAAATAACATCATGTTAATGCACTATTTAAAGTTAAAAGGTCCAAAATCATGTTACTGTCGTGTTTTGACGAATGATATAATTCTTATATATTTACATTTCATTTTTCCCAAGAATTTCTATCATACATTAACAAAGCTCTATTTATCCTATATATATATATGTAGAAATGTTATAGACCTGGGGAACTTACCAACTATGGAAAGTGAAATGGTCATCATATTATGTGAATTGAAAATATTTTTCCCACCCACATTCTTTGATATGATGGTTCATTTGATCATTCACTTGGTAAGATAGATTCAGCTATGTGGTCTTGTGCACTATAGATGGATGCACCACATTGTACATTATATGAAGATTTTAAAAGGGCATGTCCAAAATTAAATTCAGCCAGAGAGTTGTATCTAGGAGCGATTTATTATTGATGAAGCCGTAGAATTATTTACAAAATACCTGTCTGGTGTGAAAATCATTGTTTTAACGAAATCTCACCACACTAGGAGATTTGAAGGTGAAGTAATTTGTTGAAATGAGGTCGTCAAAATCAATTATACAGATCGAGAGCATTCTCGACTTCCAATTTTTCATAAAATTTTGAATGTTGACTCATATGTTGAAACCCAAAAGTAAATTCTTATGCATTTGAATCCATTAAAGGTTAACAAATGGTTATCAAATAAACATAATCAACAGTTTATATCATGGTTTTAGGATTATATTTTTTAGGATTCAAATGAAAATCTACACTCTATTTTAGAAAAACATCGATGGCTAGCCAGATAGCAGGTGTGTACGTGTTATCTTACGATTATTATGTAATTACTAGTTATACATTCTATACTAATGAACATGATGGAGAAAGTACTTGACAGAAGAGTGGAGAAAAACTTGTGGTTGAAGCGATGCATGTTTTTGGTTCCAAGGAAAAAAATCCAATTTATGAAAATACGTAATATTTTGGAATCATCCAAAAAATATGGGAGCTAGATTATATTACATTACGAGTTCTGATTTTTCCATTCAAGTGTGTTGATAGTAGAAGTTATGTTAAAATATATGAGTTAGGATTTGTGAAAGACGATTTCAGTAATGAAGGGTACAAATGTGAAGCATTTATAATGGCATCACATAAAATACATGTATTTCATATTCTATATCCCGTAAACCAAAACTAGTCAATTATTCTGTTATCGACCAAAATCACTGAAGATTCAGATAAAAATTCAATGGAGGATAAACTTTTCATTTGGACGTCATAATCCTTTCACAGTAGTCCCAGTGTAGATGAAATTTTTTATGTTATAGGAGACCACGATGAAGGGATTTAGATAATCAATAGTGGAGTTAAATCTCTTCAACATTTTAAAAAAATAGAGTTCAATAATCTCTTTACATATATTTTTTTTCTAATATACATCGTATTACTTTATGTTAATATCTGTTCACTAATACTTTTTTGTTATATAAATTAAATGTTAAGCCACTTTTGTAGATAATGACTTTTTCATGCGATGATGCTTATTATCCCTAGGCACAACAGGTTTCTCAACCTGTTGATGCTCACAGTGTAGATGAAAAATAGGTTTCTCAAGCCATTTCCTTATATTAATATTAGTTCTTTTATTATTTTATTTTATCTAAATTAAATGTTAAAACACTTTTGCTGATAATGAATTTTGCACAAAATGATGTTCTCAATCCCCAGGCATAATAGGTTTCTCAACCTGCTGTTGCTCATAGTACAGATGAACAACAGGTTCTCAACCTGTTGCTGCTCCCAGTGCAGAGGTACAACCACCATCTGCACATACCGATACTAACCCTCTGGTGTCGGTGGAACATATTGATGATGGTGGATTTTAGGAAATTAAAGGTGATGAAAAACCAGTGATGTAGAAAAAACAAGATCACCAAAGTTTTATGGTATTAGAAAAAATTATTAATGCTAGAGAGATAAGAATAAAATAAAATATTTGATGGAATAAGCGGGGCCAACATGTTAACCCCAACAAGTCCATGTTCAGTAGTTACATTGGAATTGTCACTCAGCAACGCATGGTGATCGATGTACCTTCATGGAACCATGTTGTGGCTGAGATTAAGACACTTATGTGGGAATACATTATGGTAAAATTATGATATCATTTTTTTAATTTATTAAAATTAAAATAATGAAACATTTACACACACTTCATCATCTCTTGCTGAGTGCATTTATAGTAGACGACTCACACAAAGACTGCGTCATAATGGTTTCTGGAAATATTCATAGGGGTTTTCGCACAATTTTAACAAAATATCATCTTAATGATGTTGAAGGGAAAATAAAACCACACCCACCTCTTATTTATTCACACCTGATAACACAAACATATTGAGATGAATTTACTGGCAGTCGTGTGAAGCAGAATTTTTTGGTACATTGTGTCTGGTAGTAAAAGATTTAATAATACCTGTACTGATCACTTTGATTGATAGTGTTTTATTTTTTAATAGAAACTGAGTGCCAAAAATAAAAATGGGCATCAAAACTAGTGTACCCCTACTGTAAAGCAAGGATGGGGTACACATCACTTGAAAATAATTTGGTATGTATTTTAAATAAACCATAATAATTTTATGTGATATTAAAAAACACAATAACTATGTTCTTTTGTTTATATGTAGATTAAAGTGTCAGAATCCATATCCACTTCCATCCCACACCATGTACTATAGTGGGAGGAATTTGTAACTAAAGATGGATAGCTAATATAAGAAAACACACAAAAAGTGTCAGAAACAAGTGTATGTATGAAATAATAATAGTTTTTTCTTTAAATCAGTATTATATAACAATGATTACTTATTTTACAATATTTTCTATTTGACATAGTTACAAGAATCAACAACACCGACACCGGATGCAGACATACTTTCTGTGGCCTTGAAGCTTCCAGAATAGTATGGCTGCGTTAGTGGTGTGGGTTTTTGGGTGACACCCTGAACATATTTTGAGAAAAAATGCAATGGATCAAATTAATGAAATGAAAAATATGACTGAAACATTAGCTATGTTTCACTAATAGTTACAATATGAGAGACAGATGATAGCATGTTTGATTGAGAGAGGTAAAGAAACGAAAAAACTTAAGAACAACCCGCACGTGAAAATCCCACCCCTACCCTACCAGTTTTAGGGCGAGCCATTCCCCTAAAAAACAATTCTTAACTTAGGTAGTCAATTTTTTAATAATTTTATCTATGAAATGTGAATCATATATGCACTAGACACTGATTCCTTTCTTGTATTGATATTCTATAGGGTGAAAATGACTGTGATTTATATCTATCAACACCCAACCATTGCCTTGTAGTGAAGGTTATCGTGTTTAATATCCAGAACAACATGCTACACAACAGACCAATTTCGAAAGATCATGTTAGAGTGTCAATTACAATATCCCTGTAGCTGAGCATCGATCTACCAATTCCAATTGATGATGTAGATATTCATACAGTTGAACAAGATCTTGTAACATTCATCACATGGCCGTCACATCTTTTAAAAATACATATTGACAATGAGTTATTTGTTTAGAATTTAATTTCAAGCTAATCCTTAAACATTTAATGAAAAAAGGTCAGAATGAATGCATATTGTTATACATGGAAAAAGGGAAGGGGTGAAACAAAAGACCGGTTCATTGGTGTTGAGAGTGCAACTAAAATCCTCAACTATGACAAGTTAGGAGGATAAGTTGTAAATGTTTACATGAGGTATGTTTTAATGATTTGATTTTCTAAAAGATCAGGTACTATGATAATTATGACTAAATACATTTCCTATTTTTTCAGGCGTATATATGAAAAAAATTGAAGGGATTTCCCCGTGAACAAAAATTTGGACTCATTAGTCCTCACATCACCACTACTAAACAAGAAGGCATAACTTCCAAGAAATAGGGTGAAATAGTGGTAAGACTGCTCAAATAAGTGAACATAAAAATTATAGATGACATACTCTTCTTAATACCAATGATACAAGGGTATAAATTTTCAATTTAATCATATCAAATATATTTTAATTTCATTCATTACTTATCTATTTTGGGGTTCTTAGGCAGCATTGGATGCTCATTGTGGTCAATTTGTTTATTGAAAAGTTTTATTTTCTAGATTCAATGCATGGATATCCGACAAAAAAATCACACATGATGAAATTTTTCAATTTGTAATACATTATATCCAATATTTTAAAAATAAACATCCAATTATATAATTTATATTATCTTTTAATGAGGATTTTATTATGATATGATGGTGTGTGAATATCATCTACAACATGGAATGAGGCCAAGGGAAAAGGAAAAGAAACATGAAAAGTACTATGACTGGATACAAATCAGGTTATATATAATAATATTTAACTATCCAAACACATATAAAAAAGTACTTATTTTTCTCAATGTTTCTGAAATACTTGATTCAAACAAACGATAAATATTGTGGTTATTATGTTTCTAAATTGATGAAAGAGATCATATTACATGAACAAACCTGCATCCCTGAATTGGTATTTTCAAATATAATTTTTATTTCATTTAAAATAACTATTAATAATTTGTGTATTTATATTTTTTCAGTACTACCATGACTGCCGAAAATATTCATATTCAAAGGACGATATAAATATTCTTCAGAATGCATGAGCATCATACTTGATAGAAGAATAAAGAAATATAGAACAAATATGGTAAAATTCTCAAATAATTTTGTCTTTAATAATATTTTCGCTCTTATATTTATCTTTGTTTGATGGTAATGTTGTTATTTGTACGGGTTAAATACCCCCACTGAAAATCATGTCCGTTAGTGGTCCTTGTTTTCCCAATAAATGAATTTATTGTTGATTGGTTTTTTAAATGAAATTTGTGGTCCTCATTTATAGGGTATGTCTTTTGTTGATATACTTTAATAGATAAGGAGTATGAAAAAGGGGTTTCCCTATCCCGTGAGTTTTTGTGACGTCTTGAGACATAACGTGCATAAGATCTTACTCTACTCTTCTTTTTTTCAACAATGAGAATGGGTTTTCATTAAAAAAACATCGATTAAATCTGCCACATTGCCAGTTCCCTTCTTTAGTCAACCTAGCGGAGAACCAATTGGTATATATTCATTTGGACGTCCTGAATATAGGACAATTGGTTATTCACTGCTTCAACTAAAGCTATGCTAAATAAGGTGGATGTTATTCTATGTCAACCTTACTGGGATCAAACTGATGTACGATGTGACCAGAATGACTCAAATTGTATATTTTTTGTTTGAAGTGATATTTTAGTAAATAACACAACTGACATACTAAAAACTTAAGAAATGCATTCCAATTGTTTTGATACTTTTGGAAAATAATCTATCAGTCATTTGGGACATGTAGGAATCAACCAAACCTCAATCTGATGCACGATGTCCCCAGTGTGACTCCAAACGTGTCTTGTTATTTAAAATTGACATTAATTCAAGTATAAAATTACTACTAAAAAACCAAATTCTAAGAAAACACATTCATATTATTTTTATACTTTATGAAAATGATCCATGAGTCAGTTGTGATGTGTAGGGATCAATTCCACCTCAATCTGATGAACGACGTGTCTGGTATAACTAAAAGTGTCCAGTATATGTTTAAAATTGACATTTTAGATCAAAATGTGTCACTCACCAAAAACCAAGAAAACACACTCTGATTGTATTTAAAATTAATGAAAATGATTCATCAGTCCTTTATGACATGCATGAAGCTGTCTCATGTCAATCGGAAGCACAATGCAACTGATATGAGTCAATTTTCAGGTTTTCAGTTTGAAATGACATTTTAGTGAAAAAAACCAACATACTGAAAACTGAGAAAATTCATTTTGATTATTTTAATATTTTAGTATGATGATCAATCAGTCATTTGTGACATGTTGGAATCAACTAAACCTCAATCTAACCCCCAGTGCCACCGGTATGACTCCATACATGTCTTGTTATTTAGAACTGAAATTAATTAAAGTAAAAAAACACATCCAACATAATAAAAAACAAAACAAAATCATTTAGATTGTTTTTATAATTTAGGAAAAGATCCATGAGTCAGTTGTGATGTGTAGGAATCAACCCCACCTCAATCCGACGAACGATATGACCAGTTTGACTAAAAGTGTCCACTATCAGTTTAAAATTGAAATTTTAGCTCAAAATGTGTCACTCACTAAAAAACAAGAAAACATACTCTCATTGTCTTCAAAATTAAGTGAAATGATTCTTCAGTCCTTTGTGAAATGTATGAAGTAGAATCATGTAAAAAAAATTCACAATGCGACCGATATGACTCAAATTGCAAGTTTTCGGTTTGAATTGACATTTTTGTAAAAAAACACAACTGGCATACTAATAACTGGTGAAATCCCTTCCAATTTTTTTGATACTATATGAGAATGATATATCAGTCATTTTTTCTATTTAGGAATCAAATGAACCTCAATATGATGCATGGTGTCATTGATATGACTCCAAATGTGTCTTGTTATTTAAAATTGACCATAATTCAAGTATAAAATTACAACAGACATACTAAAAACTTAAAAATACCTTTCAAATTATTATTATACATCAATTAAATGATTCATGAGTCATTTTTGATGTGTAGGAACCAACACCACCTTAATCCAATGAACATTGTGTCCGATATAACTAAAAGTTTCCGCAATCAGTTTAAAACTGGCATTTTAGCTCCAAATGTGTCACTCACTGAAAACCAAAAAAACACACTCTGATTATATTCAAAATTAAAGATAGAAATTCAGAAGTCCTGTGTGATGTGTATGAAGTAGTCTCACATAAAACCAATTCACGATGAGACTTTCATGACTCATATTGTGTGTTTTCGGTTTAAAATGATATTTTTGTAAAAAAACACAACTGACGTACTGAAAACTAAGAAAACACATTGATATTGTGTTGATAATTTAGTAAACTGATCCGTTATATATTTTTATCATGTAGTAATCTAACTCAACTTAAATACAATGCACTATGTGACCGGTATAACCCCAAATGTGTCATTTTTATTAAAAATTTATATTTTTATTAAAAATTGTCATTTTTATTTTATTATTTATATTAATGTTTAATTTATTTATCTACAGTATTACTAAAGTAATATTAGTTTTCTTATATAGGTGTATCCTTTTTATCAAGTTGGGATGATTTTTTCAGCAACTATTCCATTGGAGGACATCTTTTAGAGGGGAATACAGACATTGAAAGAGAAAATATTAATGTTCCTAACTGTTTTTTGGAGAATTTTAAATTTAATTTTGTAAATAATTTTTCAAAATGTATATATAAGTGCTTTTTGTTATATACCATGAGTTAATATTTTTTTAGTCATGATTTCAACTAAATTAATATAGCATTTTTTCCTATCCTTTGTGTGCACTCCTTGTTTTTTTTATCATTTTCTTCGTGTATGTGGTGCTTTTGTATATACTATGGGTGGTTATTTTGTAGCTGGTTTTTACTGGTTTATGGAGGTTAGTATTTCTAGTTTGGTGCTATTTTTTTTTTCAATTTGTATGGGTGTGATATTATGTAAATATTGCACCCCGGTAGGGATTCCCTTATTAGAACATCAAATAGTACTGATAAATGAACCCTTTATCAGTGCTAATCGACGCACTGATAAATGGGGAATTTTTCAGTACTATTTTAAGCACTAATAAATTGGGACTTTATCATCCCTAATTATAGTGTTGATAAAGGATAAACATTATCTGTGCTAATAATAGGGCTGATAACGGGGACCCCTATTAATTGAGGCTCTATTATTAAAGATTTTTTAGCACTGATAAAAGCCTGTTTTGTGGTAGTGGTTCATCACATCGTTATCACAACCCTCATTAAAAATAAATATTGTATGAGATTTTTATTTGTACCTATACTTTAGAGGTTACTAACGTTGATCATCATTACCATCCCTTAGGTTAGGGTAGTGGTTAGAATAATTTCCATTCTCCTTACACATGTAGAACTGAATCGTGGGGGGTTCGTTATGTGATTCTTTTTCCAAATTCACAATATTATCTAACTTATTCCCATAACACCAGAAATAAATTTACCAATGAACTTCCTTTACCCACTTAAAATATTTATTATACCCCTTAAGGAAATTTCTTCCATGTTTCTTCCCACACTTAGAGCATAAAGGAAAGTTTATATTCTTTTTTCTGGGGTTTTTTAAAGTTTCATTTAAACTCCATTTTACTCTTCCTCTCAAATCCATGAGATTTTTATGGGACTCCCACCTTCCATTTAATAAATTATTTATCAATGTAAAATCTCTTCAAAGATACTAAATTCTCTTATATCCAACACCCTTATGTGATTTGGCTTTAAGCTACCGAAGAACCTATCAACTATACTTTTGTGTAGGATGATAATTCTTGAAGCGTACCTTGCATGTCTTGTGAAATAAGCCTTGTTGGTACCAACAAATTAATCATAACTTTTATAAAAATTATGAAACTATTTCTCATTCATTTAAAACTAAAGAACATAGAATATATTTTTAAGAGTACTGATCCATTGTTTAGCAACAAGTGGAATAGAAGACACTCTGAAAGAAGGTGTAAATTTCCTCAAGAAAGACTCAATAGAACGTTGTTCCATATTTTTCTCATTTGGATGTGCACCATGATTCATATATTAGGAAAGATGTGTGAGTATAGAAATTATGGTTTTTATTCCATTTCTCATAGCATTCAATTTTTCAGGTGGAAATTCATTTCATTGTTTGTCACCGTCACTATTAAGGTGGTTCCTTCAGGTTCCGTCCATTGACTAAAACCAAAAGCATATGTTAAGAAATACATATTATACTGAGAAACCATATGACCATAAGAAATACCCAATAGAATGTATAAGTGATGTAAAATTACTTAATCTATGAAATCATAGGTTTATCCTAGGTTATTCATATCCAACTTATATTTAAATCCTTCATAATAGTTCATGAAGAGTTTGTGAATTCTCAAAGCATATCCCCTAGGAGTGTCAAACCAGGTGTGCAACAAGGCCTATTTTCATGTTCCATATTACCTTGAGTCAATCTCAGAACATATTTTTAGAGTTTTTACCACTAGGTACATATGTGCCAGTTCCACATCCACTTGTAATATCTTGAGAGGGATGTATTTATAAGAATCCACCCACTCTATCCTTCACGAAAATTCCAGGACATTTTCCTTTACTTTTCCTTAACCATAGACTTATCATTAGGAATGCCATTATGGTCCTCACTAAGGTTTTCTCATCCTAGATTCCAAATGTTAACTATAACTTTTATTTGATATCAAATATATAGGCCCTCCCTTTTCAAACATAAACATTACATAAATTTTATGGAATAACAAAACATTATAAAAATAGACTCTCAAATATCGTAATTGGTCTAGTGTATTTGGAAACAAAGAAACATAACACTGGTACATAAATGAACTATATAATTTCCTACTAGGTTATTCTTGATACGAACCCCTCTTATATACATCAAACATAGTAAATATCATCATAACCAATGGGAAAAAATGGGCGAGCTCAAATTCTCATTAAGGGTAAACGAGGTAGACATATAAGAATAAACATGAGTATAATGGTATGAGAACATGTTCATTAAAAATATAAAATCATACCCTGCATATCTAAGATAATAATAGAAATCATGACATAAATATTGGAAGTTCATAGAACATAATTACTAATTAAATAAAGATCATAATCCATGAAAACATAACATAAGAGTAAGACATGGATGTGTGACAAACACATATGTATATACTGATTTCCATAGTATCCATGACATCACTGCCTAGACCATCTTAGTAGTATGATTTCACACCCCTTACCATCTTAGTATCATGAGTTAACTTCTCATACCATCTTAGTAGTCATGGTTCACTCCCTTGGCCATCTTAGTAGTCAAATTTCACTCCCAATACCATCTTAGTTTATCTCATGAGATATAAATTTTTACTCAATGCGTTGGAGGGAGATATAGGTCCCACCCGTCTCATAATGAGATCATATATACATGTGTCATAAGATCATTAAAAATATCAACATAACCCATGAAATTAAATGGGTATCAAAAACATGTATACATATCATAAAATATGTAGAGAGATAGGTTTCATAATTATTTCATCATAGACATAATCCATGAAAGGAAGTGGCTTTCAAAAGCATATAACCCGGGAAAGAGAAATGAGCTTCATAAGCATCATGCAAAAAAACATAAACTATTCAGGGAAAGAATATTAATGGAAACATTATATAACTTTCCATAAAGGAATGAGTAACAACAGTGTATGTTATCTTTAAAAGAAAATAAGTTTTAAATATCTCTTAAAAAAATTTCTTGAGGAAAATATCCTTTCTCATTTGAAAAATGATTTTTATAACATTAAACCATTTGAAACAAAAATACCATGAAAAAAAGATCATAAAATGGATATATAAATACCCACAAATTTAATTATAAGAATCATTAGGTAAAATAATGGGATGTACATACATCCCAAAATATGAAAGGCTAGCGAACATAGCTTGTATCTCATAGAAATTAAAAGTGAGATGAAATCCCCTTACCTTGTGTCTTGACTCTATTCATACTTGGAAAAGCATACTGAAAAGTAAATATAATTTTATTATACATATTTTAAAGAATCACACTCTTATAGAAAATACCACATATGGTCTGATAATGAACATATGTTACAAACTTGTTAACAATCTTATGATATGGTTTCCTTCAGGTAAAATTCGCTTTGTTCGTTGCATGTGTCTAAATTTATTATATTGTTGGTCCTAAAAATTATATCATGATTTAAGAATGTAAATAATGATATAAATATAGTTTATATTTAGTATATTTAAATTATAATATTCTATATCGTAACGAAGTATGGAATGGAAGACACTGTTCATGGAGACGGTAAGTCGTACGTACGCATGAATGATGTTTCCGTTTTAATGGTCATATTGAAATAAAGTATATAAATTAAATATGTATATATATGTAGGTATTTAAATATATATTTATACTAGTAGAATGATTATATCATAAATTTCGTACTTATTAATAATATATATTTTTATAATCATCCTTGATTGGTGAACGTGGAAGATAAATCTCATCACATAGTGGAGGCGGTAAGTCATACGTTCGCACGAGCGATGAAAAAATTATGTATTGGTAAAAGGTATTGAATGGGATTGAATATGAATTATAAAGATACAATATTATATATAATTTATTATTTACATCCTTTATATTCATTATCACAACTATAGAAAAATAGTATACATGAAAAATTGTTTACACCACGATATAGAGAGGGTAAACCGTAAGCACGCAAGCATTGTGATATTTTATTTTATATGATGCGTAAAAGAATGAATATGGTTTTCCAATAATCATAAAAAATTCTCAGAATATATTTTATTCTGGATTTATTACTTTGGTTTGGAAACAACATAGAAAGAGGAATTAGAAGAAGAAAAGAACTTTGGAAGAGTTGATAAAACAATTACCTCTTTTTCGGGTATCTTCTTTTGATTTGTACGAAAGGACTACTTAAGATGGATTTCATCTAATGTTATGGCCACTAGGGTGTATTGAGGGATTTTGGTAGAGGAAATGGAAAATGATTTTCCAATAAAAAGGGCTTTGGAGTTATAAATTAAAGAGAAGGAGGGGTTCCCTTTTATAAGGGGGAGGAGGGGAACCTTAGGTAACTCCAAAACTATTAGTTAATTTTAATTTGATTTTCTATTTAAAATAGATACAAAGTGAGTTATTTTGAATATCATCTGCGGATGTTTCTAAATACTCTCAACCAATTAATTTTATACATTTTTAGATAATATAATTAACCTGGCCTTTCTGGATTTAACCTTTAGTTAAATAATTTACCTCTTACGGTGAAAAAATTGTTTTTGCACTATAGGGTTGATATAGTTTCTATAAAATTCAAAAGGAACCCCAATTGGATCATTAATGGCATATTTAACCCCATCCGGGTAATTTTTCTGAATTTCATATTGTAAAGAATTTTATAACATTTAATATCACATTATTTATTTTAAAGTGTTATTTTTCCAAATTATGATACTATTTAATAATTTCATTTTAAAAAACATCAAACCCACATGATAAATTAAATAAAATACTTAAAATATGTCAATAAAATGTCTAATTTATCTATAAAATTCGTGTATGTCAATAATTAAGTCAAATTTTATTTATTTTAATATTTTTAATATCATTTATTTTATATCTCAATTAATTAAACAATTACTAAATCATTATGGTAAAATAAATTAATTTAGATATTTTCACTATAAAAATTAAAAATAAAATATCATGATGAATATAAATTATATATAATTCAAATGTATAGATATAGTTGAATTTATCTTATGTATGACCCTATATAAAAAAGAATTATTTTTTATTAAATTTTAAATATGACACTTTTAACACTTCTTTAAATAAAATATAATAAATGTATGAATCTAACAAAATTTTCTTGAAGATGATCATATTCTTGACCTAAGGTTTATTTGTGTATAAAAATATATATCCAATGAAATTAGGACAAGTGTTAGGGTAATTTCATATTATTATAATACTATTTTTAACTTAAATTACCCTATTTACTATTAACCGTGGTAAAAAAAATTTAAAAGTTACTATTTTTATTTTATTAGACAAAATTTTTCATCCCAATTACCACCATGTATGCCCATTTTTTGAAATTCAATTCTTAGAAGAGGTAAAATTATGTTTACTGTTATTCCATGAAATATGGCTAAAAGGCCATTAAAAAAGGCGTTCGAAAGTTCAATAAATTTTTATATCATATTATATTATAAAAATTGATTCTGATGAAATAAATTGTATTATTATATGTATTATTTATATATTGTGAATTTAAAATCTATTTATTTTAAAAATAATTATTTAAATGAAAATACAGGTTTTTAACAACTATGTAGTATTTTTCACTATTCATCCAAAATTTAAACTTTTCGAAAAAATACAAAACATTTACACTAAGATAATGTCGATATTATGAATTCAAGAATGATTTTAATTTTTTTTAAAATTCCATGAGTGTATAAAATTAATTAAATTAGAAGGACATTAAAATCGGATTATTCGCAAAAATAATATTTTGAAACATATAAGGACCTTACCAGGAATCATATATTTTATTATAAATAGTTGAAAAGTAGTTATTACCATTAATATAACTATGTTTAATGGATAGGTATTAATTTTCTCTTTTATATAATAATAATAAAAATATACGTTTCTTATAAACTGAGTGTTGCGTGCAACATATTCCAAGTCCGTTCCATGTGAATGGAATTCTTGCCTTAGTGAAATTCAAGATATAAATTAAAGTTTTAATTTATTAAAAAAAAGATCTATAATAACTTGGGGCGTTACAATACATGTTCTAAAGATCATGTTTCCTAGTGTATTTAAGTAATTAGATACATAAAATAGTAAATTGAAATATTCAAAAAAATAAATTAATTAGGAACTCCACAACATGCCCTTAAAATCCATTTATCGTCAAATACTACACAAGATAACATGGGGGTTACATAAGAAATGGGTGTTCAATAAAACCTAGTTATGAAATAATAAAAGCATAAGAAAATTTAAAATAGTATAAGTGAGTCATGAGGCATGAAATTATTACATAGAAAGGTGTGAATCACAATCTTGAACATCGAATCATGGTATAATATGATAACATCAAGGGAAAATAAGAAATGTTACAACAACATAAAACATGACATCAGTAGAATATTCCATGGATAAATGCTAGGAAATCATAATATAGAGAATATAGGATAACATACCATCCACCATACCTAGTATCTCATGAGATAAAAAAATTCCCCAATGCTTTGGATGGATATATAATTCTTGACCCACCTATCACATTAATATCATGTGCTTGTAATTGTGTTCCACATAGATCATACAAAATAGGAACATATTTCATTAATTTTGAATGAATTATTATTGAGTGTGGGTTAAATAAATGAAAGTACCAAATCAATGATGTACATGTCTATCTAGGTGAATACCCTTGAGTGGAAATTGTGATGATCATTTATAATAAAAATGTTTTGAATATATAATGAAGAGATAATTTTAGCATCATAAGAGGTGTACATAAGGGTTCATGAATGGGATTGATGAAAGTAAAATGTGTTCAATAATTATATAGGGATCATAAGAAATGTATAAGGGATGTTCAAATACAAATTACAACATGATTAATTGCAAACCCAAAGTCTTAGTGAAAATAAAGTAATTGAAATAGAATGAAAGAGGAAATGATAACTTACCATGAGTGAGTGCTTCTAAAAGAGTGAGAGGATCTTATTAAGATACAAGGTACACATTTTTAGTGATTTATAGAGGGATACAGAGATGGAAATCATACTCAAATAGTTTTGAGTGAAGCGGAATGGGAGGATTGGTGGGTTTTTATATCAAAATGGAGAGGAATTGTTTATTAATTTCTAAACTTTTCTTTTGAAATCCATATGATAAAATACTCAAAACTAATATCCTTATAATGGGTTTCCCTTTTTTTTCTTTCAATTAGGATTGGTTTATAATATTTTATAGGGTAATGACCAGAAATATTGAAATAATACCAGTGGTGATGTGTAAATGAGTAATTTTTGTAGAAAATTGATTTTAAAACCTTAAAATATTATATATAGATAATGTATGATTCGTTAAAGAATTTTAAAATTAATAAAATAACTAAAAAACACATAATTTTAAAGGGGAAACATAATTTTGCAAATGGATTCCTTTGATAACCTTTGTTGTCTAACTTTTGGGCTATTATTATGTCATAATATAGATCCTATATTTATACTATATTTAATGTTTCCCAAAAAATGAGTTTATCATAGAAAAAAAAACACTATTAGGTAATTTCAATAGGACGATTTAAAAAAATATATTTTATCACGGAAATTCCAGAACATAATATTTTTTACTTTTATATAAAAATAATTGTTTATTGAAAATAACAAGTATTTATGACACTAACAACATTATAACCCTTATAAAAATTACATTGGACATAATTAATTTATATTACCATTTATATGTAAAAAAATATTATTTAATAATAATATTTTAATAAAATTACATTAATTTCAAAAGTACATGATATTATCAAAGAAGTTCCTTAGTTGAGAGTATATACTTCCCCAAAATAAAATTATTATTTCTTCATATCGATATCAATATTTTTAAGACACACTATATAATCATTTATAAAGTAACAATAAAAGTGATACATGTAATCATAATTTTATAAAAAATAAAATATTAATTTTCAAAACAAAAGGTCTTAGATACATAAACATTTATTACACTATTGTATTCCCTTAGGGTAAGGTGTGCCATGTTGTTTCTTTGATGGGGTGGTTTCAGGAAAAATGTTTTAGACATGATCTCAATAAGTTTAAAATTATTTCATAAATGGTTTGGATCAAGACTTAGTTACTAGATATCATCTTGGGATTGGTCAAGGGAAAATGAAAATGAGGCGATATCACTCATAAACTTCAATATATCAGCTTTAAAGGGTATAACCCAAATTGTTGATGTCATCACTTCTTTATACACTGTTAATTAGATATTATCATAACCATTAATATATAGTAATCATAGTGTTCACTATAAAATGAATATGTTATAAACTATTATGATGATTAATGTTATTTTGAATCCAATAAGAAATTTAATATAATAACCAAATTAGTACTTAATTTATCTCTAACTACATTACATGATACTGAATTTATTCATTTTAAAGGGAAATGCATTTAAAAAATTTGGTTTTTTGTAGCGGAATAAAAATGGGAATTAAATATAGGGACATAGTGTATTTTTTGATGAAGGATGACCAAGATAGGTTGAAAGACATGGTTTTACGATTATCACGACTTATTTATGGTGATAATCACAGTGTTGGGGAGTTTTTATTGCCCCTGGATTTCAGGTCACTGTGTTTTGTGATAGAATTTAAATTTTCAATTTGGTGGGATGATATTTTTGAAAACAAGGTCTCGAAATGAGATTATAATAGTTGGAGTATCTTAAAATAATATAGTCGGAATGAGTCTGATGTTATATGGATTATTCTTATTTTTGGGAGAGCATTAGAGGAAACAAAGGCTGAATTAAGGTATTATTTAATTTTATAGAACCTAATGACTAGTTGGTAATCCTCACTCATTAGCTGATGGGCCAAGACTGAGCCCATGTATTTTTCATAGATATACTAGCTAGTTTGCGGTTCACCATCTCACTAGTGAGGGGATCTATCCAGCTAGTGGCCATAGGGGTGGTTCATTTTTATTGGGGAGCCCATATATTTCTTTAGTTGGGGTAACTTAGATTTTTGGTACGGAAGGGGATCATGGCAGTCCATTCTTGGCTGATTCTCCCTCCGAATCCCCTAATATGTCCCTCCCTTGGGGGTTGGGGGGGGGGTGGATTCTGATTGACCCATATGATGAATTTAGGAATGTTTTTCCCTCTTATATCAATTTTTTTCTCACAATTTCCCTCTATTTTGGTTTAATTTTGGGTTAGGTTTTGGTGTGGATTTCAGTTGATCATGGTGGTATCGAACAATGAAGATGAGGCTTTGGAGTGAAACATCAAGAGGACACACCAAATGTCCATAAAAAATTTAAATGTGGTTCCAATGAAGAAACTATGAGGGTTTATTTTATTGTAAAATTTATCCTTTTGAATAATTTTATAATTTTAATTATAATTATCAATACCTAATTTAGGGTTTCTCTAGGTTTATGGAATGTGACTAGAGCCTTGTAAGTCTTGGTAGTAGTTTTTGTGGGATTGATAGATTTTTGGGTGAATGTTTTAGCTTTTAAGACTCACATACTTAAGTTAAATAATTAATATAAATCTTTTATAATTAATTACTGGTTACCATTGATGTGAATCAGGTACCGATGATCTAGGATGGGCCCAGACAGAGCTCGAGAAAGGCTTGGATGTGCTCGTGGAGGTTCTATAGGGAAGTGTGTGGGAATAACTTTTTTATAGAGGTAGATGTACACTTTAATCCAATTTCATATGAATTTATATACATGGTCATTAATTCCTACAAATGTTCATGTGTTAAGGCACAGGATATTAGGACATGAAGTTCCATGGGTAGATGAGATAAAGTGGCACTATGCATTAAATGATTGCAAAAAGTCCTCTTCATCACTTAGATGAGGTAAAATAATGCCAAATAACTTGGTATATAATGGGAGATGGTAGAATTGAGATGATGATAGACCTTTAGAGGGACTCAGGGTGTATATTATGACTTTAATGGTCTAGGTTGGGTTATGCAATGACCTGAACTATTATAAATGAAATTACTTTTTAAATTTATAAATTTATTTTTAATAAATGTAGTTATAAAAAAACATGGTCTAAAATGGATATTATAAAATATGTCTTATCATATTTAAAAAACTATTAATAATCTAAAAAATTGACAATATTTTCATTGTATTAGGATTGTTATGATTAGTATATATTAAGGGTTATGGTAAAATATGGTTGACACAGATGAAAGAAGCGATGAACTCGACAATTAGAATTATTCCTTATGAATCTTACTCATTAAATATTTTAAGGAGCTGGAATCAATAATAATTTATCTAATCCAAGACCAATCCAAGATCCAACAAATATATCTATAGAGAAACCATTTACGAGGGAAGTTTAAGCATATCAAGATCACAACCTGAAAAATGTGCATCCAACCACCATAAGAAAGAACCACCACCACACATGTTACCCATATGGAATACTCTGATGTAATAATAGGATATGTATCTAGACCCTATTAATATTAATTTTTAAATATTATTTTCAATATAATAATTACTATATTTATCACTTTTTATATTTACATTACAAATGATTATATCATGAGTTTGATAAAAATAGGATTTTGATATACGGAAATAGAAATAGTCTTTTTGAAAAATATATACTCTCAATTAAGAACTATTTTCAAATTTTCAAAAAAATTCAATGTAAATATTGTTTTAATGAAAATTTTTTATTAAATAATATTGATTTTAATGTAAATGATAATATAATTCAATGTAGTCCAATGTAATTTTTATATGGGTCATAAAGTTGTTTGTTTCTTAAAATTAATATTTTTTAATAAATAATAATATTTATTTAAAAATTTAAATATTTATATCCACATATTTAAGAAATTATTTTGATGAAATAAATATAATTTTTGAATATTTTATGTCAAAATTATTTAATTGTTATTTTTTCATAATTTTTTGAGATAGTTTATTTTTTGGGTAAAAATTAAATACGGTATAAATATATGGGATATATTATGACATCATAATTTCATAATAATTCTGTAATAAATTATATATAGATAATCTAAAACCAAAATCATGTTTCCCATATAAATTAATGTGTTTTTTTTATTTTATTAATTTTATAATCCTTTAATGAGTCCTCCAAAATCTATGTTATATTTTAATGTTTTGAAATAAATTCTTTATGAAGATGCCTTAATTCCACATATTTAGAGATATTATTTGAATAATTTCATTTTTTGGCCATATAAAATAAGAAAAAACACTCTTTGGTTGAATTCATGCACAAAAACCAAGGTAAAGTTTGTGGTTTTGAGTATTTTAGTATATAGAGTCCAAAACCTATTTTTAGAAATTATTAAATAATTAACCTCTCTTTTCCTATAAATACCCACCGATCATTACACTCCTCTTCAAAAAAATTCATTTTAACATGAATTTTATCTCCCTCCCCCATCTAAATTTCTCCCAATGTGGTCCCAAACACTTTTTAAGCTCATCTCAATCTTTTTGATTCTCCTTCTCAAGGTATGGTATCCTTTAATATTACCTTTTATTTTGAGAACTTTCTTTGTACCAAACCTATTGATTTACAATTTTTAATTTTTAATGTGTTTTTGAAAATCTAATTTCCTATCCTTATGATTCCTATGTAATGATATAACAACTTTCACTCTCATTAATCCTAGATATAAACCTTTATGTACACCCATTATGCAATTCAAATTATATCTTGATTTTCTATGAAAAACATTTATGTTGTGAATATCCATCTCTATTTACACTCAACGGTATTCTCTTAGATAAATATATACTTCATCTATTGGGTAATTTCATTTATTTAACTCACAATATTTAGTTATGGTATTAAAAGTGATGAAATATATTCTTATGTTTTATGATCTACATGGAAGACAAATTCATAAACATAATATGAATTTGATGTGTGGTCCTACAATTATATAGCTCTACAATGGGTTGGGTAATTATTTTATCTCATGAGATACAATATATTGTGAATAAGAGGTAATCCTAATAAAACTATGTTATGATTTCATAATGGTGAGCCTTGAATTATTCTTATAATGTAATGTTTTATGTTTTTCTCACATTCCTTACATTTTCTTGATGTTATCATATTATACAATGCTTTGATATTAATGATTATGTTTTTAACCACTCTATTTAATCATTATAAGCCACTTGAATATTTTATAATACATTACCCTATTCTATTCTCTAGTTATTCCCATACTGGGATTTATATCTCACCTCTTTTGTATGTACGTCCCTAGGTTATCCCTGCAGTATTAGAAGTCTGATGGAAGATAAGGGGATTTTATTGCGATTTAAAATAATTTTATTATACCCATGTTACATGTAAGTTTTTAATGTACCTAATATCCAAAATACACAAGGCCTCATGATCTTATCAGATTATATTATGTGTATATTTATATATTAAATCATGAATTAAGGTGTATTAAAATTTTTGTAGTTAAAGACCATTTCAATAGAAACTCTAGTTATTTATGGGGATTAGGATTATAAGACTTCAATGAAAGATTTAGTGATCATACTAAGCATATTAAAACTTCTCTAAATTTTGTTATACTATAGATTATGTGGTTTCCAACTATCAAAATCCTTTTCTGGATACTACAAGTGGATTTAGAGTTCGAAAAACTGTACTTAGGGGAATGAACTAGAAAAGGGGAAGATTGGGCATTGAATTAATCATAACCTGGGGCGTGATAGGTTCCTTGTTTCACATCTACATTGATACCCCAAGGTATATTCTTTGGGAAATCCACATGTAGTTTATGAAAAATTATATTGGGAAAAAATTCTCTTAAAATTTTATTTTATGAAATACAATATGGGTAATTGAGATTTAAACATAGAAAATCATATTTTAATGAATTTATATCATTTATGATTTATCCCTTAAATTTTCATTTTTTTCCTTTCATATGATGAATAGTTTAAAAATCCTCATCCCTAATTCTATTTTAAAAGAAGTAAAGAATTATAGATAGAATCGAAGAGTGAAAGTTTGTCTTATTTTCCATTCATGAACATCAAATGTTTTATATCACTATAGTTCTACACATTATTTCATATAAAGAAAATTATGTATAAATATTAAAACACCAAATTAAAAAATAGGAGTGAACATTCTGTGAAAATAGAAAATACAGAAACTATTTCATTACAATTATATATCATATCCCTAAGAATATTTATAATGTACCATGATTTTCACACATAGACATTACATAATTTTTATTAAATATCTATTACATTACATAAACATGTTCATGACGATATTAATAGTTTAGTGCATTTGGAATCTTGGAAACATAAATAATGGTTTATATGTGAACAACATCATCTCCCACTACATTCTTTAAATATAAATCCGTTCTTTGAAATATAATACTTAATACAAATCTTCATTACATAGGGAAAATAAAAATTAGAAATGATGAGATCAGATGCTCAGTAAGGGAAAAATAGTGTGAAATGTAAGAATAACATGGAGATAAGGGTATGAGATCCTGAGAATAAAATTTTAAAACCATATCCTGCATATCAAATATTATAATCATGATTCATGGCATAAAGAATGATAATTCATAAGACATGAGTTACAAGGGAGTCAAAGATCTTGATCTATTAGAGCATAATACATGGAATTTGTGGCATAACAGTACAATTAGAAAATATTATGTCAAGGATAGCCATCAAGAAATTAATAACATTTTAGGCATGGTATAACCACCTGTGTACTTTCTATGGGTAGGGGCTGACCACCCATGTACCACTCACATTGAAATTGGGATGAACACCCATGTACCCTCATCTTTGGGCATGGGATAAACACCCATGTACCCTCATTATTGGGATAGAGATAAACACCCATGTACCCTCATATTTAGGATTGGGATCAACACTTGGGTACCCTCTGAGTTCCTATAGAATTTATCTTTACCCAATGAATTGAATCACTACCTCGACAAACACATCATATAAGCTATAACCGGCTCACCGGGTTCTATTTTCTCCACCCTATTATATAATCTATAACAAAAATTCCTAACACTATCTAGGTTGCCCATTAGAGAAGCTTTAATGCGATTTCCCAACACTATCTAGTCAACCCCATTATATAAGTAATGTAAAAGAACCACAACAAGAATAAAGTACAAAGATCTTTCATTTGATCATAAAACTCATTAAAATAACCATTGTTCCTTTTATAACTTGATTAATCCATGTAAAAGAAATGGTTTTCATGTAAAAATTTTTTAAAAAAATATTGAACCATAGAAATAAATATGGTCCCATAATAATCTCTTTAAAAAATGATTAACCTGTGAAAAAGAAATAGATTTAAATAAACAATATTCCACTAAAACATAAACAATTCAAAGTAAGAATATGAATTAAATCCATGTATAATATCCCTAGTAATTCATAGGTAACACCTAGAGATGTCATATTATTTGGAAAGTAATTTTTAAATATAATTTTAAAAATTTCTTGAGGAAAATACTCATTCATATTTTAAAAATAGTTTTTAATATGTAAAACATTTTGAAAACATTTTCCTTTGAGAGTATCTATAAAAAAATTTAAAGGAATCTTTGAATATCATTTAAAAGAATTTGAAAATAATTTTTTTCAAAATCATTTTCTATGAAAATGAGTCTAAATATCATTTAAAAAATATTTGAATTTTTTTTTGGAAAACATGGTTTTGGATGAAAATAGATTTCTGACCGAAGAGAGAAATAATGTTGGATTTTCTTAAAATTATTTTATTAATTATCTTAAGTACCAAAGAGTGAAAAAATAGTACCATTAAATTAGTATATCATGAAAAAAAGAGAAAAAAATAATTGATAATTATTCATAGGTAGATCATGAGATTTCAATATTGGAGACTTGGTCATAAAAAATCCAAGTAAATAGTGATATTATAACATAAAACTCTAACCACTTTGGTAACCTTCAATCCTAATCCTCATGATGGAATAAAATAAAAATAAAAATAAAATATTAATATTGAGAATAGATTCATGATATTACATATCAAAGGATATTTATATTCATCACAAGAAATGATACATGTGCATAACAGAACATAAATTTCAATGAAGGAAAATTAAGACAAAAATCTCTTACCAATTTGGTATCTTTTGAACTGTAATCCCAATGAAAGAGTGATCCTAAAATTGATATTTATATAAAAATAATTTTAAGTATAATAATAATAAAATAAATTTATGGGTAGTATATAGACCAGATAAAATAAAAAGTTTGTGAATATTACTTGTGTCTCATAGAAGTAATAAGTGAGATAAAAATCCCTTACCTTAAGTCTTTTCTTTCTCCATACACATTATATCCTTCTGTATAATTAATATAATTTTATTATACATATCTAAATGAACCATATTAATATATAACATTCTTCATATACCTCCAAAATATAACAATAATATAGGGGAGGGATTAATTGGTCGATAAATACTTTAACCACACATAATAAAAACATTTTCAATCACTTCATTCCTTAGTCTTTAAATTTAGTCACTTTTATCTTTATAGTTTTTAACATAGAAACATGAATCTTTTTATTTACCTAAGTATTTTATCTAGTAAGGTTATAATTTAAAAAATATTTTAATTTAATTTATTCTCACTAAATTTAAATATTAGTTACAATTTAATAAAAAAATCTGTGTGTGAAAAATTAAATTTTATATAAATGCTTGCAATGATGAAAACCCAATTTTTATGTTAATCACATTAATTAATTTTAACTATATTCACTTATCATTACGGTAAAAATTAAGTTGAAATTATTATATAATATTATTTAGTATTATTTGAAATATAGAATACATTTTTCCAAATTCCATTTATAATAGTGGCATAATTTAATTTAAAATTAATTCAGCAGACCAGATAAGAAAGTGAATTTTTAAATTGAAAATATTCAAAAGTCTATAAACTTTATTAATTTTAATTTCAATATAAAATCGATTCTAATGACCTAAATTGTATTAATATATATATAATATATCTAATTAAACTTTTAAACCATTTTAAAATATAATTTAACTATAAAAATATGTCAAACAAAAGAGAATTTGTTTGCAATAATTCAGTATTTTTCACTATACATAAAAATGAATATTTTTTTGAAAATTCAAAATAAAAACCCAACGATATTTTTTACATTCTAATTTAAAAAATTATGTTTTTTCTACAATATAATCTATAAAATAATAAACAATTATTTTCAAAATATCTACGCTATTAAATGTGTTAAAATTACTTTTTAGAATAATACATGTTGGCCAACTGTAGCTTTAATGCTCAGCAATCATGCCTAACTATTATAATTATGATTTATTAAGATACATAGTGTATAGTCATGTTCAATTATAATTTTAACCTATGGTTTTAGTGTTTACATCATAAGACAAGAATTTAGATTTTTGGAAAGTATGAGTCACCGACACCTTGACCTACCGATGCCTGACCTACCAACACCTAACCTATAGATGTTTAACCTACTGATAGAGCGACTAACCAACACCTATAATTTATCTAAGTATGAGATACCTATATATGAGTTACCAATGCATAATTTACTAACCATTGAGATACTGATGGATCACCTACCGATAACTGGGTTATCGATGCATGTTCGATCCACCGATAGAATGATATACCGATAGCATGAATCACTAATAACATGACACCCCGAGAGTCTAAGCTACCGACAGAATGAGTCACTAATGATCTATCTCTTAAATTTGAACTCACCTATAATGGTCATATTTATGAAACATGGTACTGATAATTATATTAATTAGCCTATTTTCCCATTTTAGACAACATTTAATGATGTGAGGGACAAGCACAAGGAAATAGGTACCATATAACATAATTTTTTTTTGTATAAAGGGAATAACTGGATCAACTAGAAAGATAACGAGAAAGTGGTGACCTTGTAAAAACTATTTCTGCACATTCAAGAAAAATACACGAGTTTCCTACTATACATACAGGAAGACACTAATAAGAGCCAAAATACCACACATATCTACTTCAACTACACAGAACACAATAAAACATAGAGTAATCTTCTACCTCACTGGGAATAAAATAAAAAAGCAAAAAAGACTCTCTCTTATGTTGTCTATTTCTAGAATATGGCTCCAACTTCACATCTACCATTATGAAGGAGTCCATAAGCTTCCTAGAACATCAAAAAGGGCATTCTAAATTCTTCTTATCATTTTTATCTACCTGTGAACTTTATTTAAATTTTATGTAGTGTGTGTCTCTATTTTATAAACCTACACTGACTCCTGTTCCAAACAAGAAGATACCTAGATATCTTCATCAAATTATCTTTTTACTCCTTATACACCCATGGATAATAGTGGGAAAGGTCCCTATGTGGCATGTTTGTTTGTACACTCTTACAAAAACAATGGAATAGGTATGTTGAACTGGATAGTTTCTATACTATTCTGTACACTGGTCCAGGGTGTGGATCAAGTTTATTTAATATAAAATTCTTAAGATAAGGTGATCACCAAGTGGAGAGGATTAGGTGTTGACTTGAGACTAGAAATCTAGTTTTAATATGATGTGACTTTTCAATTTTTTTTATCTATTTTTATAATTATCATTGAAAACATAACTTCACTCTAATAGTTAATCATAAATAGTATTTTTATTCAAATTTGTTTTGGAATACTAAATTCAAAAGCTAAAATAATAGTCCATAATGTTTTAATGAAGAACGAATCAATCTTTGAGAAACCTTTCAAATGATCAAATATTTTATAAATTTACTACTTTGGTTAATTTTCTTCTATTTGATTTTAAATTGGGGTATTTTTTAAATAATTATTTTAGATATAAATTTTTATAGGAACTCAATTCACCCCCCTCTTGAGTGTCCTACTCTGACCAACATTTGGTATCAGAGGCATTTTTAATCTTATATTTTCAAACTTTTTAAAATTTAAAAACCTTTTCAAACTGTGATTTTTGTTATGTTTTATAGAGCTATAAATTTCTATCAGTTAGAATTTTTTGATCGTTAAACTCTTTAAAATATTTTTAAATGGACAATAGAAAAGAAGGTGATTCTACAAAAAGACCTCCCTAATTTAATGGGACAAATTATGTAGAGTGGAAAATTAAAATAAAAATGCATTTGGAAGGAATGGGATTGGAAATATGGTCATCAATTGTACATGAATATAAGATTCTTGTTACTAATAAAATTATATGACTTCATTATATAAATCATTAGGGTAAAATTAATTTAATAGGATTTATGTATGTAAAATAACATTTAAAATTTGGTAAACACTGAATGTTTTACATGTAAGAACCACTAATTTCAAATAAATGAGACTGAATACTTATACTATTAAATGTGATAACTTTAAAATAAAGCATTATGATCCTATTTTGACATGTATCATAGGTTCAATGAGATTCTAAATATGATGGTATATCTAGGAAGAAAAATCACATCCAAGGAACAAGTAATGTGAATTCTTATATGTTTACTAGAAAAATAGAGAGGAACCTTAGTGTCAATAAAGAAATCCCTTTACATCAACACTTTACCAGGAAAGGAGCTGATTGGTAAAATGATGATTTATGAGGAACATCTAAAGATCAATAGGAAGGAAGATTATGAACTAAAGAAAAAATCAGTGGATTTTGAAGCCACAACCTCCAAACAAAAATAGAATGTGAAAGTTCATGATGAAAGTTCTAGTAATAAAGACTCACCAAGTGACAGTGATGAGAAAATGGATCAGCTACCCTGAAGATTTAAGAATTTTTACAGAATAAATAATTTCTTTAGAAAATCAAGTTATAAAGGGAATTATGACAGCAAAGGAAACTGGAAAAAGGATTGGATGAAAAATTGAAATACTAGTGAAATAGTCTATTATCGGTATAAAAGAAGAGGGCATGTAAAAGCATACTATCCTATGTTAAAATATAAAATGAAGTACGAGGACAGAGATAGAAAATATAGAAAGGAAATGAAAGACACATGGATTTCTTTTGAGGATTGATCTAGTGCATCTAAATCTTCACATGATGAGAAAGATGACAAAGACAATATGTGTTTCATGATAAAAAAATCTGAGGTATCTATATAATCTCCTACATAGAATTATTATTATTCTGTATATGAACTTGATTATGAGAATATTAAAAATGAACAAATATTTTAATATTTTACAATTATTTAGGATAAATACAATGAACTAAAGTCTAAGTATAAATATATTAAGAAACAACATTCTCTTAATGTTTTTATTAAATATGAATTTATTATTGAAAAGGAAAAGAATTATAAACTAATTTATGATAATAATGAACTCAAGAAGTCCAATGAGTAATTAAAGAAGGATTTGGAGAAATTTAAAAATGGTAATGATACCTTAGTTCAAATTCTTGGAAAACAAGTTGATCCAAAATATAATAATGGTATTGGTTATCAACAAGGAAAAATAATTTTTTTCAAAACTAATTTTGTATCCAAATATAGAAAATCTTGGTTTATATTCAGTTCTAGAAAATATTCTACATGTTACAGTGCTAGAACATATTATACTACTTTAAGTTTTCTTGGACCAAATAGAGTTTATTTATCTATTAATTTACAAGTTTCTTATAGAAAACATATAAAGAAAACCAGGGTACCACAATATGGACCCTTGAAAGTCCAAGAACCAAAATCCATGTTTTAAAATCCGGGTACCAAAATCTAATAATTTGGGTTCCCAATTATTTAATTACTAACATCATTGGTCCCAAGAAAATATGGGTACCAAAATCATTTCTTGTTTGATCTATTTCTATAGGAGAGCTGTTTAAAGAGTTCATGTAAGAGTTTATAGTACATGGAAAGTGGGTGTTCAAGACATAAGACATGGGACTATTCGATCTTCAAGACCCTTATTTAGATTGATGGTGGGGATGTCTCTTTTGATGAAAAAGAAAAAAGAAAATTTATTATCCTTGTCCATGTTGGTAACACCGATTCAATTTTAATTTCTAAAGTTATTTTTATTGATGGTCTTAAATATAATATCCTTAGCATCTCACAGTTATGTGATGATGAATTTATTGTTAAATTGGAAAATGATTCTTGTAATGTTTTTGATTCAAAGAATAATTTAGTATTTAAAAATTTTAGAAATGAGAATTTTTATGCTATGAATTTATATTCCTTAGTTTCTCAAAATGTTTTATGATTAAGTTCCTTTCACAAATATTCTTGGATATTGCATAAGAGACTATGCCATTTCAATATTCACTCCCTTATAAATCTTACTTGGAATGGACTAGTCAAGGATCTACATAAACATGAGTTTCCAAATGACAAAGTCTGTAGTCCTTGTTAAAAGGGAAAACATCACAAAATATCTTTCAAACCAATGTATGAAAAACAAACTACTCAACCTCTTGAGTTGGTTCACATGGATTTTTTTGGACCATCTAGTGTTTCTATTTTAAATGGGAATCATTATGTATGTGTTCTTGTAGATTAACTTTCTAGATATACTTGGACTTTCATTTTATCTCACAAGAGTGAAGCTAGGCCATACTTCACCAATTTAGATAAAACTATAGAGAATTTAAGTGGTATAATAATCAAAACCATACGAAGTGACCATGGATCTGAGTTTGAAAACCAAGAGTTTGAATATTTTTTCTCACAGAGTGGTTATATTCATAAATTCTCTACTCATAGGACACCCCAAGAAAATGGAGTTGTAGAAAGTAGGAATAGAAACTTATTAGAAATTTCCCGAAATATGCTTAATGAGTATTACTTTTGGGAAGATACTATGAATATAGATTGTAATGTTATTAATAGAGTTTTAATTAAAGCTATGATTAAGAAAAATCTCTATAATATATGGAATAATAGGAAGCCAATGGTTAATTACTTTATATTTTTTGGTTGAAAAGTATTTATCATTAAAAAAAAATATAATTTTGATATGTTTTCCTCCAAAAGTAATGAATTAATTTTCATAGGTTATTCAACCCCTGGAAAATACTATAGGGTCTTTAAATAAAATAACCAAGTGTGTGGAAGAATATCTACTTATAAAATTTGATGGTATTGATCCACAAGAACCATAAAAATCCCCATAAAATATAGAGGATGATATTTATTATCATTAAATAAATGTCAAACCTTATGAATCTACTATTATGTTTGCAGAAAAATCCTCCGGTTCAAGAAAATATTCAAACTCCAATCATAGTGAACCCAAAACTATAGAAGTACCTAAAATAACTAGCCCCTATTTTATTAGATAATTTAAAACCATTAAGAACCACCCGTTAGATTCTATAGTTGGAGACTTAGATAAATGAACAAAGACGAGAGATTCTATAAGGAAATAAGTTGAAAATAAATCTGTTTTATCACAGATTGAACCTAAAAATATCAATGATGCTATAAATGATGAATTTTGGGTAATGGATATGAAAGAAGAGTTGAATCAGTTTGAATGAAATAAAGTCTGAAAACTTCTTGATAGAACCTGGACTAGGACTGGATGAAGTGAGTCTTTATTATGATGAGGATGTTCCTAAGGAAGTTCAAAGAGATGAATCTTTAATAGATAACAGGAGTAATCCTAACATTTCTGTTCGTCCAAAAATGATGAATTATGGTTCTACCAGCCCACCTAGAACACTAAATTCTATGAACCACTTATACCTGAAAATGATAGTGAATATATTGAAGAGTATGAGGATGCTAAGTATGTCTGTTGATCAGGTAGTGAGGAAGAATATATCGATGAAGAAAGAAATGGTAGAGAAGATGAACAAGCTAATGATGATGATGGATCTGAGGAAGATGTTGATGAATCCGAATAAATTTATAGAGGAGATGAAGTCACTGATGGCTCTGATAGTGAATTAGATCACACTTGTGATCATCAACATCTTTAGGCTGGACATATTGATCTTAAATTAGATCCTATTGAGCATGAATGTCCTGCTGATGTTTATATAGTAAAACAAGAACATGAACTGATTGTGGGACCACATGTTTCTACTGATTATCATGTTGAACCAGATGTGATTGAGGATTGAGCTCATGATTCTCGTATTCAAATTGATGTTCCCATTTAAAGGGAACTATCTGAGACTCCAGTGAGACAATTATTCTATTAAAAGTAAAGGACACCTGCTAATGGGGAGAGAACATCTAAGAGAGATAATATTTATGTAATGGTTCCTTTAGATGAATTTTTTGCATCTATATGGAGAAAATATCAATGATATGTGACCGTTGGTATGGATTATCAGGATTCAGTGGATATGGAAACTTCAAATTCTCTCATTCCTTTAGCTACTCATGAGTATTTGACTAAAGATGATCTTAATACCATTAAAGAAGAACTATTAGCTGGAGTTCAATATTTTTCTCTCAGTCAACTTTCTATTATTGCATGATTTAGTGAAAGATATTCTGATTTGATTATTAAGATAATTTTATCTCAGGTTGAGCCAGGGTTGATGTAACACCCCGAGATTTTATGAAAAATATTCTTTTAATTTCATTGATGTCTTGTGTTCTAAGCTACAACAAGATTACCTTGCACTATACGCAACACCGTATGAGCTTGCAGTATACACAACACTATTCTTGGATCATTTTACACACAATTTTGATAGTAGTTTTTCTACGAAAAATTGAGTGTATATATATAAATATATATATTCAATGTATAAATGAAATATGGTTGGATTCTGTTGTACCAACCAATGGAGGAGTCTTGTAAAACACGCAACCCTGACTTGGCTTTCATTACACGCAATCGCGACCTTCCTCAATAGCGTGTGTTGTACGCAATACCAGGTTTCACTAAACAACGATATATTGTTATAATATTATTAAGGACAAGCCATTATGAATAGTATTAACTACATTTTGAATTTTATAACATTATTATTAATCTTACACATTTTCTAGAATATTGTATGAGAACAAAATAAATGTTTCGTGTAAAATATGTATTTTTCTAAAATTGCAGTTTCCCCACCTTTTGATGATGCACCCACATTAAATCTTGTTTTTGAAATTTCTATAAGTTCAATTTGACAAAATAAAATTTTTCTTTGGAATCAGGATATAAAAATTTACTTTGGATAAATTTTTCATATTATTCTGATAACTTTTATATTTTAATGAATAATAAAAACATGCTATATTTTAATTAAAAACAACTTTTTTCATCACAATAATTTATATGGTTAGATTATCTTTTTAATTGGTTTTAATGTTTAATTAGAATATATTTTTACCATTTAATCCAATGTTGTTCATTGGAATTAATTTCACTTTGAAATTGGATATAAACAAGTATCAATCTTTTAATTGTTTTTGTTTCTTAAAAACACACAATTTGTTTTGATAACGGGAATTAAATTTAAAATTAATTAATTCCACTTATATGTTATGAATTTTTCAAAATAAACATCAATTTTGAATTCAGAATATCAAATAATTCTTAGGCTGAATTTTTGGTATTTTTTTGAAAAACATCAATTTTCGATGACTAGTGAAACCACTTAGTGGTAGTTAAAAAGCAGACTTTTTTTAATTTAAATTAAATTTTACCACTTCTATGAATTTAATATCAAAAATCCGAGAGACACAGTTAATATCAAAGACTAAAATGTGGTTCAATTAGATGAAAATAATTTTTTTTGAATAGTAACTTTTTACTTTTATTTACTACGGTTAAAAGTAAATAGGATAATTAAGGGTAAAAATGATATGATTATTACCCTAACACATGTACTAATTCTAATGGATAAGTTTAATTCGACCATAAAAAACATTAGGAATAAAATATGACAATTTAGGCCCACTTGGATTAGATTTGGACATTTAATATTAATTTATTTAAAGAAGGGTTAAAATAGTTAAAATCAAATTTTAATAAGTAAATAATTTTTAATATAGGGTTATACATAAGATAAATTAGACTATAAATATTAATTATAAAGATAAAAATATTTCATACATAGTGTATTTTATTTATAATTTTTAGACATTAAATATGTTAATTTATTTATGACACAAAGATGATGCAGTAATTATCTTATTAATGAAATATTGACATAATTGATGTTATAAATACCCAAATAAATGTAATTTGAGACGTTTTATGAATTTCACTAATTTTCTAGGTTAATACGACATGTTAGTTTTGATTTAATTAACCTTTTTTGAACTAATCATTCTGTTATTATTTTCACAAAAATCAATTACCAAATAGTGTCAAATTGACATAAATTTAGTTTATAAAACAAATATTATATTATTAATTGTTATTTTATTCATAAAAATCTAAGGATCGGCCAAATGACTTAGATAAGGTTATAAATATTAATAATAAACAACTTGGGGTTCTTTTGGCTTGTTATAGTATGTTTATTAACCTTATACTGTAAGAAAACAAGAAGACATGGTAAAAGTAAATTTATTTTACTTAAGGTTAAATCTAAATGATAAGGTTAAAATAGAAACTTAAACTTGTCTAAATTATATTGGATGAGAGTATTTTGAACCATCCCCACATTATCTCTGAATTAAATTAATTTGGAGCTATTAAAAACCGAATATTACTTTATAATTAAATAATATTTTTAGTTTTTCCAAAGGTACCCCTCTCCTCCCGTATAAAAGGGCACCTCCTCCCTCTCTTCCTCACACCACTTTGAGACTCCAAGATCAGAAAAACCTTGAAGAATTATCTTCTCCAAATCCATAGAAACATCATAGAGGTTCTGGTCTTCTTGAAAGACCAATTTTAGTTCGCTAAGAGAAGTTTTCAAAGAGGCGCTTCAAAGAAGAGGTAATGTCCGTTACCAATTCTTTTAAATTTATTTCTTCTTCCACTTCTTCTTCTTTAGTTGTTTAATTATGAAGTAATAACATCAGTATAAATCATATAAAGATATTTTATTATAAGTATGAAACAACCCTATTTCACCATCTATCCGTCCTACGGAAAATGAAATCACCACACGTGCGTACGTAAGGAATACCGTCTCCACGCCGTGGTGAAATCTGTTTTTCCACCAACACCTTACATGGATGGGTATAATGGTGTAAAGAATAACTATATATGGTTATTATAACATAATAATAATTCTGATATATTATACCATCCACTCCAATTCTATTCAATAATTATGGGAACAATATCATCGCTCGTGCGTACGTACGGACTACCGTCTCCACGACGCGATGAGATTCATTCTCCATGTTAACCATACATGAATGATAATAAATTTTATATAATGAATAATAATTAAATATATGAAATAATAATTCTACTGGATTTATGTATATATATATTTGAATATCATCTATTTAGTTTTATTCAATTCAATAAGGAAATGAAAACTACGTTCATGCGTACGTACGGCCTACCGTCTCCATGAATGGTGTATTTCATTCCATTTATTGATCTATAATATATATATGTATATGATGAATATATATTATATATATATATATATATATATCCTGTTTTAAATTCTGGAATTATGTAAATCATGATATAAGTAATAATATCAAGAACGACAAGTCGAAACACATATGATAAATGAAATGATTTTACCCAAAACGCTGCTTTAACATGGAATTTACAAAAGAACGGGTAATATAAAGTCATAAGTGAAACATATATTATATCATAACAATGAATATGACTCTGTAATAAGTCAATTACATTATTTAAATCATTATACAGGAGGTTCAGATATGAATGAAGCATATCAGATCGAAGGTAATGGATAATTTTGCAAATCTCATTTTATCCGAGATTTCTTATTCGTAAGTATTTACTGGGGTTATTGATATCATCCATTTACATGTTTTATAAAAGTGTATTCATGTATGTTCAAAGTCCTTTTTAAACATTTTTACTTTTACCCCTTGGTATGGAAGGAATCTTTCTTTTATTTACCCTACAAGGTATTTTTTTGACTTTTCTGACAAAAGTACGAGAAGAATGATTTTTTAACGTATATGTCCTGAAAGGATTTTTACAGTTTTATAAAGCCTTATTCTCATGATTCTTACTCCAAAATATTTCATGACTATTTTCAACAAAATCCTTTTATTTTAAATTTTCATGACATTTTTTGAAATGAAAATGATTTTGAAGAAAAAATGATATTTTCCTCAAGAATTCATTTCAAGTGTTTTATCAAAACCATTTTCATCTAAGATGACATTATTTCACATGTGTATGTTTCAAGTATCAAGTCTATATGATTTACATGGTTTCACTTTTCTAATGATGAAATGATATCCAATTTGTTTTGTATGGATTACGTTATGATGGAATGATGTTTATGAAACCCATTTTATTCTTGGGTTATGATGAATGATTTATGTTTATTTTGTGGCACACGAAAGAATGATTTCATTATGAGATGGGTGGGACCTATATGTCCCTCCAATGCATTGGGTAAAGATTTATATCTCATGAGATAGACATGGCTAGAACGGAAAGTTAAATAGGTTCAGTAATACAGGACTGGAACGAGGAGTGAACTCGATTCAGAAAGGGACTTTGTCCACTAAGATAGTCTTGGCAACAATGTCTTGGATACTATGGATATCATATCATGTTCTTAATGGTTTCCACAATTACATGTTTTATTCCCATGCTAATTTATCATGATTAATGTTTCTTCATGATCGATGCCTTACATACTTTCATGTTTTATGTTATTTCTCAATATTCTGATGCTTGAAAATTATGGTCATGTTTTGAAGTTAAAATGTATATGATTTGTTTTATATTATCCATGCTTACCCTTAATGAGCATTTGAGATCACCCTTTATATGTTTTCTTTTCCCCAGGATATAAAGAAAGGTTTTAGGTAAAAAAACAAAAAGGTGAAGATCTTAAGGGAGATGTTGAAGATCTTTCACCACGATTAGAAGATTATATTCCGAGTTTCCAAAGACGCTAAACTATTACGATCCTTGTGTGTCTGTTTTTTTTATGTATTAAGTATTCCTCTAACGTAATGCAATGTCCATGTACATCAAGCTTCGGGTCTCTACAGTTGATCTATCTTGTTTAAGATGATATTTCAGAAAATTAGAAGATGAGGAATGAGATGAATGCTATAGAGAAAGTTCTAAAAACTTTTGAGGATGAAACTTCTCGGAGTTCTACTACTCACCCTCCGCCTCCTACTCTTGATGTGAACCAGTTGAGTCTAGATATCAGAGATATAGTGTAATGTGCCTCTTCATATGTTCTTCCTTCTCATTCCCTGGATATTGAGATAGTTAGATCCATGATAAGAAAAGAACTTCAAATTGTGATGAGTGGAACTGGTTAAGAGAGCCTTAGTAACATTAGAAAGAATTGTGACCCTGTGCATGCCATGGTGAGATTTAACTCAAAGGAAGAGACCACTGCTCAAGAATAAATAACCAAGATTTTATATGTCCATTTGATGAGGATTTACACTAGAAAACCATTTAACTATCTATTTGAAATATTTAGTGGAAAATTTAAGGTTACCTCTAATGAATCAGGCCTTCAAGGAGAAAGTTAAGTAGTTTAAGGATTTTACTCATACCCTTGGGATGTTCATGGATAATAAATATGATTTTGAGATGTTAATGAAATGTGGGGGTGAGGTCATTAGGGACTTCATCAATCTTCTCAAAACGTACTTGCATCATCACAACACAAACATTGTTTCTCCTCATACTCCTCCTATCAGAAAATTCCGGCATACTTATTCCTCTTCTTCTTTCATTTTATCAACTTAGACCATGAACCCTGCTCATAGTCTGAGCTAGATTAGACCTATCATCCAACACAAACTCATAGATTATGCTTCATTTTCCAGACTGAGCCTTACTCCATCTATTTTTCAAGAGGTGACTATTCCTTCCCCCACTATTGGATATTCCCCTTCTACCACAACTACTTGTACACCTACTACTCATACCACTACTACCTATAATAAGGGAAAGGATGTAATGGTCTCTCATGTGGCCAAGAAGTAGTTGGATAATTTTTATAGGGATTTGATGTACTCTTTTTGGTGTATTGTTTTTTTAAATCCCTTGTTCTTCTAGATAAATGTAATATCCTCTGTGATTTCATCTCATTATTATTTCCATATATGTTATATATTTTATAATTCAATGTTTCATCTACGATTATCCCAAAAGGGAGATATATAATATATAATATCTCTTATGGGGATCTTAAGATTAATCTTAAATGTTAAAAGGACACATATAATTGAAACAAATTATTTAAAAAGTAATTTGTACTTGCGTTTATTTTAAAATATCATAATAATAATTTGTGTCATGTGTTAATAATATTTTTTCTTTGATCAGAATAAATAAATTATTTTGGTATATAATTCCATGATTTGTGATAAAAAAAGGAGGATATTATTGGATTCCTCTAGTTTTAGTGCCCACAAATCATGGTTAACTATAAAAATTAAGATTTATTAGGGTACTTTGTGTTTAATCGTGTTCAATTATAATTTAAACCATTGGGGTTAGTGTTTATATCATAAGATAAAATTAGAGATTTTGGTGAAGTATGAGTCACCAACAACATTACCTACCAATGCCTAACCTTATGATGCTTGATATATTGACGTTTGACCTACTGACATTGACCTACCAACAGAGTGACTGAATAACACTCAAAATTTTTCTATGTAAGAGCTATGGATAGATGAGTTACCGATGTATCACCTATTGATATCTGAGATAATGACAAGTCACATACAGAGAATTGTGTTACCCATGAAAGTTTGATCCATTGATAGAATGATCTACCAATATCATGAGTAACCAACAACATGAGACACCAAAAGTATGAGCTACCAAAATATTGAGTCGCCAATGATCTATCTCTTAAATTCAAATTTACCTATAGCGGTCGTATTTATGAAACTTAGTACTGATTATTATATTAATGGGCCTGTCTATCTTTTGTAGACAACAAATAACGATGTCAGAGAGCAGTATGGGGTATGAGGTACCAGAGAACATGCTGTTTTTTATAAACAGAAGATATAGATCAATAAGAAATATAATCAGAAGGAGGCGAATCAGTAAAAACTGTTAATGAACCTTCAAGAAAAACACAAGATCATCCTATTTTGAAAACATAAAGACACTACTAGGAACCAAAAGACAAAAAATTTCTACAAAAAAACTTAGAACACAACAACATTTTGAGGAATCTTCTACCTCACTAGGAACAAAATAAAAAAGCAAAAAAGACTATTTATTTTGATGACTATTTCTAGAAGAGGACTACAACTTCACATCTACCATTCTAAAGGAGTCCAGAAGCTTTATAGAACATCACACAAAGCATTCAAAACTCTTATCATTTTTCTCTTCGTATGTACTTTATTTATATTTTGAGTAGTGTGTGTGGCTATTTAATAAACACACAATGAATCTTGGAAAAAACTATAAGATACATATATATCTTCATCAAATTATTTTTTTACACCTTAAACTTTCATATAAAATAGTATAAGAGGTCCCTATGTGGTAATTTGTTTTTGCACTCTCATAAAAACTGTGTAAGAAGTCTGTTGACCTGGATAGTTTTTATACTACTGTGTACCCCAATCAACAGTGTGGATTATGTTTATTTAATATAAACTACTTTGTCGTAGGTGATCACCATCTAGAAAGGATTATATATTGTCTTGAGACTGAACCACATGTTCTAATCCGCAATTCTTTTTCATGTTTTGTTTTGCCCGTTCTTATAATTATTTCAGAAAACTTATCTTTACTCTAATAGTTAATCTTATATAGTATTTGAATTAGAATTTCATTTAGTTGACTAATTTAAAAAGATAAAATAATAATCCATATTATTTGAACTGAGAACTAATAAATCTTTGAGAAATATTTGAAACGATCAAATTTTTTATAAATATTCTACATTGTATAACTAGTCTGTCTTTGATTTTAAATTGGGGGATTTTTTTAAATAATAATTTTAGACATGTTTTTATAGGAAGTAAATTCACCCACTCTTGAGTGTCCTACTACGACCAAAAATACAATTTTTAGCATAAATTTTATTTATTTTTATCTATTTTATTGAAAACATATGGTTTGAATGTTAAACATTTTATTGAATAAATTATATATAAATTTCATTATAATAATTAACCAAAAGTGATTTTGTTAATTTATTGATATAAGAAATCTTGGGTGCCTAAAAATAGTTTTTCAAAAAAGGTTTCCATTTATTTTCAATAGGTTTTTATTTTAGTTTATAAATAATTTATTATAAAAGAGATAATTTTTTAAACATCATTAAACCATAATTTTTTAATTTAATTAATCTTATTCATAATGACCATTACAACGGCTAGGTGAAAGATGTCACATGTAATAACAATATTTTAATAATACATCATGTTTTATTTAAAATCAGTGTTGTCTGTAAAGTAAGATAAGTTTGTTATTGAATGTAATGAATGAAAAATTCAATTTTCAATGTAACTCAAGATAAAATTATTATTGTGTGTAAATGAAAATATCTAAAAGATTAAATTATATTGAAAAAAATATTTAATAAAATCTCTGGGAGTTATAATATTTACAGGATGACATTTCCAGAAAACATTATGATACCCCCTTTAGTTGAATTTGATGTAATTTTTGGTATGTATTGGATTTACTTATATAGAGAAAACATAACTTTATGGGAAATGGAAATCACCCACCATTTTGAAAACCCTCCTTATATTCTATACAAGTTGATAAAGAAGGATGGATATACATTGGTATCATCATCTAAATAAAATTTTTTATTTCTTAATGATAAAGAACATCTATCTCAAATTATTATGAATAAGGAAAAGGCCATCCTTGATTATATGCCCACTATAAGGGAATATAGTGATGTGTTTATTTTAGTAGTCTACCACCATGATGTGAGTTTTAATTTTTAATAAATATTATAACTAGATCTTTTCCAACATTCAAGACTCGATATTGAATGGACACTGATAAACATGATGATCTTAAGAAGAAGTCACAGAAAAATACAGATAATGTGTTTATATGACCATGTTATTTTCCAGGGGGTGGGCTATTCCTCTTTATCCAAATAAAGGATGGGTCAATGCACCTCTTCATAGATTATCATGGGTTCAGTATGATATTGATAAATAAAAAGTATCCACTACCATGTATAGATGAATTTTTTCCCCAGTTACATGGAGTCCAATACTTCTATAAAGTGAATATTTGGTTCGGATATCATCATGTAAAGGCAATGACAGGGTGTATACCCAAGGATACTTTTTCTTAAAAGTAAAAGAACTATGAGTTCATAGTGATTCCATTGGGACCCACTAATGTTCCAAAATATTTCATGGACTTCCTGAATAAATTCTTTATGGATTACCATGACAAATTATGGTAGTCCTTATAGATGATATTGTTATCTACTAAAAAAGTAAGGAGCCACATGAGGAGTATTTGAATTATGTATTTAAGACTTTTGTAAAGAAAAATTCATATGATAAATAAATTAATTAAGTGTTTTGTATTTATTAAGTAACATCTTGGGACATGTTATTACCAATAATGGGAAATCTATGGATCCTTTGAAAATTACGGAAATTGAAGGATGAACTAGAACAACATATGAGATGGAGATCCATATTTTACTTGGATTAACTTGGTACTGTCTTCGATTTATGAGAAAAATATCATGAATGATAATCCCAATAAACATGATAAATGAGACGGTAGTGATGATTTTCTAAAATGATGGATGTGAGTACATATTTAAAGAGGTTAAGAAAAGGATAATCACCACAAATATGCACCCATTACCCACTATTGGGGAAAGAATTGTGATCTACATTGATATAACCCAAAAGTTATTAGTTTGTGTACTCATAAAATACAACAAAGTGATAACCTATGGATACAAACAGTTAATGATCCATGAGTATAACTACCTAAATTATGATATAGAATTGGCTATAATGATCTTTTTATTAAATATTTGGAAACATTATAACTATATGGTAATGTGTGACATATATACAGTTCATAAAAATATCAAGCATACATTCACACATAATTATATCAATATGAACCAATGAATTTGTTTAAAGCTAATCAGGGGTTATGCTTTTTAAATCCATTACTACCCTTGGAAGAAAAATAATTTGGAAGATGATTTGGTTAGAAATGTTCCCACAAGACTATCAATGATGATGAATTTAATGGATCAAATCTTTTTGGACATTGAAAGGCTGGGAATGAGAATAATAAAAGGATATTCATTATAAATTTATCAAATAATTTCTTAAAAAAAATATTTTGAGAGCATACAATAGGACTAAAAATATTATGTGGTGTTATAGAAAAAGGTTGTGAATATTTCAATGTTTAACTTTGCTAACAATTGTTCTATAAGATTTGGATCCTAAATATGTGTCCAATAAAATCTAAAACTATAGAGGGATCATCTAGATAATGAATATAGATAATTCTTAACTATTCAAATAAGAATAACTATGATTTTTATAGATCTGAAGATAAAATTCTTATTGGATAACACATAGCTGGAGATTACAGAATTTGTATCTCATTACTTGGTATGCCAAAAATTCAAGGTTGAATGATATAAGTAAAAGGGTACGATGCAACCATTTCCTATAGAAATATGGAAATTGGAAAATATAACCTTGGATTTCATCATTTGAATCCCTATAACATTAAAAGGAAATAACACCATGTATTTGATAATTGATCACCTAAAAAATTAAATGAATTTCATTGCTATCAAGAAATATTTCTCTCTTAAACAAGTTACCAAGATATATATAAGGGAAGTGGTAAGGCTGCATACAGTTCTTATCTCCATTATATCTGATTGTGATTAGAGTTTTTCTTCATGGTTCTAGAGATGCCTTTAATTAGTGTTGTATATATAGATGAGTTTTAGAATTTCTTATCACCCTCATATGGATAGTCAGTTTGAAAGAACTATTCAAACATTGTTTGATATTTTGGGATCATGGTCAATGGATTCACAAGTATTTTGGGATGAACACAGTTCCTTTGTAGAGTTATCATATAAAAACTGTTTCCATTATATCATTCGAATAGAAAATTATAAGGATTTCTATTGGAATAGGTATTAGAATTTAACATGATGGGATGAAGTAGTAGAGTGTAAAATTATGAGACATGATCTTATCCTAAAGATGAAAGAGAAGGTTCAAAACATTAACCATCATATAAAATCTATAAAAACAATATTGAAAATATATGTTGATAATAATCATCATGACTTGTAGTTTGAGATTAGAAATAAGGAGTTCCTTCATATATTTCCATAGAATAAATTCATGAGGATTGATAAGAATGGAAACATTAGTCCAAGATACGTCATGCCCTTAGAGATCCTTGATTACATCAGCGTTATAAGCTATTGACTAGTGGTCCCACATAACCTATCTCAAGTATATTATGTGTTCCATGTTTTCCTCTAGATGATGTAAATACCTAACCAATCACATATATTGAATCCACAAGTGATACATTTTCAGAACGATCTTTCACATAAGGAGTAGTTGGAGAATTTCTTTTATCGTAGAGACAATGTTCTACGAAAGATGAAAACACACCAGGTCCAAGTGTTGTGGTTGAACCAAAAGTCTATGGAGGCAACATGGGAACCAGAAAAGGATATGAAATTTAATTATGCTCATCTGTTTTAGTGTATGAAATAAAATTTTGATGGTGAAATTTATGATGGGTATAAGAATGTAACAACATGAACTCTTATAAATGAAATTCTAATTTAAATGAATAAATTAATTTTTAAGTAATGTAGTTATACACAATGCATGCAAAACTTTTTAAATTATAAAATACATCTAATTTAATTTAAAATACCAATAATGATATTAACCGTTGATATTATATCCATTGTAAAATTATTATTATTATTACTATATGTTAAGGGTTATGGTAAAATCTAATTGACACCAATTAAAGAAGTGATGACCACAACCAATAGGATTATTCCATATGGAACCCATTTATCAGAGTTCCTGATGGAGATGGAATCATCAAACTTTTCTCTTGACCAATCCCAATATGATATACAATTTCTAAATCTTGAGAAAATCTATTTATTGGATAACTTAGATCTTATTGAGATCACGAAATATATAATGTTTATCAAATCACCCTAATAAGAACCACCACCACACACCTTACCATTGAAGTGTATACTGATGTAATAATATGTTATGTATTTAAACCCTAGTAATATGAATTTTTATATTTTCTTTTTTCATAAAATAATTATTATATGTATCCCTTTATATATTATGTTTATATATACTTATATAATGAGTTTGATAAAAATATGAGTTTGATATGAGGAAATAAAATTTTGTTTTTTTGAAAATATATAATATCAATAAAGGAAATATTTTATTGATTTAAATAATTTTTGATATAAATTTTAATTTATTAAAATATTTTAATTATTTAATTTTTATTTTCCTATATATGATAATGTAATTTAATGAAGTCTAATGTGATTCTTATAGGTGTTAAGAAGTGTCTAGTATCGTAAAAATTAATTTTTTATACAAATAAGGATTTATATTTGGAATTTAAAAATATTTTATTTAAGATATTATTATGATAAAATAAATATTATTTTTGAAATCATCATATCGAATTATCTAATGGTTATTTTTCAAATTTTTTTGAGATAGTAAAATTGTTAGGTAAAAAATAAATACAATATAAATATACGATCTGTATTATGACATAATAATAACCCAAAATTGATTTAATAAATTTTAGAATGAGTATTGACGAAAAAAATAAATATTTACTTTGAAAATAATGTGTTTTTATGTTATTTGATTAATTTTATAGCCATTAATGAATCCTCCAAATCCTATACTTTGATTTATAGTTTTGAAATCAATTATTTATGAACATGACTCACTTTCATATTAGAATTAGTATTATTTTAATAAGTGATTCTTTTAAAATTATAAAATATGGAAAATAAATCCTCTTTTTTAGAAAAATTTGGAAAACCCCATGGTTATTTTTGTGGTTTGAAGTATTTTATCTTATAGAGTTCAAAACATATGTTTAGAAAATAATAGACGTCCCCTCACTTTTACAATATATACTTAAAAACACTCCCAATCAAATTCACTATGAAAAATTTTACAATGAATTTACTCTTTATCTCCCTTATTTAATCCCATCTAAGTATCTTACAAGATCTTAAGAAGCTTCTCTCAATATTTTATAAGCACCTTCTCAAGGTAAGGAATCTTATCCTGTTCTTTATATTTCGAGTACTTACTTTTTTACTATGACTTTTGATTTTAAATTTTCCATGACATAATTTCTTTTTAAAAATATTATTTCCATACATATGATTACTATGTAATGGGATAACACCTTTTACTATCAGTAATTACATCCATGATACTTTATATACACCTATTATGCTGCCAAAATTATCCCATGAATTTCCATGAAAAACTTTTGTATGATGAATACCCATCCCCATTTACACTAAAAGTCCTTAAAATAGACATAAATATAATTAATTTATTTGAGACTAATCTTTATATATCCCAAACTCATTAATTTTGGGATTAAAAATGCTGAAATAAGGTTATTATGTTGAATGATATATGTAAATCCCAAATGCATGCACATGATATGTAAGCGAGGGTTGGACCTGAAATTATATAGACATCCAATGCATTGGGTAATGTTTTTATCTCATGATATATAATGTATGGTAGTTTAAGGTTATACTAATAACACTATGTTAAGACGTCTTAGTGTCTAGCCTTATCTTAGTCTTATCATGCAATGTTTTATATTATTAATACATTTCTTATATTTCATTGATGTTATCATCTTATACCATGATTCAATGTTAATGATTGTGATTCTCACCTATTTATGTTATCATTTCAGGCCTCTTAAATCATATTTACTATTTTTCCTTATTCTATGCTTTCATTATTCTGTTAATGGTATTTATACATCACCTCTTTCTTATGTATATCCCCATGTTATCACATGTAGTTTTAAAAGATAAATGGAATATAAGGTTCTTTTTTGGAGTTTTTAAATAATTTTTTTGTACCCATGGTTCATGTTCATATGTTATATACCTAATTTAAAAATTACTCTGGGCCTCCCAGCCATATAAGAATGTATTATGTATATATTTAAGTTCTAAATCATGAATTAAGATATTTGAAAAATACGGTTTATCATATTTTACATAGTGATTGTGGGAAATCATGATGGTATTAGGGGAGGATGATGATAAGAAATACTATCATGTGTCTTGTGATGGGTGGGGATCTCCATCCTAAGGATAAAGGTGTTTATTGTATTAAACTTTGAGTGAGAGAAGTCCTTCGAGACTCGACATGGGATGATGAAGTATGCTTCCTCTTGGTGACATACTAAGGGATATCCCTTATGATATGTGAGGTGATACCCAGGTTATGGTCTTGGGATTTATTCAAGATTTTACATCTATGTCCCATGATTTATTTCTCAAGAATTGGACCACACCTATTGAATATTGGATTAGGTCGGAAATTATGGATTTGGAAGAACCCGATGTTATGGTACTGGTAGTTCTTAGGGGATTTAGGAGGTTGTACAAGACCTAGGGGTCTATGATTTAAAGGAATACAGGTAAGGATTTAATTATTGGGTGATATGATTTTGGTGGTATAAGAAAGGTGGGACCACGATGGTTCTGAAGGACCCACTAGACACCATGATGAAAAAATTGTACTTTTTATGTTGTGGGGGTTTAGTATCGAGTGCTGATCTCATTAGGAATAGATGATGATCAGAGTGGTGGACTATAACCTTATGTTTCTATACATGAGGGACCTTTAAATGAAGAGTATTGGGTATGGATTCTTGAGGTAGCTTCACTAAAATCTGTAAGGATAGGTTAGGGTGCTTATAGGCTTCATAGTGTTTATGGGGATGATTCAGCATTTTAGGTTACCGTGCATTACATGGTTGGGTCTATGGATGAATATACTATATTCGTACATGTATCAGGATAAAGATCTTATATTTCATCGATATAGTTAGTGGATAACTGTTTCCTATTAATTCAAGCATTGGGTTAAGGACCTTACTCTGTTTGTCTTGGGTTTGAGTGATTATTCTGCTCTGATGCTTGGGTACTGGGTCAAAAACCATTCTAGATATGGAGTGGGTTGGTGTACACATGTTGGAAAATGAATTACATAGTTTTGTGTTGCAGAGTTCCTTGGGGGTTCATTGTGGTTTGATATGATGTCGATGGACCTCTCATGAGCCAGAAGGGATGGGTTGAGGCATTTGAATATATGAACGTACCACCTCTCTATGAGTATCAGGCCAGGGTTTTGGACACAAACATACCCTAAGTATTTGGGTATGGTTTGGGTGTTAGCATGATGGCATAAGGTAATGGGTGGATTTTAACATGGTGCTGATGCATGTAAGATCATGCACTATTGTGTCCAAGTTTGTATGTGGTGTCCTGCCTAGTTTTTGTACTCGTTGGGTGTCGTAGTAGCTTGGTTTTTACATGATGACTCAACAAACATATTAATTATCATATTTCCCCCCTCATGGATATAAAAACATATGAAAACTTATATTATCAGTTCTTTGTGAAACCCTATTGATTTTTATGATCACACCCTGCAGGAGAATGTCAGTTCGCATGCCTAACTTATGTCTTTATTTCAGGTTAGGGCATTGGATGTATTGAGGATCGGCCTGGGGAACCTCAATGGGTGTGTGGAGATATGGTCTTTGAGTCAAATGTATAATAGTAGGGCTTGGGTTCTTATGTACTATTTTTAGTTATTTTTCATTTAGTTTTGGCCCAATGGGGTATTAGTTATATGATTGTATAAAAACATTAAGTTTGATATTGGATATGGTTATATATTGTTTATGTACACTATAATGTTTATATATTTTTATGATTCTTGATAAATTTTAATGTTTTTTACTCTAATTCGAGGGTTGAGTCTCTCCATTATATAGAATAGTCGCTTTACATTAGTTGGAAACCTATACTATACATGGAGGTGTGCTTAAGGCCATGTGTAGACCCAAGCAATGGGTACTGATGTGTGTTATGGGTTTGGAAATTACATAAAATTTTGTATAATTATCCATGTTTAAACACTCTTGATACTATATTGAAGAAAATTTGTTTTCTAAAAATTATTTCTACGCCCTGTAAAATTGGTTCCTCTTTTCTCTGAGCTTTCCACATCAATAGTAACAACATAATATACTTGTTTATTTTGGATATATGTTATACCAAATAAGTTTTTACCATACTATACATTGTGATCTCATTGTGATTATTAAATATATTAATAAAATACAATAATGTTTGTAATTAACCTAGATTCATCAAGACTATGATATCAAATATTTATAATTTTATTTAAAATTTTTATAGGTTCAGTAACTCCTTCTGGGTGTATATCCCAAAATTTTTCCATCACTAGAATTATCAACAAACTGTCCCAAACATCTTTCATTGATCATTATGTAACATAGACTACCATATTTTTGTAGGTTATTTATATTGGGTTTATTCCCAATCCAAATATTGTAAGGCATGTTGGATAAATGTTGTTGAAGTTAGCAGAAACATAGAATGTAGGAATCTGATGTAGTAGATTGTATCTAAATAAATATTCAAGTACCATGTACTAATAACTGAGTTATCCCATGTCTAATAAACTATAGTTATTCTTTTTAGATACTCAATTTTATTGTATTTGTATGGAAAACTATTTTCATGCCTTATTCCATGAAATGAAAAATATAATTGAAAGTGTTTATTATTATATTAAAATCCATTATCAAACTGAAATAACTTGATAGAATATCCAACTTTATTTTTTTGAACTCCTTTTAAATTTATTATACTTATCTAGATATTGCATTTTACTAGAAATAAAGTAAATACGAGTCACATAGTAAAATTATTAAAAATTTCATAATGTTTTATCTATATTTGTTTATTTAAATTCTATCACACAACACAATTTAGTGTATAAATTCAATTAGATTCCCTATTCTGGTCTCTAGTTTCTTGGGACTTTTTTCACCATTTTTCCTTACCGAAAAACATTAAAATATTTAGTATTTTAAGGTATATATTTGGTATATTTCTAAAGAATTCATACTTGGAACGTTTTTTCATGTTTTTTGACCTAAATAGAAAATTAGAGGTGTTTCTTTAGTGATAAAACCTCCGTTATATTTTCTTAATAGAATTAAAAGAATTTTATAATTTGATATTCAATTTTTGATGTTTTATTAGTTGCAATTTGTTTTTTATATGTTGAAACTACCATTTTCAGCCTCAATTTAATTGAGAGAGTAACATATTGTACTATCATAAATATACCATGTGTTCATACATTCTAGAAAACCAATATCTTACTTCAAAATGAAATATTCTCAATTGAAGAAGGTATATGTTAAAATTGAAATATTATGTTATCATTGGATTTATATCTTGTCACATTTGATTATATTATTTATTCTTAGAAAAATTATCCTTATCCTTTTATTTTCTTTTATAATCTCTTCATTATTCATTTTATTCCACACCTAAATTAATTTTTTTTGTTCAACACCACCCCTTGAAGTAGCTATGGGTGTTTATCATCTCTATGGTTAATTAATAAACTTTTCCCATTTCTTATCACCCCTTACTGCTATTTTATTGAATTATTACAATCTAAAATAATATTTATTTTCACCATTAGGTAGTATACAAGATGCATATTAGCATAAAAAACCTACAATATTTATTTATATGATTCTCTTATTTAATTGATATAATTTAAAAAAAAAAATTAAAATGAAGATTTACCCAAGAAAATTTCAACTTAAATCAACATTGTCTTAAGAGTTTTCACCTCTTAATTATTTACAAGAAAATTAACTATATTAGTTTCAAGAATCCTATATCTCATATCAAGGATTCCATTGAGACAACATATTTTCCTTACAAACATCATTTATATCTCAGAATTCTCATTTACATTTTACTTATCAAACAATTTCTTTAATGAATCAATCACCTTTTTAATGAATTATCTTCTCTTTTAAGATTCACACTTTATTGAAGGAAACTAATGGATCTATACTTGGTTGAAACTTTTTTTGTGACATAATTGACTATAATACCCTATTTCATCGGTAACTAAACTAAACCATCACATTCCCAAAGGGAATTCCTTATCCCCAATGGTTGTTGACTAGCTCCCAGGTGACAACAATACTAAGAGTGAACAATTTTTCCCAACATGAAGCATAAAACAATATATATATATACACATAATTTATGGTAAGAAACAAACTAATATTAAATAATAAATATATTTTATATCAAAAAGGAATCAATAGAATCAATAAAAATCAAATGTAGCTAAAAAATATATAAGGTACATGTAAAAAAAAGGAAAACTGAAACCAAAATAGATACTCCATGTGATTGCATGGGAAAACTTCCGCCATCTCACCATCATCTACCTAGAAATAGCTGACAGAAACTGTGCCGCCTCATTATGGAGCCTCTCCATTTGGTTCATTGAAAGTCATTAAAAATTCTATTCACCACCAAAGTGGTGAATAAAGTTTGAGCTAAATAGGCCCAGGAGGATCTCACCCTGGTGTTCTATATCAAGTCTCTATATAATAATACAAATATTCTAAATTTTAATTGATACAAGGAATGATAATTGGTGAAATAGTCTTTTAAAAAAAAGTCATGGTAAAAATTTACCCCCATTCCCATAGTTCCAAATAAATCCTGGTAAAATAGTTTCAAACCATATCACATATGTCAAAATAGTAAAATTAAAAAATGTATCACATATAATATAACATAAAAATAGGAAAAAGTAAAATCACCAATAGCATCACACTAAGGATTACTATAGGTAATACTATCTAGAATAATCATACATAAACATATTCAATCACATTCATCAAGTCTCTAAACATATGCATCGAATCTAGAGAGTATTGAAACACCCCAGAAAGTAAACCTTCCACGAGGTCTAGCAAGTACCTATAACAAATGACCTATGGATCAAAGGAACACCCCATGAGTGAACCCCCAGTAGTATAAATAGATGAGGCCGATTATGACACCATCCTGCTAAGTCCTCATGGCTTCCCACGTTCTATATTTTCCTAACGAATTCATAAAAACCACTATTTGAAAACAATTTCATAAGTCAATTTAAAAATAATTTGAAAATACGATTTCTTTTTCCCAAACACTAGACAACCCATATTTCTTCAAAAACTAATTTTCACACAAACACACAATTCAATCATAAAAAATTCATTTATAAACAAAATTTTAAAACTAGATAAATATAGTTCATCTAGAATAGGCTAGAATGGAACCACCTACCTCATGTTCACATCACACATGACTTCTTCAGGATCCAACAACATGGAAGAATGAAAATACAACATTTGAGGCCCTTGCATCTATCTTAATACCTCATAATCATTTCAATAATCAAAATAGTCATCTAGGAAGAAAAAACAATACATAGCTCAAGAAACATGCATTCCAGTCCACAAACAACATAAAGGTCTAACTATAGAGGAATGTCACACATTAGATATTAAAAGGATCAAGAGAATCAACTCCATAATACTAATTGTTATGAAAACATAATGAAATGGTGATTCTATATAAAATGAATATTAAGAAATTGAAAGATAATCTTTATGAAGAGATGAAACAAAACCACAATAAGGATCAATCACCGAATGAAATTTTCGAGAAGGATCAGAGATCCCAATAATATATTGGTAGTTCTCCTTGGTTTCAAGATAGGTGGATACTATTGAATGAACGTAAAACTGGACAAGAAGTAAATAGAAAGTATTAATCTGTAAACATTACATGATGTGAAACCCGAGTTCCCAGTATGAAACCCAAGGAAGATATATATTCCAAAAGGAATCACCTTAGTTAAAAAAACATGTAAAACATTTCAGAACTTGAACTAATCTCCTGAAGTGAAAACCTTCTACACTCAGAACTACTACATGACATCATCCTAAAAATATATTCACATCATGTAACCCTTTCAAGATGTGAAATAATTCAACATGAATATTCCACAAAAGACTTAGAAGTTTTACTCAGGTCAACTCGTACCCTAAAAAACGTCCACTTAAGACATTTTTACATTTATACACAAAATCCTTTAACTAATACAAATATTCATCCCTAAAAATTAGTTCATTTTTTCTAGTTAAGGCCCTCCATCCTCTAGATTCCCATAATGCACCCAAATAAAGAGGGAAATGAAACGCTGAGTGATAAATACTTGAAAAAAGGTATTGATATGTTACCAACTCACCACTATAATAATTTACAACCCTAGAGAGCCATTTGGAAGAATGGTGTTTGGAAAGAGGTGAGGCCAATGCTCCTTAATCAATGAGTCAAACTCATAAGTCTTGGGAGAATATAAATAATTTCACCATAATACTTTGACCAAGTGAATAAAATTCTCATGAAATTATTTAACCTAAGAGTTAATGATTTATGTTGGTTGTTTTAAAACTAATACGTGTGGCTCCAACTCGATATATTCCCAACTCCAAACATGATAGGGATCATGATGGAACTTAATGAGTTGGGAAATTTGGAAAACATCATGGATAACCATCAATGAAACTATAAATTTAAACCAATAAGAAACCTTACCAAAATTGTCAATGAACTAAAATGGTCTAACATATGTCAGAGCCAACATTAAATATTTTCTAAGATGATTTCATCCCAACTAATGGGATTGTTTTTGAAAAACCCAGTTACCAATGGGAAAATCATAAGGATGAAACAACAATACACATTATATTTAGGTCGAATATATTCTATAACTAGATGCTGATGTACATCATTAATCCTTTACGATGTATCTTGAATGATAATTAGTCCTAAAAAATATTCCTCATCCACCCCTTCCCAATAAAGAGGTTTCATGCATGGGTGACCATGAAAAAGCTTGAAGGGAGCTATTTTGATCGATGAATGATTACTATTTTTATAAGAAAAATCTACCAATTATAGATGTCTATCACATGACCCCCCCAGAATCTGAGATACATGAATTGATCATATCCTCTTGGATCTAAATAGAAAACTTTGTCTTTCTATAATTTAGTGGATGGAAAGTTTTACTCAACCCAACCTGAGTCCCCATCTCCTCTTGGTGACTCTTCTAGAACCCTAAGGTAAACCTAGGAACCCTTTATGAAACAATAAAATCTAGAACTATATGAAACCTCACAACCTATTATACATAAAAATCACTTATGTATTCAATGGATTTATATTAGAAAAATCCTATTAGAAATAGTATATCAAAATAAGATAATCAATCCTAATCACATTAGACTGTGGTTCCTGACAAATCTTTTTTAGAGAATGGAGTTTGTATTTTCATTTTCTATTATTGAAATTAATAAAAATGTTAACATTCCGACATAAATTTTCTATTTCTAGTCAAATTTTTGTAGAAAACCTTTTAAACTGACAGGTGTCAGTATAATCATTTCTATCATGAGATCGAAGGTTCCTAATGGGAGTTGACACAAGTTCTTTTAACTTATTCATTATAGTGAATTTACATAGACCCATGGGAGTGGATATGAAAAGGATATAGGTTCTAAAATCTAGGGATAACCATGTAAATATTTTGTGTTTTGTTTAATTTCATATATTGTCATGCATTTGATCTTACTTCTAGATGATATGCAATAAATTCTAACAAGTTATTGGGGTTAAGTTTCCAAAAGATTAAAAGTTTTAAAAAGGCAATAACCGATTCAAACCCCCTTCTCAGTTGTTCATAAACCCTTTGGGACATCAATTGGTATCAAATACAATGCTACCATATTTAATTCTTATCATATATAATCTCAATCCAGTCAACAATAAAGGAATTTCTACATTTGATGGAAACAATTACTATTTTTGGAAAAAATGAATGATTCTATATCTTCAATCTATTGTCCTTGAAGTTTTATATGCTGATACCATTGGTTTTTCACATATTTAGAAAAATTATCCTATTACATATAATGATAAAATAAATATTGAAGTTGATGGAAAGACCAGAAATTCCATCCTTATGTCTCTATCAAAAATTTTTATATGATGGTGATGTTTCTAAAAACTTCAAAAAATATGTGGTACAAGCTAGAAAGTATTTGTGAAAGGAATAGTAATGTGAAGGAAGAAAATCTACAAATCTAGTATATTAATTTTTAAGAAATAATATTGAGTGATGTAGAAACAATTGATGCATACTATACAAGAGTAAATGATGTTGTTTGATATATTAGTGGTTCTAGAGATGTATTGGATGAATCTACAATTGTGAATAAACCCATGAAATTTTTTTCATACCTGTTTGATTCTAAAATTTCAGTTTTAGATGATTAAGATGATTTATCTCTTGAGGAACTGCTTAACTTTCTTATTTTTTATGAAATGGCAGAAATGTTTTTTCCCATTTTCAAAAGTCAGTTAAAGGGTTCCCGGTACCCGAAAAAACAGTCCCCAAAAATCCAAATTTAAAAATTCAAATTCAAACCAAACCACTATCCATCAAATGCCACGTTCCACAACTTGAGGAATGTATATAAAAAACATCCTCCGAAGTGTTTTGAGTGTAGTGGTATGAAATTGTTTCTTATTAATTTTCCCAAGAAGAAATTTGGAGAATGTAATGATAATTCTAATGAGAAACCATGATGAAATAATTTTAAAAAGGTTATAAAGAAAAAAATTATTCAAATAACTTTAAGGAGATGTTCACAAGAAAGAAAAAGTATAATGGGAAAGAAAGTAAAATTAGACTTAAGTGACCACAATTATTGAGAAGTTGAATGTTCAAAAAGGTTATAAACATTCATTGTAAATGTTGAGAAAACAAAATACTACTCAAATAGTGAATACAAATGAGGTGAATAATATTAAAAATATTATCATCTAAATACATAACTTCTCACATGACTTGAAAAAAAATATCTCAAGAAATAAAAAAAATGATAAAGAAAGTCATGGGAAATTTTGGTGAAGGTGAAAAATATATTGTTTAGAAGGAAGAAGAATACATAAAAAAGATTATAAGTTAAAAAATTAGAAGTTTTTAATAGGGGAAGATGTTTAAATACCACATTATGAAGGTGGTAGCTAACGGGGAAGAAGTTAACCAAGTATCAATGAAATTTTTAGAGGCCAAAAAGAATTTAAGAATAAAAAATGAAAACTTAAAAAAATCAAATGTAAAATATGAGACATCTAATGTTTCCGAGGGATCCCAAATCATGAATCAAGTGAAATATTCACCCAAAAAAATAAAGATTCATATGATTTTTCAAATATTTTAATATATAATAAATGTTTTTGGAAATCATGGGTTAAAGAAAAATCATTTTTTTTGAGATAGATTGGAAATCAAGGAAAAATTGGAAACCGTGGATACTTGATAGTGGTTGTTCATAACACAAGAAATGTGATTTTAAAATCTTGAATTATGTTTAAAATACTTATGGATGATTTTTTAAATTTGGAAATTATAGTTCATTAAAAATTAGAGGGATTAGAATTGTTTATATTCAACATAAAAGATTTAAATCTAATGAAGTTCTATTTGTTTATGTGATAAAATATAACATAATTGGTGTAAAAAAATTTATGATGATGGAAAAAAAGTTATCTTCAGAAAATATTCCTACATAATTATAATTTTATAAGATAACAATGTTGTTATAAGTGGAAAATGAACTGGTGGAAATATCATTCCAATAGGTGAAATTCGTAACTCATGTTACTTGAGTTCGGAAGATAACGAAATGTTTTGGAATTAGAGACATGGGAATGTTGGATATAAAAATATGAAAAAACATTATAAAGTTTATGATAATTTAAATTTTACAAAATTAAAAACAAGATATGAAGATGTTTTCATAGTATGTAAAAAGAGAAAATGACTAGTAAAATTCATAATGATGTTGAGATTCAGACGACAAGACCTCTTTAACATATTTATTAATATTTATGTGGGACAATGAGACATCAATAAAAAAAGTAGATTTTTACTTTATCACTTTCATTTATTATTTCACTCAGATGACTATCATCCTTCTTATGATGAACAAGCCAGAGGAAGTAAATTTGTTTATAGTTTTCTGAATAGAAGGTGCGAGAGAAAGGGGGTTTTATACCAAATTTGAGCGAAGTTAATAGAGTAGAATTAAACTAAAAATTAATTTAATTTTATCTAAAAATTCAGGGAATAAAATATCATTATAGTTCTCCATACGCCCGAAAAAAATAGAGTAGTATAAATAAAGAATAGAAGTTTGGTTGGAATAGGAAGAAGCATGTTAACAGAATTCAAAATTTTAATGTTCTGATAGAGAGAAGTTGTTAGTCCTATTGTAAATGTAAAAAATACATGTTTTTATTCTATAATCCAACATGACTTCCTATTAAAATTTTTATAACAACAATTCTTCATTAAAATATATCATGGTTTTTTGAAGTCCCTATTTATTAAAGATAAAAAATTTGGATCTTGGGAATTTTGATGAGAAAGAAGAATGAGAAATTCCCACAATATAAGAAGTTAAAAATGTTGGAAAAAATATTTAAATTTTTTTTGGATTCAGATGTTGTGAAATTTATTGGAAATATAAAATCCTTAATAATGGTTGTTAAGAATGTTTATGAAGTCAAAATTAAGAGTTTTAACAAAAGTGAATGTGGGTAAAAATGGAATTTTTAAGATTCAAAAGAATCACGTGATGAGGAATGTGAAGACGGAAGAGAACCATTGAAATTTAATACATTATAAAAACATGTTTAAATTGAAAGTATTCATGGGAATAAGAAAAGATCAATTTTAGGCATGAAGAATACTGATATTAGAAAATCATACATAAATAATTTCACAAATTAAACTAGAATCTGTTTCAAAATTATCAGAGAATTACGAAAGCGTTGATGAAATGAATGAAGATTCATATCAGATTAAGAAAGAAATACTTTGGAACTTGTTCCACATACAAAAAATTAAAATTTTATTAGAAGGAAATGGGTGTTCATAAACAAGTTGAATGACCATGGAGAAGTTTCATAAAAGAAAAAAGTCTTGTTTGAAAAGGCTATGCATAGGTGGAAGGTGTTGGTTTTCAAGAAATATTTCCTCCAATTACAATATTATAAACTTTTAGAATTTTCTTAGTAATGGTTGACCATTATAATTATAAAGTCTATAAGATGGATGTAAATCTAGTTTTTTTAAATGGGGAAATTGAAGAAGAATTTTAAATTAAAAAACCTTGTAGGTTTTTACTTTATGGGCATGAATGAAAATTTTGAAAATTTATGAAATCTTTGTATGGTTTGAATCAAGATCCATATGCGTGGTATTATAAACATGATTTTTTTTTTGAAAATGATGAAATTTTCTAATGTAAATTTCTATTGTAACTTGTATGTGAAAGAAGTGAAATCCAACACCATAATTGTAATTGTTTAGGTGGTTGATATAATTTTTTAGGAAGATAAAGTAAAAGTTTGTATATAATTATATGATTAAAAGAATAAAAAAATTCAGATGATAATGGTGGGGGAATTAACATTCTTCCGTGGGTTAAATGCTCAAAAAAAACATTTTCCTATTTTAAGAGAAGTATTCTAGTGAATTTTTAAAGGTGATTGGTATTGTAGAATCTAATGATGTTTCAACTCCTATTTTAGTGAAACTTTTTTAGTGAAGATGAAACAAGAAAAACTGAGATTTCGAAATATTTTAGGAAGTTGATAGGATACTTTCTTTATCTAATAGCTTCATGACCAGATATTTCCTATGTTGTGACTTTGTGTGATAGATAAAAATGTGATTCGAAATAATCTCATATGTTGGAAACAAATATAATTCTAAGATATATTAATGGTACACATTTACATAGGTACTTATATTAAAGGAGTTGTGATTTAAAATTTTATGGTAATAATGATGGTGATTGGGAAGGGTATTATAGTGATAGAATATAAAATTATGGAGTAACATTTTTCATTGGATAATGTTATGAGGTTTGGTATTGTAAGAAACAGTGTTTAGTAACATTGATCATAGTTGAATCATAATATGTTACAACTACCAATGCATGTAGTCAAATGTTGTGCATGAAGATTTAGTTTGAAGATTTGAAAGTTAAATTTTGAAAACCAATGAAAATGCTCTATGATAATCATAGTGCTATTGATCTTTTTAAAAATCCATTACAACATTGAATATAAAAAAACACTTCTTTATATTTTCACTGTATAAAGGAAAAGGTTGAATGTTGAGACTTTTCGATGGAATATGATTCAACAAAGAATCATATTGTTGATACTTTTACAAAAGTAATGAAAAAAGTGAGTTTTTTTATAATTGAGGTTAAAAATTCATGTTCAACCTCAATAAAATTTTTCTTAGACATATTTAGGGCCACCCCCTCCATTATTTTTATTATGTTGAAAAAGGGGTAGAATTTTATTAACGTTATCCTACAAGAGAGAGGGAAGTACTTTTTTTTGTAAATTTAGTGTGAATCTATGCTTATTTTAAAATGGGGGAGCGAAAGAAATGTGAGAGGAAAAGATAAGAGTGGTGGGGATTTTATCTTGACATGTACACACATGTTAATTGTCAGCATGAGATAAAATTATTATAAAAAAAATACTTTACCAATAGAATGGTGTTATGACACACTATTTTGGAAAAGGTTGTGTTTTTCTGAAACTTAAAAATAACAGTTGTGAAAAAATGTTAGTATTTGAAAATTAGTAAGTTAGTGAATTTGTTAAAAGAGTTTTTCCACAAATTCAAAGGGGTAGATTGAAGATCCTTTGTGATGTTTTTTGTTCTTACAATGTTTATTATTTTTTGAAAACTAATATTTATGTAAATGAATGTTTTTTTACATCAGATGAAAGATGTGGTACTGAATGTTTATAACATGTTTTCCGAAAAGTTTATGAGAATCTGAATGAGGAGATATATTTTAAAAAGTTGGTGATGGGATGAACTTGATTAGTCTCAGTTCATCAGAAATAGCATTTGTACTAACTTAAAATGTTTTTGAAGATCGGATTATGAAAAATTACTATTTTTTCCGAGTTGGTAAGTTAGAGAAGTTATTTTGAATTTTTTGATCTGAATTTGTAGAAAGTTTTAAAACAAATATGATAATGATTTTTTGTTCATTAATATATTTGATATGTCATGAAAAAGCTATGATACAAGCCCAAGTTAACATAAGGAGTTGTAGAAACTTGTAAATTGGAAGGATGGTGACACTTGAAAAATGGATTAAATTTCAATAAGAAAATCATATCGGATATAGTTAAGGATGAATGTCATACCATGATTAATTGGGTAAGAAATTAAGAACATAATGAGTTATGGAATAAATTAATTTCTAACATATCTAATGAATAATATTTCATCAGACTCCGTAAAGGAAGTAATTCAGATCAAATGGAGTCGAGGAAGAAAGTCAGATCTGACGGAGTTGAGAAAGAAATTCAAATAGAAATAAGCTAAAGAATAAAGTTATATCTGATTGATCTGAGGAAGATATTCACATTAGACTAAGATAAAGAATAAATTCAGATCTAATTGATATAATAAAACAAGTCAGATTAGACTGAGTTGAGAAATAATGTCAAATCAAATTGAGTGGTTATAACAAATTGAGTTTTCCTAACTATAGTTTCTAATATTTTATTGTAAATTTTAAAATATGTTATAGTCAATGTAGGAATTTTTCAGAATATACTATAAGATATGATAAGGTTTTACGTGATCAAAGATGATGTTCCAATGAACATGAATATTGGGTTTTTGTAATCTATTTATGTATGGAAAACATTTTTATTTCATATCTATAAATATTCTAGGTATCTTATAAATAGACTCATAGTACATAAGTACTTTGTAACTTGTTTTCATGAGCAAGAAGGTGAAGTGTTGAAGAGACCATTTTAGAGAAATGCTTTGATTTAAGATCTTATCATAAGATTGGACATATATGTATTTTTTTTACAAAACTAAGGATGATATGACCGGGGAAGATCAGATGGGGAAGATTAGTTTGAGTAATTGAGCATAGTTTATAATGTTCATGTTTTTTAAAGATATTTTTTTATTTGGGAATAGATTGAAAAATGTGAATCAAACAAAGTCTATTGGATTGAGTCTACCAGACTTAGTCTACCAGATAAATTTTATGGGGATGAGACAATCTAATCCAAGCACATTAGAATGAGGTTCGAGAAAAATCTTTTTTGACAAAAAATATTTTTATATTAATTTTCTTTTTTCGATCAAATTATAGTAAGAAAACATTATAAATTGATGGTATTCAGTATAATAATTCCTATAGAAAGATATAATGTTTATAATGGGAGTGGATAGAATTTATATTCACTTATTCATTCTAGTGAATTTCTATAGATCCATGTGAGTGGATATGTTAAATATGTAGGTTCTCACACTAAGTCTGAACCTTTTAAATATTATGTTCTTTAATTGCATTTCTATACTGGGATGAATTTTAGTTTTATAAATTTGAATAAGGAAGAAACTAAAATAATTTCTAGGGATTATGTTTCAAAAAGTTTGAAATTTATAGAATAGAAACTATTTCTTAGACCGCCTTAACAGTTGTTCTTAGATCATTTGGAGCTTCAAATAAACTATTTTTATTTATTCATAAGGGCTTGAAGAAATTCATTCTTAGAATCCCCTTACTCTTTTCACTCACCTCATCACAAGGTGACATGTCATATTTTGAGATAAAATTCATCTTCATTCAATATATGACCTTCACTTTTCCATTAAATATTTTTCTTCTACTTCGAGTACTTTTAAACTTTTTTATCATTAATGATATTTTTCATTGATCAAACTCTTAATTTTATAATTATATCTTAGGAAAACTACTTGAAAAATTATATTATTTCCATAATTGAAACACTTCAATGTTTTTTTTCTTTTGAAATTTATTTTTCTTCACTACACGACTTTAAATAAAAAATATATAAACACATTGAAATTCATGGCTTCATCATCAATTTCTGATTCCTCTTCAGAAGACCGTTTTGACCTCAATGTTATTATAACCATTAGTAGCTTTAAAATATGTCACCAATTATAATGTTCATTTCTTCAATAAGGTTGGGCACTCCACATCTAATAATCTTTTGAAATTTTATTATGATTATTAATGGATAAATAATCTAATAATTGATACTCTAAGTCATATATTTTTGCATCAATCTTTCTCCATTACAATTTTAACCATTTACATTACAACCTTTGAATCTTCCAGAATGTCTTTATATGACTAAATTGAGCTATCAATTTTCTTCACCTGAATAAATAACTCTTCCACCAACTCATCTTCTCCCATTCAAATATACTTAAATTGAGCACATTTTTTCTAAACTATCACTCTGGGAATTTATTATCTCTCTTATATATCTAAAAAATCTTTCTCCAAATTCATTTCATCATCATATAACTCATTACTCAAGATAATTGTTTCCTAGAGTTGGATGTGAGTATTGTATTTCACATTCTTATATTTAATTTACCATTACTCTTATATTATAAATTTAGTTTTTTCTAAACATAAGGATTATTTATACTATTAATAGTGATGTCAGGATTTTCTAATCCATTTCATAGATGATATGTAACCATATTCCCTTCTCAATGATGAAATTATTTACAAAAAATGGTAACTACATTGTTATTGATGAAATTCATAGTATCCATAGAAAAAATTGTGAAAATAAATGATAAATATAAAATAACCTAGATACTAAAAAACCAATTCTTCGATACAAAATGATGTTCCATAAAAAGGAATAATGTGAAACATTGGTGTGACAAAAAACACAACTTTCCATTAAATCACATTAGTTTTCTCATGCCTATTACAACTGAGATCAATACATGAAATTAATAAATCATGTAATGACATAGAGAGTATGATATAAAATATATAACAAAATGGATTTTTATAAGGTTCATATACACTTTTTATCATGTTCCTAATCCATAGTTCTCAATGACTACGATCCCACTAGCCATGTTTTTATCTTACTATCAATATGAACATGGAATTAGACAGGATGATGGTTTTGAAATTAAATTACATGAATGATGAAAAAGTATTTACAAGTTGATCATTTTTTACTTTTTATCCTCATGTTCATTTAAGGAAAGATCACGTGTAATCCTTTTTTCTTAATCAAAAAATTATCTTAGAATGTCTCTAGAATCTAATATGAAATGTATGAAAAAATATCATAATGTTATATCATGCATAATTTTCTAAATATCATTGTTTGTATATAATCATAACTCTATCAAGAAATAATGAATTCAAGAATGGATTCATGTAGTTGGTCAGAGAAATATTTAAAATCTTAAACTAGATATCTCTTTACCATACTATTTTTTAGTGTCTATTTTTATCCTTAAAAATTATCTTTAATAGATAACTGGACATGATAAAAGATAAAATTTCATAATACTCCAATTTAAGTACTAACAGAGTCTACTTACATGTGAATTTTCCCATAGTTTTGTCATAAAGAGATTTCTCTTCTCACTATTAGATCAACTACAACAATTTTATCATATCTACTCATGTTGAAACCTCATGTCCACTAGTTATATACCCAAACCATAAAAGTCTTAGTTTTTGGAATTTACATTATACACAAAGATAACACATCACAATTGGACATACATATGGTCATTTAATTAACATATATGGCTCACAACCCAAAAAATGACCATTTTCCATCATCTTCTTCTCAAACACTTTTACTAATCAAAACATGCTATATTTTTTCAGGCACCATAATGATTTTTGTACTATGATAATATTCCCAACCTTTATCTCCAATAAGCTTCTAAATCATCCATGATCATGTTGATAATAAATAAATCTTGAAATCACCTTTAAAATATTAAATACATTCTTATTTTTATTTTATAGGAGACAATTTTTAAGGGAAGTGGGAACCTGAAAACAAATACAATGGAACCCCTAACCTTAACCACTAACTTAGGGAAAGATGAAATGAGAACATTGATTAAGAAATAAATTGTGGATCTCAAACACATGTTTTTAATTTAATGATTCCATTTTAAAATATTAAAATTGGTAGTTGGAATATAGTCATCAATGAAAAAATTATGGGAAAAGAAAAAACATCATACAAGTATAACATGTCAATGATACAAATCATCCACTCAATTTCTAGGATAAACTAAATAATTAATAAATAAACATAACCAGGAATCGAAAGCATGATATTTCACCTAATAACTCATCCTATAACTTTAAAAGTGATATTCATGGAATTTTGGAAGGTTTGGATATATTTATGTCAAAATACAAATTGGTCACTCAATATGGGGACAATTTCATTGGAGGCATTTAAAATTCAAGGTGGAGAACCAGTGCACATAGACTATAAGATTGTATCCGAAAGATGAATTATGTGACTTGAGAGTCTTATTGTTAGGTTCTCACTAGGACAAAGAAAAATCATCCAAGTGGAAACAACCCAGATTCAAGAAAATATCGAGACTAGAGGGTGAAACATCAGAGGAGTGTTTTTTGATAAAAATGTAGTTTATTTGATAGAACTTTTCATAAGTAAAAGAAGATGATGATCCAACCATCATATGGACTCTTGTGTCATGTTATAAGATTCATGGCATGATCATTGATGAATACTATAACCACACTATGAATCAGAGATAACTATCTATGATATTAACCCAGGTTAGCAATGCATGTAAATTTTGGAATATCACCATAAAATAAGGAAATAAAAATTGGGAGTGTTTGAGGTAATGTCGCTGCAAGATACCACTGGAATTGGTATGAGAAAGTTATTATCAGGGATATAACTATATGAGGAATATATTTGGATCCAAAAAATTTGGTTAAAAGACAAACCCATATTAATGGGAAGAAGAATACATCCTCTATGATTTGGACCATAATCTAAACACATATTTGAATTAGGTATAGGGGAGCTTTGAAGAATCAAAACTTTTTATCATGTTTCAATAGAGAGTGATGTCTCTTTAACCATCCATAAAAATGATGAAAAGGGACATAAATACCCTAAATAATAGAGAACCCTAACGAGCCTTGGGAGATGATTGAAAAACCCTATGAAGATCGATGATAAGAGAGTCAATCACCAAGAATAATTTTACTTAAGAAACTATTAATTATTATCCCCTAATGTAATATTTTTTTAATTAACAATCCATTGGATATAATATTTTTCTGATATCACCTCTACTCTACATTTATTAATTCACTTCATAAGGATTCTAGAATATTCAAGGGTTTAATTTTTAATACATAAAACATATAGCATCGATCAGAAAATATATCTCATTATGGGGTTATTGAGAAAATAATTATATTGAATTACTATGCACATGGTCATGTTTCTATGATGAAATTAAAGTGGTTTGAGTCAATGGAATTAAAGACCATGTATATTGAAAATTAAAAATTGAAGATAATTAAAAAGAATTTTTAAATTTTTAATCATGATCCTATCTTCAATCATTGTATGAAAATAATGTATTCTATGTAACATAAATTAAAAAAAAAAAATTAGAGTTATTATAGATGTTATTCCAAAATATATTTTTTATGAATACATGAATGAAACTGATGTTTTGGATGAACCTGTGGGTATTGAATCAAATGTTAAATATTAAAATGTTGATGAATAAATTATTAGAATAAATTGTGAATTATAAATTATATTGTAGAAATCATAGCATTAAAAAATGGTATTTTTCTATTTTTAGTAAAATATTTGTCTTCTGGGATTTTACATTATTATTTAAAAAATTTTATTTAAAAAAATTGTAATATAGTAGATGTGAATATTGAAACATAAAAAATTAGTATATGTAATTATTTAAAAAATTTAATCTGATTTTATTAAACATTGTTTTTTTGATATTTTTATATATTGCTTTATATATTAATATTTAAAATTTTCTAACATTTTAAAACTTCAAATTATTTCTTTCATTATTAGGAAAACATGTCATCAATGAAAATATTTTTCACTATAAAGATATAGGGACTTCTAATTTGATCACTCATGTTATTTCTTCATTTTTTATCACTATGAATAAACATTAAACATATCAAATTTATTACTGACATTAATTTTCATCAAGGAGTAAAATTTAATTCAAAGAGGATTTTACTAGTAGTATAGAGTTTTAAACTACCCCAAAATAGAAAACCCTTATTACTTCAATTCCCACACCATATAGCCCTTATAAAATACAAAGATGTTTCCTCTTTTTTTTTTCCCTTCTACATTATTTAGTACAAATACATGTTTTTCTTACATATTATCCATTTCGACATGCTACTATCTCAAATAATCTAATTATTCTTCTCCCTTAATTATTTTTATGATTACCCTATATTATCTATGAAGTTTAGTTATCATCCTTTTGTGAATTATCTATATCAATACCCACCTTCTACTATATAGATCATTCTTTTGGTTTTTATACATTAATCACTTCATATTCTACATTCTACTATACATTATAATCATTTTATTTTAATATATTATTATATATTATTATATACTTCTCTAGCTATTGTTTCTCTTCATAGTGTACTGGATACTATAAAATCATATGTTTTTTAGGTATATGTTTATAATGTACTTAAGATATATAAATTATTTTTTAATTACCATTAATAGGTTAATTAATTGTTTGTATCCATTTTGATTTTATTTACTAAATGGGAAGGACAAATAAATATAAATGATATTTGGAATAACCAAAAACAAATATTTAATTAAAATATTATTGATATTAAACTTATTAAAGAATTAGAAAACAAATAAAAGGATTCAAGGGAACCCTTGGGAAATACATTAACATTGAACCTATTAATATAATCCCTTGGTGAGATTTTTTTCAACAGTTAATGAACACTACTTAGACTGAAATATTGGTAATATATTTTTTGATATTTATTTTTAGTTTAGTTATAAAATATTCTTAACTAAAAAATTTAACTTCCAATATTGATATAACTTCTTAGACATTGGAAAATGAAATTATACAGTTATAATGGAATTGGGTGAAATGTGGGGGGTTTATAAGCATGACTTCTAAATCATCTAGAAAAAAATAGGAAAAAGTTTAGAGAATATATGTAATTGCAATGAATTTTCTTTTACACATAGAGTTGTTTTAATATAATAATAATTATTCTTTTAAGGTATATGGATGAACCATATATCTTATTTTGTGATTTATATCATGGTTTTTATTTTAATTTATCATAAATTTTAATGAGATATTTTTGTGAGTTTGATAAATGGGAGGGTTATATGAGTTTTTTCCTACCATTTTTGGATATGTGGTTTTATAGACCAAAAAATATATATTATATTAAAACATGTGAAAAACAATTATTACCTTCTCATTTGATAATAAAATTGCATGTTTCATTTTAAATATTATTTTAAAGATGATAATTTAGTTTTATAAAATTGATTTCTTATTTTATTATATTATTAAAAATGTAATGATAAATTTAGAAAATTATTTAATGAAGTAAAAAATTTATTATTTATATTATTTTTTATTGGAAGAATCTATGCATAACTATAGCTACCCATTAATGACATTAAATGAGTATGTTTTTTTGGATGCACTAATCATTTTGAAGTTAAAACTATTAGAATTTTATATTTTAGTAATGGAATAAATTTAACTTATTCCCTGTTAAAATAATACCTTTTTTATCAACATCAAAATTTTGGAAGTCATTAAAATTTTAAAATACTATTTTAGTTATATTCACACCGTATTTGATATTGATAAAAATTAAAGGGAGTTTTTGATGACAATTATGTTCCTATTTTTGGATGTTGATTATTTATCTCGATTGTTTAGTCTCTATAGTAGTTATTTTCAAGTAGATTTTAATTCATTATTTTGAGTCTCAATTTGATTTATTTTTTTTTTGTTATGAGTGTAGTTGATTCTGGATAAATTGAAAATTTTGTTTTTCTAACTTATGCGTGTTATTCTTTGAACTGTTATGCTAAAAAATATTTTTTTATTAATTTTTTGGATCTCACAAAGATTTTTTTTCATATAAAACAAGAACAATTAAAAATAAAACTTCATAAGAAAAAAACTTCTTTTACTTCACTATATCAACCATATTAGTTTTATATTTTGAAATATTAATCCGACATGAATTGTTTTTTCTTTATAAAATCATTCATTTTTGTTATTTTTTTCGATCCCTTCAAAAAGAATAAAAAATATCCTTTTTAATTAATATAATAATTCTCTTTGTTTGAAATCCATATGAAATCATAAACTAACACAAATAATATATCATTTTACTTTGATATATATATATATATATATATCTAGTATTGATATTTTTCATAATTTTGTATAGCAATATCAACTTAAGATTTGTTTTTGTGTTATAAATCTTATTTATTTTTTTCAATTAATAAAAATAAATATGTATATCATGTAATTAGGGAGACACACAAAAAATTACAACATTTCTTTTATTTCCTTAGTTTTTTTATATTTTATGTTTTATATTATGTTTTATTTTATTTATTTCAATTTTAATATTTTAATAATATGGTGATCTGAAATATATTCTAGAAAATGAAATGGACAGTTTTATTATAGAAAACTATTTTCATTAAGTCATATATGATGAGTACCAGAACATGGTTCATTATATAAAAGGAAAGAAAAATATACCATTAAGATATTGGTATTTGGGTATTGATTGTTCTAAAATAATTGTTATCATGGATACATAATAAAAAATAATGAATGCTTCCATTGAGAAAGAAATGAAAAAATATTAATAAGAGTCACAATAATGTAAAAAGATATAAAATTAACAGTTTATTAAAAATATATAATTTTTATATTCATCATTTATTCTATATAGTAAAACAATGATTGCTGGTGTATTTCAAATAATTATGTTTATTTTTGAATACGGTGATGATTTCTCTTCTTATGTTAATGATTTTAGTGCTAAGGTTGATGATAATACTGATAATTCTGGTGGAGATGAAATTATTGTTGGTTGTGATGATGTTAATGTTGGGGGTGATGATGATGATATTGATGAGGGTATAAGTGAGGATGATGATGAGTGAATGTTTTAATATTATATATATGCTAAAATATTATTTGGTTAAGTTTTTTGGATAGGTATTTATAATTTTTTATTTGTTCTTTGTTCTATTGAATTTGTTTAGATAATATTTTGTTTTTTTAAATTTTTTAGAAAACAATGGTCACAATATTTAATGACCATGGATATACATGTATATATCCATTGATATAATCATGGCCATAAAAGGCCCATTGAAATGGTTTTCCTTTGGATAAATGCTTTGATAGAAAAAATCTTATAGGATAGTGAAAATAACACTTCTACTTTGATAATAGGTGCTACAAAAAATAAATCCATGACTATAACCTTTAGACTTCATTTTCATACCTACAACCATGATTGTTTTCACGAAACAACAAAAATATCTAGTTACAAAGGTACTCAAGTAGGCACTTACATAACCAATCTATATTTCTTAATTTCCATAGGCTGGAAACTAGTGGATGCATATCAAAAAAGGGCTAAATTAAATGATTTCAAAATTTAGAAAATCATTGAATTAAGATCATCAGAAGATAAATCAATGAATAATTTGTATGAAAAAAAGTTATCAAGGAGAAAAATAGAAAAAAAGATATAAAAAGATCCCAAAAGGATACATCATCCAATAAATGAAACAATATCTATTATGAAAAAGTTTCATAATCTCTGTGTAATGATTGAATCATGACTCCACCAGTCACTACCATAACCCAAGGCCCCGCTTTTCAAGCACACCTTCCACCTCCATGTGAGTATTTAACTTTTCTTATGTGTGGAATAACATGATCTACAAATTTATGAAGGAAATGGTAGGGTGTGAGTAAATATAACCCAGTAGGATATCACCAAGTATTCCATATGAAATTCCACAATACATTAACAATTTATACTTTAATTTAAATAAAAATAATGCAGAGAAAATAATTTCAAAATTTTCATCCAAACATGATATCAAACCAAGTAGAAAAAAAGTATATAAAAAAGTCTTGAATGAATTTTTTCCTAATAAATAAGGGAATGAATAAATCAGTTCAGTATATAATAGCATGTAATAATAAAATCAAATCAAATCAAAGCCCCATGGTTATATTCCATGTGGATTGTTAGTTCCTGGATCTGGGATCCTAAAACTATATAGTAAATCATTCATTTCTCAAAGTGTCAACATATCCCTAAGGTCCAGACCATTGAGATAGAATCAATCATTACCCCATTGTTGAAAATAATGCCAAATTTACCTTTTTTAGAGTTATTGTTGTCAATCCAATTCTAGGGGGTCAGGGTCCCAAGATTCTTGTCCTTGTTACCCACAAACTACCCAGACTCAAATGTGCTTATAATCCACAAATCAATAAATCTTGTTTCAATCATTATTTTCAATTAGACACAATATTCATAGTTCAGATGCCTTATTGCATGTTTCAACATGATACTTCAATTTCAAATCCAAATCATAGATTTTCCTCAGGTTCACACTTTTTAAAAGTATCATTCATTTAAATCCAATTTTTATAAAAAAATTATATAATCATTTCATCAAACCAATATTCATTTAATGCCACTTATATTAAAATCCACCTAATATTAAATAATATTTTCAAAGAGTGTTTTAATTCATTTTTCCATTTCTTTTTGAAATGTTGTATCAAATTGTATCAATTCTAGGTGAGAAAATTTATTTAAAATTGTTTTAAATCAAGAATATAATCAATTTTACATGTGTATAGAATATATTTATGGAACTACCTAACTGTTTTCACATGATTGAGAAAACACATGAAATGGGAACCAAAAACAAAGATCCAAAACAATGTACGATCAAAGAATAATCCCTAGAATCACAATTAATTAAATAAAGGATCCAATATTTAAACCAAAATAGGATTCACCACTCTAAAATATAGTGAGAGAGGAAGATAAATTGAATTCCCAATCAAATAGGCTACACTTATCAGATATGGAGTAATAACATCTACCAACACTTTAATCTGAGGGGAAAAGAGTTTGGATGAGCTAAAATCAACTCTAGAGAGCCTCTAAAATCGAGATAATCAAATGAGGTTCAATTAAGAAGAGATTATAATTTATAATGGGGATTTAATATCTCTAATTAAATTTTTAGATGAATTAAATCGTTGTCAGATGGTTTCTTAGGATATAGCACACATACATACCCTCATTGGGCTTGTGGATAACTTGAAATAGTTTTTTATATGATTCCCCAACCATGATCTCCCTACCGGGATACTGAAAATAGTTCATGGTTTGGCTACACAATTTGAGAACAGTACACAAACCTCACACTCCCAACTATTTCACGAGGCATAGTTTTATGTGGACAATGTATGATTTAAACTACCCATGTCCCCCACTAGTACTACAAGATGTGCACATGGTTCCCTATGATGAACTTCATAGATTTTTCTATCTATGCTCCCTCTGTATAGTGACCCAAAAAACATAAAAAAATTTAAAAACACTCCGAAACCATCGTGAAATAATATTCAATGAACATGTGATCAAAACCATGGTCTAAAAGTACATGAAATACAGTAAGGGAATGTTATAGTTTTTGAGTGTGGCCATGGGATTTTTTAATGTATTTATTTTAGAAAAAAATAAACATGTTAATATATAGATTTGTTCATGTTATGTTTATTTTAGAAATAATCAATAAAACCTAATAACCACCCTCTATTGTTTTAATTTCATGGTGAAAATTTATTTTGAAAATAAGATGTTAAAATTTAGAACCACATTTTTAAACCAATTAGTAAATCCAATATCTTGTAATATAAGTAAAACTAGCATATAAAACTATTTTTTTGATTAATCATTTCTATAAAAGACTATCCATTTTATGTAAACATTTTATGTTAAAATAACAAATAAAATATTTAGTAAAATAATCATATAATTTATAATATAATAAACCTCATTTTTATATTAAATTTTCAATCTATTAATTCACATCACTTAGTAAAGATCATAACTGATAAATGTTTTTCTCAAGGATAAATAACAAACAGTATCTGATGTACATTAATATAAAAATAATCCAACATGAATGAAAATATAATTCATTGTTATTTTTATAAACTCTTTTTATACCAGTGAAAATATAGAAACATCTAAAACCATATACGTTCCTCAACAAATCATTTGAATACATGTTCAATTTTTTTGTAATCCTATTGGTTTTCACTAATGGTGAAATGAAATATGAGTCCACTAATTCATAAATTGATGTGATATGTTTTTTATGTAAATATTATAAATATTATTATATAATCAATAATATGAGATCATTATATATTAAATACAGTAAATTAATTATAAGAAATTAAAAACAATTTACTTATATTGAAAAAGATTGAAAAATATACTGATTATAATATCAATAACAACCAATGAGAAGATATATATATTCATAACGAATATTGCATAATATCTGGGAAATATATAAAAAAGGCTTCAAAAAAGATAGTCCACTATAAAACATTCATTGATATGTCAAATAGTCTTTAAAATACATGATAAGTAGTATATAAAGGCACCCAATAATGGATTGTTGGATTGTGTGGTAGTGATTCTTTTGATTTTTTATATACCTTTGAAAACTTATATTTATGAAAATATCCCACTAAAATTAAAAATAATAATTTAAAAATGTATCTGATGTATAATCAAATCATTGACTATGACATATGTCTTTTTGAATGCATGGAGAAATTTTCACTACTCTATACAATTGTGGCCACCTCATTAGTTGAGAATGAAACTCTTGATAACACACTCATAATATTGTGCACCACATTCCTTAGTTGATCTGAAACCATCGAATTGCGATTCATAATATCCATAATATAATGAATGATCTCATAAGCTATAATATAATACCATGGATCCAAAAAATATAACTCATATAAGATGATAAAATCTAATCTAAGAGGAAGAGAAGCAGGCAATAGAGTTTGATAATTTATCTTTATCCTATCAAGCATTGACTAAATTATCAATATAATTTTCTCTTTTATTGAATGATTTTTATGATTAATTTTTGTTTTCAAACTCTTTATTTATCACTTCTATAATTCCTCCCTTAAATAACTATCAAGAGGACCATTTTTTATTACACCTACAAACACATTAAATTAATGTATGTGATTTGGGTGATAATTATTTCATTATGTAACTCCAGTGATTCATATATGAGAGTGAGTTTTTAAATTTTTTTGTATTTTTAATTAATTTAGAGAATTTTAGTAGAAAAATTATTTAATGCGGTTGAAGAAAATATTTATTTTGTTGTATATGAATTTCATTAGTTTATCATGACACTCCCTAGACCCTCACTCATGGATTTGGTTCTAAGAACACATTCTTTAAACACTATGTCAAATAAAAATTGAGATGAACCGAGATAAACATATCTTTATTTTACATCTTTTTTGTAAGACAAAAATTAAAACATATATAGAAACACACATTACCATAAAAATAAGGTTTAGTGTCTTTGAGGATCATCCATATAATTAACTAATTTTATAATACTTTTGAATATTTATTCATAATTGATCCACACTAGACTCTCTTCTAGACTTATTATGAATTATACTCATCTTTATAACCAAAGGAAATGAAAACATAAGTAGGGGAGGAAATCTCAAATTCCAAGTAAGGGTAAACTTACTTGATAGAAATTATAGATCATAAATTCACATAAGATGAGAAAATGAGTATAATCAAGGGACATGATCATAACATAAGATAATCATACCAAACAAGGTATATATCAAAATCCACGAGTCATAAAATAATATTTGGAATAACATAATATATGTATTCGAAGTGAGTGTAAAAATTATTTAATCAACATGATCCATGAGAATTTATCATCATGATACCTTAGAAATGTGGAATCAACATTTTCATAGTGATGTTTTGACATTTTGGACAAAACAAATCTCTACACATAATGTTGGGACGAAAGAAACTGTTCATGATTAATGTTTTGATAAAACAAAATGTTCATATTACCTGTTGTGAATAAAAAAAATTCCATGCTTAACATCCTTATCACATGAGATATAAAATTATAACCAATAAATTGGATGGTGATATTTAACCCCACCAACCAATCATCCATACTTACATGTGCTACTTGAAATCAATCATTCATCACGATATAAAGAACCCATGTGAAGAAAATGGGATTCATATAAATTTAAAATAGATTCACATATAGTAATCATTTATAATTCCATTATAACATGATCTACCCATGTAAAGTAAAAGGGAATCCAAATATACAATATACAATATTTAAATTTCTCCAATTGGGACATATATGTTAATGATGGTGCATTTTCTATTGGTAAAAAATTTTACCAACAAATATGTCTCTATTACTAAATTTTCGGTAAAAACCATATCACTAAAAATTATTGCAATAGATAAATTTTTTTTTATAATTATAAAAGTACCAAAATATAATATATATATTGGTAAAAATATTTTTTAACAAATTTAGGTGTTGATATTAGAGATATCAATAAATAATATTGATTAATAAATTACTTTTTCATTGAAAAATTACATGATAGGATCATAATACCTAATGGTAATACATTATATTATACTTATTAAATTAATTATATTTAATATATTTATAATACTAATTATAAATCTGACTTATAGAAAACCATGCTAAAAAATGGTATAAAAGAAAAAAAATAAGTAGTTTTATTTTTCTAAATGTATAATGGCATGGTAATCATAATCAAACAGATGAAAAATGAAACTTTCACCATGAATTTGATTCCATGAAAGATAAGATAAAACTCACAGTATAAAATCAAGGTATACAAAAGGTTGGGTCCACAAACGAGGTCCACTAAACATTTTTTTTACCAAACTAAGGTACAGTTTCAACCAATCATGTATCTACCTCATGCACTAAAAAACCCAACACACAACACTTTGTCTAAACACTACCACCTTCCCAAAATTCAACTATGAAGAGAAAATATGTGAATACAGTCTTCCACTAGTATCCCTCTGTGAGTAACATACATTGGTATTGGAAAATAGAACTCTAAAAATAGTAACTTATGTGATAACAACCACAAGCATTGAGAATTTCATCAAACAAAAATGAAAAGAAAACATAGTTAACACTAATAAAGAACTGGCCTTTAATGTCGCTAAAAAATGTCCTTTATCAGCTCTAAAAAAGCACTGATAATCAAATAAAGGATAAAAGACTGAAACTTTAATCAACACTAAAAAAGTTATATTAATGTCCCCCTTTAATAGTGCTAAAAAGTGTTATTAAACGATTCCATTAACATCACTTTTTATCACTTTTAAAGGCCCCCTTTATCAGCACTAAAAAGGGCTGATAGAGGCTCTATTAATAAAGGGCATATAGAAACATTCTCTATGACCCACCCACCCCCTTTATTAGTGCATCCCACCCCCACCCCTCTATTAAATATTCCCCCACCCCTTTATCAGCGCTTTATAAAATCCCAACCTCTCATCCGTTCCCCTGCCTCCAGCGAGTTTTCAACCCTATACCTTCAGCATATACACTAGTTCCTTTACCACTCCACTATACTGCTTTGTTTTACATTTTAGGATATATCTATATATTAATATATATTACTTCACAATGTTTGGTCCATATATTTATATATGTGTTTATATATAAATAAATAAATTTTATATGTAAATAGGTTGAATTATTTTTTATTAAATTAAATTTTTATGTGTGAATATATAAAAAATAAGTATATATTCTTATATATTTGATTTTAAATAAAATTACATTATAAAGAATGATAAAATTGAAAAACCATAATATTAATATGAATTTAATACCTAGGAATAAATTAAATCACCATTGAATAATTGGAATAATTCCCCTATCAACGATGCTTAAAATCCATAAAAAGTTAAAAATTTGTGGTACCCAGACTAAAAACTGGGTTTTGGGGGTATTTTTGGGCTTTTTTAGCCTCAAAAAATAGTGATTGGGGTCCCAGGGGTAATAATAGTGTAGATATCCTTTCAGTATTAGATTTAATATGTGGTAGTGCCCCAAAGGACACTCTAATCAAAAGTTCTGGCCATTTGAAGTTTGTGTTACATTTTCAACTTATTATAGATCTTTTATCATTTTTTTGAATTTTTATCCTCAAATTGGCATTAAATGACTATTAATTAGTAATAATAATAAAAAATTATGAATTAAAAATATTTTTTAGTTATCTTATAAACCATTTTCACTAAATATATTATATTTTAAATGTAAAAGCATTGTTACCATATCTAAAACATATTTCTAAAAATATATTTTATATTTTTATCAATATAAATATATTTATATATTAATATTTTATTTTTAATGAGATATTTTTTTTGAAGTTTAATTTTCTCAGCGCTTATAAAAAAGAACTAATAAAGTGGGGTATTTATCTCTTCTTCTATAAAAGCACTGATAAACACCCCACTTTATTAGAGCTTCTATACAAGCACTCATAAAAGACCCCATTTATCACCACATTTAAAAAAAGCATTGATAATGGTCTCTATTTAATAGAACTTGAAAAAATACGTGCTGATAAAGGCCCCCCAATTTAACATCTCTTTTTTGGCAATGTCAAATACCTCTTTTAATTATGCTAAAAAAAGCGTTGTTAAAGACCCTCTTTAACAACAATTTTGAGTGCTCAAATAGGGGGTCTTTAATATCATTCTAGCTAGCACTGTTAAAGCCCTAGTACTGGATAAGACAAATTTTTTAGTTTTGTATCCATAGCCTAAAACAAAATATAAAACCAAGTAGTGAAACAATGTTACCAACAATTGGGGTATAAGGATATGCAGGGTCAACCACTTTTAGAAATCATTCACTAGAACATACTCTAAAAGAAAAATGGGTATAAAATAAAAACTGAAATAATAAGAAAAAATTAATTAAATAGGAATTTGTTTTTTACTGAAAATAATAATTAATAAGGTAAGGAATTACCTAAATAATATGTTTCATGAGAAAAGATACTACCCACTTATGAGAAAAATTTAGCACCACTTTTTAGGTCCCCAAAAATTATAATTTAACTAAAATAAATAAAAAGTAAGAATAATAAAGGTCGTGGAACTCTAAAATTTAATAAGAATGATAAATATAGAACATTACCTAATTAATAATATCTTTTATGACACACGTCACAATCAACTTATGAATTAACTTCAAATCCAATTTCAAGAAATAGCCATGAAATGTTCATGGATCTCAACATCATAGACCCTTTAACCATTTAAAATCATAGCAAGATAATAAATAACTTAAACAAGATAATAACTATTAATAATAATTCCACCTAGAACATAGTAATAGGTAGTGACATTTTTGATCCATCAAACATCTGATTCTTAAATTTTATGTACAAACTGAATTCTAAAATTTTAAAATTTTGTTATAGGTTCTCCTCTCAACAATTAGTTCTAATTCTTTGATTCTTAAAGATATGGTTATCTAATTAAAAATATGATGTACTACATAAATTTCAATTTATAAATCATTCTAAAAATTTCACTTTTATGCACTACACTACTCTAACCCTTTAAATTTCTACTTGGACTGTATACCCAGATATTAAATTATTATAGGTGAATAATTGAATGTTTTCAAAAGAATATAATATTGGTATATTTTATCCTTGAACTAATATAATTTATATAAAATAAACCGAAAATTACTTGAACACATTAAATTTAAATAAAATACATCTAACTCATTTCATTTAATGTATAAAACTCTGGAATCAAATAAAAAGAAGGCATAAAAACATTACAATTATACACCATAATGGAAAAAAACTTAAAAAATATTTTATACTCTTTTATAAAGATATATGATTCAATACCAATAGAAAATCAACCATGACCCATGAAAACAGAAAATTTATACTTTAAATGAAACAGTAAGAAATACTATAAAACTTCAACAAAGTGTCTTTGATTTTCTTATGTAGTTAAAATTATAGACGTGTGATATATTTTATAGGAGTTACTATAAAAACATTTCACATGTTTATAGAATTATATTAATTTTTATAATGAAGAATTTTACAATATGATAACATGAAATGAGTGACCTAATTTATGTTTTTTAGGGGTGACTTTTTTTAGACCTTATACCATTTAGTGAAGATGATCAAAAATCCAGTAGTAGTAGAAATAAAAGTTGCAGTAAGATCACATTTAGAATACATAAATAAAAATTATTCTTATATAAAAATATTGTACAAAATAGTATTTAATTTGAAAATTCTATGTATTATATGCATAAAAACAAAATTTGTATGTGTGAAATTTCTATGAATGTGTTGTTAATGTTGTTAACAATTTTGGACTTAATAAATTGTTTATATTTTGTTCTAATTGTGTACTATTGGCCATACTTCATTAAGAATGAATTTTATTCCAAAATAATTGGTTTTTATCAAAGAGAGTAGATACAATAATGGACAATTTGATTCATAGTTAAGGAATAAAAATATAAAAATAAAATTTGTGAGTGGACAATTTTTTTAAAGGTAGTTATTATAAAGCAGATGCAATGATATTTTTTCCCAAAATTATCAAGAAATTTATCAAACCTATATATTAAAATATATTCTAATTAAAATAATTTATTCCACTATTTACATGTTTAATGGTAAAATATTGAAGTAAACCCCCCTCAAAAATCTGGAACACCATAAAAATTATTTTATTTACTATTATACTATATTAGATAATGAAAAATAAGTTTATCTATCTTATAAGAAGAATTGAAGTTATAAAAATATTATCAAATTACCCTAATACCGAAGTGAATGTTTGAAGAATACTAATTTTTGAGATTCCATATAATGAAATGAATGTGTAAACTATTAATATTTTAGAATCTATATAAAGAAATGAATGTTATTTTTTAATTTCCATGGATTTATATAGAGTTTGTTGAGGCATGAATGTTGAAGTGACAAATCATTCCAACTATACACCTTCTTCAAGTTTCATTATGGGTGTTTGATATAATATAATATTCAAAAGACTAATTTTATAATTAAATACTACAAGCACAATTCATATACCATATCAACATTTACAAGTGGTCTATGATAAATTACCATGACTAGGGCATTACAAGATCCTTTTAAAGGTGATAATAGTAATGAAATTGTGGTATGATGTTAGCCACATGCTACATGAATTATGTGAAAAAAGATTCAATGTTCTATATTGAGGTAATGTATTCATGAGAATCACTAGTGCTATAAAAAATTTCTACCAGTTTTCAAAAAAATCCATATACAAATATATCTATTTTAATTTTATATTATTGCTATAATTAATTTATTTGAGTGGTAACTATTGAAACTAATTTTCAATAGGATTATATATTTGATAATAAAAAACACAAGGATGTAATATCAAGTTTAAAAAAATTGATTTTTTTTACTAATAGATAACATGTTAAAATTAATTTTTTTAAACAACTATTTTTTATAAAGAAATTTTGTTATCCTATCCCTATCCAGTTACTAATGCTCATGTTCCTGAAAAAATATTATAACATTGTAGTTATATAAATAAAAATGTGATAATCTAGAATTTATCTAATTATTATAGTGAATTTTTAATAAATAATAAATATAGAAGTTTAATCAATCTATATTATAGTACAGTTATAAAAATAATGAATAAAAGTTAATTAATAAAATGTTAAATGGTTTTAATTCAATGAATTTTTTTATACATACTTCTATTATGATTAACAAGAACACATGACTAATCATGACCCATTTATTTTCACTAATAAATTTTATGAAACAATTACCAAAGAAATAGCTTTCTAACAATTCCCATTATCACACAAGGATGTTGGAGTGATGAAATATTCTTCAAAACTTGAGAACCTTCTAAAGTGGGCATCTCTCTCAACAAGATTTTACTAAATTGTAATATAAAATGATGTAAGTAAAAAACTATCCTAAAGATGAATTAACCATACCAACATACCAATAAATTAATTCAATCAAATAAATGAATAAAATTTTCTCTTTATTTTAAACATAAATTAATATATAATATATCATATTTTTAATGAAAAATATTTCATGATTTTATTATTGAAATAAAGACAAACATATTTAGAATATATTATTAATTTAAGGAATTTTTTTATATATAGAAGATGAAAGATATGTATGTTGTTAAAATTATTTTAAAAAATATGAATATTTTTTCATGTTAATGGATATTTATTATATAAATATGCATATAAGTTTTTTGTTAATGTGATATTTCTAGAAACAAATTCTCATTGAGGAAGTGTAAAATTTTCTTTCCAAAAAAGAAATAAACATCAGTAGTTTTTTCAAAACACTTAACACACAAAGAAAGTTCATTGGAAAATTTTTAGTATATTTTTTCAAAAAATGCATTAGATTTAGTCAGATAAAATTTAGGGAATTATAAAACTAAACTAATAAAAATATAATAAAAACAAAAATTGTGTAATATTGGTTGTATCCTTGTGTTAAATAGTTTTCATGGATACAATGCATGTTATTTTAGTAAGTGATCAGAATAAATGTATAAAAGTCTACAATTAATAAAAATAAATCTAAATAGAAAAAAATTTAATGGTTTGAATCCACTTTATCTATATAGTAGTTAATTAAATATACTTTTAAGAAATTTAAAATTTTGAATGCGCAATAGATTTTAGTTGTAACATAAGATAGAAATGGGCACTATCAGACATTTGAATGACTTATTAAACACGTTGTGGGTTTTAATTATTTATAACAAATATTTAAAGGCTTTTTTTAATTTCACATGAACCCTAGAGTATATAAAAATAGCACATGTTCAATGTGGTCCCTTTTTTATATGGTGGTGTAGTGTAGATCCAAAGATTTATTCTTATTTTTTAGGATAAATTGTTTTAAAGGTTCAATATTTTTAAGTTTAAAAAGAATACATTAATCAAAATAATTAACACATATTTCGTCATAGAAGCTATTTTTATGGAATAATATTGGTGATTATATATTTAAAATAATAAAAATTTTCAAATATAAAAAAATTATGGAAATGGTTACAAAAGTCATGTTTTATAACACTATTAAAAGAATAATAAACCTTATTCCCCTCAGCACCCCATGAAAAAATATATCTATGTATTTTATTATAAACAAAACTAGTTTCACAATATATTGATTGAAAGGGTAATAGAAAATACCTCATAACATTTGAAAAAATTAAAATAATTCACTTCAATTGAATTATTTTCAAACGTTGACACATCACAATGATAATGAAACATGATAAACAATATCAGTAAAATCTTTAGTCCTATCCCTCAATATTTCCATATTTCACAAGACAAAAGTGAATTGGATAAGTTTCAAAATATATATGACATACCTAAAAATAAAAAGAGAAACAAGAAGTGATGAATACTCTTTAAAAGTGATAAGAAAAAAAAATAAGTCATAAGATTCTAAAAAAATAATGATTGAAATAATTAGTGTATAAAAATATGACCAATTATATAAAACTTAATCACTATTATCTAGTGAGAATGAATCTATTGATACAATCCAAATATAAAACCAAAATTGGATAAAAAAAATCATAGACAAAAGAAAAAAATAGTGGTTTAGAGGTAGGAAATTAATTTAAATCTATTATATAAATTCTAAAATTCTAAATTAAAAGGCTACTACTACTTGAAAATCAAAAATAAATCTATAATATCTGTATATTTTATAAATTATGGAAAATATGTGAATCAATGAAATATATTCACATAGACACAAATGTGTGATGTTATAGGATGGGTACTGATGGTGTGAAACTGGAGGCGATATCTCTATGATGTAGTCATTTTAGGGTTAACAGAGTAGTGGTGACGGGTATTTTGAGTAGAGTAGTGGTGATGGAGGGATTGGGGGTGAGATGATAGTGAGGTTGGGGTGGGGGAATCGATGGTGGGGTTGTGGGGGATGAAAACATGGTGTTTTGAAGTTAATGGGAGAAGTAGGGTGGGGTGTGGGGGTGAAGGTAGGGAAAATGAAGTTGGATGAGGAAAAAAATACAGAGTAGTTTCTTGGTGAGGTGGGGATGTGGGGTGGTGAGGGGTGGTTTTCCATATAATAATTTTAATAAATATGATTAGAATATAATATTTAATAAAAAATTCCTTGTACGAAAAATATAATATTTTTAAAAAATATAATATAATAAGTTTAATAAATATAATAAGTTTTTTCATGTAATAAAAATATAATATTTTATAAAAATTTATAGTAATATCACGTTTTGGATCATTTATAAAAATTTGAAACTATTGACTATATTTTCATTAGATATTATAATGTTATTAATATTTTAATCAAACAAATATGCATATATTATTTTTTAAAAAATGGTTTTTTGATACAAAATAAATAAAGAATGTATAAATTAGATTATTGATAAGATAATTTTAATTTGGAAAATTTTATTGTAATATATTTTTAGTGGTAAGTTAGTTTTCATTAATAATATTAATAAAAACTAAATTATTTGAGAGGAGAATATTATTTGTGTAGATATTATAAAAAATATATCTAGTTATTAGTAAATTATTAGTTAGAATTTTTCAAATAAAAATGAAATATATATCTATTGGTACATATATTTCACACTGATATATGTTAATATCAGTTGGAATTTATCAATTTTACCAATTGTTATATTTTCTCCTACTAAATTTCTATTGTTAAAAGTCACCTTTATTACAGTGATATTTAGTAACTTTATAGGTAAATACACTTCAATTTAGATGATAAGTAATATGATATTTACACCATATCGGTAAAAGGTATAAAATTTAGTAATTAATTTCCCAAATCCATCGATGCATGACATATTCCTGAACACCCTTCAATATAAGTGAGGAAATGGAGATGTTTCATTGATGAAAGCTATTAGAAGAATATCCATATATATATATAGTGTATTATTAATAAAGACCAAATCTATAATGGATTACAATGAGTTGAGTACCCCACAATAGTATATGATAATTTAGAGGATAATTTATGAAAAATAATTTCTAAATAAATAACAAAAATTTATGATAAAGTTTAAAATGAAAGAATACCACATAAGAGTTTTTAAAAATCATTTTTAGCATTGTGAAAAATGAAGTTACAAGTCACTTTAAAAAGAATTTTTTTTGGAAAGGTGATTTGATAACATTTTAACATTAAATTTTAAAAAAACCCACAATAATATTTTCTTCAAAAATATACAAAGGTTATCCTAAAGAAATTTGGGGTGGAAACTAAATTAAATGCTCATAGAAGTAAAAGAAATTTTAATGTTTTAAAATACTTCTATTGAAACTCATATCATGAATTAGGATAACAAAAATTTCTTTTGAAAATTAGAAAATTAAAATATGAAGGAAATATTAGATAACACATAATTGGGTTTCCATATATAAAAAATAACAATTCAAGTAAATGAAAATATGGGCTAGTTGGGGATATGATTTTAAATAAGAGGAAAGTTATTTTCAACAATGATATATATTTTCAGAAATAAGTTCATCAAGAAAAAAAAATTATTTAAAAAATAACTTCCCCCAAAGAGGAAGATAATTTTCCATATTTTAAATTTTTTGGGTATAATTAAAAAATTCCAAAACAAAGAAGTTTAAGAAGAAACATTTTATTGCAATAGAGGGAGTTGAGTTAACGAAAACCCTTATAATAATGGTAAAATTCTAAAATCAGATCATCATAAGAGGATTGATATTAAATAGTAATTAAAATATCAATAATTGGGAGATATTAATTGTAATAAAAATAAATAGGGTAGTTAACATACCATATAAAAGAAATTATTATGCTTAATATCAAGTATGTCTCATGGAATTGAAAACAGAGACTAATAATCCTTACCTTGTATTCATGATTACTTGATTAGTGCTCTAAACTCATGTATAATGAAAATAATTATATTAATCACATATTAATAATAATTTTAGGTAATATGGTATATAATAAATTATATTAAATAAATGATCTTGCATACTATCAAACATGTCTCAATGAATTCAAAATAGAGACAAATTACCCTTACCTTGTATTCTTGATTACTTGATCAGTGTTCTCACATCATGTACAAAGGATCTTAGTTTATTAATCACCTATTTAAAGAAATTTTTTCAAATATATTACCCGTTTATAAACTTTATTTATATTCATGCATCAAAAATATTGAATTCAATTATAGTTTATTATCATAATCAACTGTTAAAACTTTTTATTATTTGTTTATTACAAGTACAATGGTGAATGAGTTAATTGTCACTTATTGGATCAAATTATACCATTTAAATATTATTAAATATTTAATAATCATAATATTTAAATGATTCTATAACTACCATTTTTATTAGGTGAAATACATTGATACTATTTTCTAAAAATAGAAATCAAGATGAACTGGTTTTGGCGTGTTTAATGATAAAAATGATATATATCAAAATTTAAATTAAATATTAAAAAAAACTTCCACAACAATTAAATAAATTAAACAAATAATTATTAAGTTATATTTTAATTACATAATATTCCATAATCATTCATGGTATAAACATTGTAACATCCTTCATGTAGGTGGTAAAACCAACCCAAATGAGAGCACACTACAACGAATTAATGAGTAAAGAATTTTTGTTTATATAATGGTAATATACATTCATATTATATTAAACATGTCATAAAAATCATTTATCTTAATTAAATTCAATGAAATAACCATCCAAGAAGAGTGGTGATGGAAAATGATATTCATTATTCGTAGAGTTGGTAGTCCGCACATATGCACGATTAACATTTCAAATTATAAATGATTGGGATTAAGTTAAGGTATAAGATAAATGATCATTTAATAATAATTATTATAAAATATTTTACATATTAATTCATCAAATCCATATTTTCTACTATCTATGAGAGTTAGGGATGAAAAATTAACATCACTTCTTTGTATAAATAGTAGTTTGCGTGTATGCATGATCGACGATGAAATGTTTTTTCATAGCGGATTGAAATGATTAAATTGTGGTTGAATCATTAATATTATAAAGTTTTTATATTAATAATAATTATTTCAATGTATTGGGGTATATATAAAATGTTTTTAATAGTAATATTAAGAATAAAACGCTTTTGAATATGAAGTGGTCACATTAAAAGCATGAAATTTCTATTGGAAATATCCTTATAAATGGAGGCATTAGGATAAATAATTGAGATTATAGTATTATTAAAGTATGATTATGTTCTATTATATATAAAAAAGGAAGATTTTTATGACTAAATTTTATGTAATAGGCATAACAAGTAGTGGTGGAATTGATCCCCTTTTATAAGTGAAGCAATAACTAATTTTGGAAGTACCTGTGGAATTTCAATAATGATATGTCATTATTTAGATGTAAAAGACATGAAATATTTTAAATAACTTATTTTTGGGAGGTTTTTAGTTGATCTATCCTAAAATATGAATTTTTTAACATTTATTTAACATGTTTCGAATCATTTACCTTTAGTTTTGTTCACTTTACGATTTTGGTTTTTTTCCTTGTTAACTAGTTTTTAACTATGTAATTTATGTTTAACTAAAAAATAAGATAATTGGTATTGCCATATTTGAGTAATATTAAACCAAATTTAACCCCAATACAATTTAAATTAATTTCTAAATATTATAAATTAACATTCAAATTAAAACATTTAATATATAAGAATTTGTTTTGGATAAAAATATTGTTTTTACCATGATGTGTTCTTAATATTATATAACATTAATTTACAATTAAATTAGTTATAATATATATGTGTACATTTTTAATCATAATATAAATTTAATTATATAAAAAAATCCAATTTAATTTATTATATAACAATTTCACATCAATAATAAAACAATTATTGGAAAATAACATTTTCACTGTTATCAAGATCATTAACTCTAATATTAGTAATCTTATATTTATGAATAAAATGAAATTAAAGTTAATAAAGAATATGAAAATATTTATATAATTTTTTAAATAATTTTCAATTTTTAATTTATATATGTAAAGATAACGAATTTTTAATATAAGAAAATAAACATATTTTTTAGAGTAAAATATTACTTAATTTTCCAAAATGTTATACATCGGATTAAAAAATTCAACAGATTTTTTTTAAATTATTTATTTTAATTTTTATATGTTTTTAAATAGAATTTTTTTTCAAATAATTTCAATTCATTCCTTTGTTATGATAATGTCATAAAAATGATGGTATTAAAAAAAATCGGTATTTTTTCAGTATTTATCTAAAAATCATTAATTTATAACAATTAAAAAATTAATTATAATATAATATTTAAATTATAAATTAATTAATGAATTTAATTATTAAAAAAATTAAATTCTCAAATTTATAAAATTATATTTTAAATGTTAAATATGAAGGAAAATAATTTTTATAGAAAAATAAAGCTTCCTTTTCTTTAAAAGTGAAAATGAAAAATGTATAATATAAATGCAATTCAGATGTTTTTAAATTAATCACTAAATTTTTATATAATAAAAAATTATAGTTATACATCCCTTAAATAACTTCTCGTATGGTCTATGAATAAGGTAATATTGGGAGGCAGTTATGGGTGATGATTATGCTAGTATGGACCTCATGAAAGTTTTGATGAGCATAAATTTATCTCATATATGATTTTGGTCATACTGAAATTTTTGGAGTTTGATTTGGGTTTGTTCTATGGATAACCCTAGAGAATCTCCCTCCCTTCTAGGCTTGAAAAAATGACCTTCAAAAGGAAGACTTCTCCTACCCAATGCCATTTCATTCCCTTTTATTCATAGATTTTGCAATATGGTTACTTCATTACATGCTCCCTATTTTAGTGGCTATATTATAATGGTATAATTTAATAATATTATTTTAATGTATTAAGATTTCATTTTAGTTTTATGTTGTGAGAAATTTGCTATTGAAAATAATATTAATTTCAAGAAAAAATATATTCCCAATTTCAAGGTGTTACATTCTACACAACTTATATAAATCACATCCTCACAATTTTAATTACCACTTACTACTAAATATAGTTATGGATATCTAAGATATATACATTTATCATGATAATATATATATAATTACATAGACATACTTATTAAATATATCTCTTTTCTCTCAGAATACCTTAATCATAATATTGAGTTTTTATCCAATAATTTAAGCTAAAAGTCCCTCATAATTAGGTATAATAACTCTAATAATAGAATTATTTTTCAAACTAAGGTCATTTTGATCATTCAAATGGAATATGGTCATAGGTGGTTTAAATATATGTAATGTCACTTTCTAATTTTTTGTTTAATATTAATTTTATTTTGAGATATCAAATAAATTTCTAAAATCACATCAAATTCATCTAAAGAAAGGATAATAAGACTTTTTTTTAATAATACAAAAATACATGAAGTATATTCATATACCATAGAAAAATTAATGATACCAATAGTTTCTTTATTAATAATGTAATTGGAAAGTGTTGGGGAAGACTTAAAAGATATAAGACATCCTTAAATCTAGAGTTAAGAAAACATAACACAATTTAATCATCACTATCTAATTTAATACAAGTCTTTGCATATTATTTTTCTTTTCTCCATGGTATGGTTGGTTTTTAGTATTTATTTCATCTTAATCCATTATATTAGTGAACTTCTTTCCATAGCGACCAAATTCCTTCATCTATCACATTAAATTGCTTGTGTATACTTAAAAATAAAATTATTTTTCTTTCATAATGATAACTGAACTCTTCCTTTTTCCATTGAATAATGTTTCTTGATTCCCTTTATTTCCAAAAATACAACATCTTATCATTCCTTTTTATAAAATCCTTAGTCTTCCTCTTCTCAAATATTTGATAAGAAGGAAATTGAATATTTTTTCTTTTATCATGTTAATCACATAAACTTTTAGGTGTCCTAATCCTGATATTCCATACTTTGTTTGGAATCTCATCTAAGTAATCATTATTAATCGTAATTCATGATATATAGTTTGTAATAATCATAAAATTTCTCAGTTTTTATATAATCTAGTTTGATGGATTAATGGGAAAATATTTTCAATGTCCTTGGCATCTATTTTTAACTATGTTTTTTCTGGATCCAACCCTTACTAAAACCACTAGGGGTTACCATGAGTGATGAATAATTGAAATCATAAGATAATTATCCTAAATTATTTTGTGAAAACTTCAACCTCAAAATGTCTCAGTCTTAAAATCCATCACATTAAATTTTATTTTAACCGAAATCACTATCGTTTCAGTATATGTTTCTTTAGGTTGGGTACTATCATACTAATTAACATAATTCTATAATATAATAAATATCGAATAATGGCCATTAAAGTGAATGTGATTAACCAAATCATATCACACAAGAGTTTCTAGATAGGTTTGAAATCCTAGGCCCACTAATCCTTGGATTTTCCCTAAATTTATATAATCCTAATCCCAGAAAAAAACTTATCTAACACTCCATAATAACTAAACCATTTTCTAATACTAACTATCCCACCCCTCAACCAAACACTTATATGTAATGCTAAAAAAATTATTTATACACTTGATTAGATACCTAGTGAGATGATCCAAGAAAACCATAATTATTTTCTACACAATTTCCATAAGTTAGACATTAAATACCCTAAATAAACACAGAATCCCAAGATATAATAATTATTGTATTCAATTTTCTTGTACATAATAAACTTATTAAATGATACATGTGAACATTTCTTCATAAGTGATCCACACTAGACTCTGTTCTATATATATCATAGATCACACTCATCTTTTTTAACCTAAATAAATTGAAACATAAGAAGCTGGGGATTGATTTCAGACACTCAATAATGGTAAACATAAGTTGTAAAAATTAAAGATCACAATTGAATATAATATTAGAATATGGGTATAGTCAAGGGACATGGATATTATGTAATATAATCATGTTAGATCATAAGAGTATCAAATGTTCCACAAGAGGGGGGAGGGGTGAATTTTAGTTTATAAAAATTATACATGCAATAATCTTAATACTTTAATATTAGTTTATCAGGAAATGTTTTTTACTAATAAACATTGTAACTTCAGTTAGATATAGTTTATAAAAAACTACATATATTTTTTCAAAATACAAATTTGTAATAATTAATCATTTTAACTACATGATTAAAAAGTAACAAAAGTGTTGTTAAATAATATAACAAACATAAATATTAATTTTTAAGAATGTAATGTACATAATCCTATCGTATGGTATCTCTTCCTACTGGAAGAAGTCCCTAATTAGAGAGACAAAAATATTTTGTTTCTCTGTCATTGATAAGCATATTTTAAGGTAATTAGACAAAATCAATCTATTTATCAATAAGACCACTCAATCACCCCGATTAGCCAAACAAAAATGAAAAACCATATTTGTAGGAATTTATAAAGATAACCACATACAAAATGCCTTAAAAAATCATTATAAAGATATTAAATAAGTTACACTAGTAACAAGATGTTATTAACACTTTATAATCTACTTTATAACATATTTCATTACTATATTCTTCACTTATTGGTTTTAGTATATTTATATATTAGCTCAAATGGTCTGATTATTCATTTTTATGGATTTTTTGCAACAAAATCAAACAAAATTCTTGGAATATCAGCACAACAACTGTCTATTTTATGATCATCATGTAATGGAATATTAAAATTTATATATGATTACATCCTATAGAAATTAGAATATTTGTCTATTTTACTTATATATCATCATATTTTATTTTTAATTTATCTTTTTCCTTCAGACTTTTTTTATCTTCATTAGAATTTTTCTATTAGGTATGATTTATATTACTTTATTCAATGGACTACATAGGTTTGATTTATATTTGTTCATTCTATGTAATACATAATGATAGGTCAGATAAAATTTATAAACATTATATTATTTGAAAATTGCATAAATCCATCCAATACTCCTTATATATGTCTATTTAGTATATATGATATATGATATATATATATATATATGGCTAAGGGATATGATATACTTCATTCAGTAAATCTAAAAACGCTCCTAAAAAATAAGTTTGTAACTTGGGTAGTATAAATGTTGCAAGTATGAAAACATATAAAGATTGGATTGTATTTTTCAAAAGTAAAGATTTAATGTTTTTTTTCAACTTAACAATCTCCGACTATAACTTATGGAAAAAATAAAGGAAGACTTTGAAAACTTACTTTCCCTAACTATCATAACTTTCAAGGGTCATTACTTTCTCAATTTTATATCATTATAACATTTTATATTTTATGAATTTTTATAATTCTCCCATTTGTGTTCTTGAAAAGGGGTTAAAGAAAAGATATATGTATAAGGAGTTCCATGAGTTGTAAGAGAAAAAATTTCTCAAAACATTTATGCACATGAGGAATTTTTATATCTATCCAAAAACGATAATAAAGTTAAAATACTTAATTGCATCCAATGTATGATTTCATGATTAAATATTAATATATATTCAAGAGTTTCAATGATTTTTTTTTCTTTTGTTGAAATTTTCGTATTGATAACCTTCATCTTCCTTAAATTGTCTTGAATTTTTTAAGAGCCCAATATTATTGAATAAAAATTCACTATTTTACCCTTTAACACTTCGATATTTTTCAGCTTCTTGAATATTTATTCATCTTTATGTAAGGTAATATATTTTAGATCGTAATCAGATATTATATATTCTTGAACACTAATAATAATGATATCGACATAATTTGAAAGTATATTTATTTACCTTGTTATCCCATCAAACTGTCCATCAAAGAACCTTATATCTCCATCATTATAGACCATACAACTTATTATAATATTCTACATTTTAAACTTTGTTGTAGATTTACCTTTGAAATATTTAAACTCAACATCATTCTGGATAATAGTTCCACTATGTTGTTTTAAATAATTTGATCCTTATAGAACATGAAATTTTCCCAAAATATATATACAATTAGCTTGAATATCATGAATTATTTCCATAATTATTTCAATACTTTTAATTACCTCATTAAAATAATATATATTTATCTAAAACCACTTAGATTTAGTAATGGGATTAGAATTTGTAGATAAACTTGGAAAATATATTAGAGTAAACTCTCTTTCTCTTTGAAGTGAAGACCCTTCTTTCTCAATAAAAATTTATATATATTTTCACCACATCATCCTCTTCATTAGTCCCAACACTGTAAGATGATTTATATTTTTATTCTTTATTCTCATCATCTAAAGATTATTATTATTTTTAAACATTTATAATATTGTTTTTCATATTTGAATCATTTCAATGCTAATGTACATGAAGCGGTTTCTTCAATATTAAGATATATTTATTTTACTTTTAATTATTTTTTCTTTTTACCCAATATTTTACTCTTCTTAGGATCTTATTAATTTATAATGAGATAATATTTTTCTTCAAAAAATTAATTTATCTTCTTAAGTTATTTTTCTTTAGCTTTCTCATCATATTGAATTATTTAAGAGATATTGATAGCTTTCCTTCAAATTTTTTTATATGCATAACAGTTATTTATTGAGAATTGTTTTCTATAACATTTAAAAGAAATAATTCTAATTATTTATTTTCATTAATTACTTAAGGAAAAAATAAAAATGAGTAAAAGGGGAGAAAGTAATATTAACTAAAAATTCATGAAGGTATAAAAGGGATAATGTAGTAACCCCCAAAAGTTATGTATATTTTGAGGAGTAATTATTTCATAGTTTTACATTATTTTTTATGAAGTGATATGAATTTTCATTTTCAAAATGTTGTTGATTTTTGAGTCGAAATCATACGTTATACCATTAATTTTGAATAAAATCCACTATTGTTATTTTTACATGCATTTAACATTTTAGATAGAAAATTGACCCATGTATATCCATTGTATTCATCAACCAAGTCATATACATTTTACTTGTCTCTAATAATTCAAGTTTTTGTTAGAACAAATAAAATCATGCGCAATAACTATAATAATTTAGAAGTTTATACTACACCAATTGATTTAAATCCTCACTTATTTCCCTTATCGTATTGCCGTAACTCTCAAAATTTATAAGAATTATAGAAAATCTCCAATAGATAACTAACAAATCATTTCATTGAAATTTCATCTAATTTTATTACATTAAAATATCATAAACTTCCTTGACATAACAAATATTGATCATCAAATACTACTATGAAAGGTTGATATTGATATATAATGTATTTTAGGATTAAATTGTAAACATTCTCCGGCATATTAAGAGAATGAATAAATTTACCACCTAAACTTTGAACAGTAAATTTATCATTCTTGATGTTCAAAAGATAAAATTCATCTCATAGTTGATTTATAGTAATGAAAAGTTTCATTATTCCAATAATATAAAACGGATTTGAAATTAATCATCCTCCAAGAAATTCAAAGTCACCAATACCATATATTTCACATTGAGCATTGTCTCCAAAAGATACTTTTACCCCTTTCATATTAATGATCATGTAGAAAAACATTTTGTTTCCAGTCATATGTATGACATATCTACTATCCATGAACCATAGGTTTTTTTACTGTTGGTACACAACCTTTTCCCTAATATAAAATAAACTATGATTATGGTACCTTGACTTTCATGGGTCCATAATTAATATAAAATAAATCTTTTGGAATCCGTATCAATCAAAATTTCTTTTATTGAAAAATGGAAAATTATTTAGAGATATATTCTCTATAAAAACATAAAGAATATAATTTATTTTAAGAACATTGGTTTTTCCATTATCCACCTCTTTGAAATGTTATGAAAAATTGTACACTCATTGGAATAAAATTTTTATATTAACAATTAGATTTATTATGTAAATACGATACTATAAGTATATCAATGTGGGTTAAAAAATATTTAAAGCTCATAAAAGTTTTTCTTATTTGAAATAAAATTTTACAAATGTTTTTTTTGACTTAATGTCTCAAAATTTAGGTTAAAAACTAGATTCTTCTAATCTTAAGTTGAACTAGAATTATATTTTTTATATCTAAAATGTATTTTTAAAAAAATTTGAAGCATGTTTGTAAATTTTATAATTTTATTTTGTAACATATACTTTGGAATATTAATAATAATTCGTCAAATTGAAATTAGTTTTCCAAAGTAAATTAATATAACTATTTACTACTTCAGAACAATGTATATGAGCCTCATCATCAGATGTGAAAAAATTTAATATTAATTGAAGAAGTTGGAATACATTTTTTTTCAGATTCAGGATAATTAGAACTTATAGTTAATATGGTAATACATTTAGGAGATAAATTTTCCATGTAGTATAGTTAAATCTTTGAAATTTCCATATATAAACCCATAACCTTCTGATTATCACTAGTTTTATATGAATATTTTTAGAAGAACTATATCCTCCACTAGAACTCCAAGTATATGATGCTTACAAATTTTATTTCCTTTAGTCTTATATAGCTTCCTTGAGCCTTTTTAATTCTTTTTCAACCTTGATAAATCTATCTTGATATGACAATGTCTCTTACACTAATAACTAATAATTTTGGAATTTTATGTTAATTACTTATTTCTATTTTATTTTTCTTATACTTATAATGAATATATTTCTTTCCAAAAATTATATTAATACTCTATGTAAGTTGAGTGAGATCATTCTCACATTCCTATAAGGAACTATTTTCTAATTCAAGATTATATTTATTATGAGACTTATAATATTTTAGAATTTGTTGATAGGAATTACCATAATTAATTGTTGGAGTAGTTGGTGAAGAAAAAGAAAAACATTTTTTATCTTTGTATATCTATTTTTATCCAACTATTATATTGAATTATATTTACCATCAAACCATTCAAACTAAGATTTGGTAATATGTTTTGTATCATATATTATTGAACACTAATAGTCTCATTACTTAGGAATTATACCAATACTAGTTTATGTAAATTTCTCATTTAAAAAATATTGTTCACCTAAGTATTTTAATATACTTACTATATTCATAAAACATTGACGTGTTTGCAATACTAAATCACCAGATAATAAATAAAACACTTGACAATCTACTCAAAACACCACTCTATTGTTTTCCAAAACCATAGAACTTCAAGAATGAGTAAATTTCAACTTTTTAAATGTATTTTTAGATGTTTCACAAGATTAAATATCAATGTAAACATTTATTTTCATTTAGTAATACAAATTATTTTTAAGATTATAATTAACTTGATACTATTATTTTTTCAAAAATGGAAAAAGATATAACTTTATTACCTATAATCTGATAACATACAATCATTATAAATAAGTTATATACACCGGTATTGATAATAATATTCTTGATATGATCACACTAGTATTCATAATCAGTACGAGAAATGATAAGTGGTCATCATGGATTTAGACACTCTAAATTTCTAATGGAAAATAATTCATCTTAAAAAATAAATACCCTATTTTATAAATATGATTATTATAAAATAGTTATATATAGAAACCTAATTTAATAAAAAATGTAATTTAGTAAGAGTATTTAATATACTACAAGAGGGGGGGGGGGTAATTGTAGTTTATAAAATTCCAACCTAAAATTTTACCTTCAATCTTAAGATTTTTTTAGTGTTTATTATTTATGAATGTACTTGGTAATTATAGATTGAAAATGTATGCATGAAACGATACAAAACAACATAAAAATGTACGATGGAATGATTTAGATTTTTTTTAAAAAAGTTTAACAAATTAATGAATATTTTATAAATAATGAAACAATTTTATAGAAAAATTATTAATATATTTATACACATAAAAATTAAGTGTTAAGGAAGTATCTGAACCTAAATTCAAGAATCCATGGATTACCCATCATAATGTTTGTCTTCCTAACCTTGAAAGACGTCAATAAAAATGATTGGACAAGATCAGTTTCTTTATCATTGGGAAAAATAGATCACGATAATAAGAATAACTTAATCTCTATACCCAAAAGTGCCCCGAATCCACTATATCAGACAAACAGAAATTATAAAAATAGATCAATAATCATTTAAAAAAACCTCCCGACTGATGGATTAAGAAAAAATTTATAAAACTACAAAAGAATCATTTTTAGTTATATGATTTTATAGACACTATGAAAGAATCTTTAGATTTTATGCCATCGAATGATTATTCTCCATAAGGTTGTGGTTTATATATATATATATGAGATCCAACGGTCAGTTTTTTCATTTCACATGAGTGATTTCAATAACATGAGACAAAATTCTTGGCATTTATCTTTATCTATTAGGATTTATTTATTTTATCCTCATAAATTTTTTTTTCTTTGTCTGATGTACTCTACATAGTTGACGTTATATTACTTCATCTGATAGAATCTGTAATACACTTTCTGATGGAACTTTAAATCATTCATCTAATGATCCTTTTATAAGCCCATTTGATATACATTGTATGTGTCCATTTGCAATACATGATATAAATTTGTACGATAGATATGACATATCTCTCTATTAAAAATATAAGTATTTATAGTTTTTTTTAAAATTGTGAAGTATAAAATTTTGAGGTATGTAAATATATTAAGAGTGTATTTTATTTTTCAAAGTTAATGGTATAAGGTGTTCTTTTAACTCAACAAAACACTCCCAAAATACCATAGATAACAAATCCCAAGCCATGACACAGGGTTTAGAATTACATAAGGCATGCATAAAAATATTGTGGAAACATTTTTTAATAAAAAAGGAGATTTAGAGAATAATGGAAATCCCTATAAAATTTAGTTATTATAATAATATTCCTGATAAATTTCTTATCGCACAACATCAATCCTTATATGAATTGTGATATACAATAAAAATCTTATTATTTAAATGTGACTATTATAACCTAATAGTTGAATTTTTGGGTATAAATATAAGTAAACACATTATAAAATAAATGTAAAATGGTCTTAAGAAATATATAACTATTTATAAATTCTTATAAAATAATCATTCATTTTTGTTGAAGTTATTTTATGCTTCAAAATTGCATTTTCTTCAAAAATAATTTATACTGCATTTTCTGTGTGTAAATTATAATTAATTTATGAAAATTCTAGAATTTGTATTTTATAAAATTTAAATTATATTTTTAAATCAAAATATCAAAATTAACATAATGGTAAATTTTGTGATATTTTTTAAATGAATGGTATTTCAGTGAATAGTTAAAACATTGAATTTTTAAATATTTTCATTTCTTTAATGTAAAAAAAGTAATTTAAAAGTAACAGTAAATTTTTTATTTTGTATTAAATTTAAATGTGATATATTTTATTTATAATAATCTTATTTATCCTATTCTAATCAATAATATTCATGATTTTTATATAAGTATATTTTTTTGTCAGAAACACATTTTTTGGAAAATTGGTTTTTGTTGGAGTTTATGAATATATATTGAAATTTAATTCTTCCACATGTTGATATTTAATATTTAGAACTGGAGATAAGTTTTGGAATTATGATTCTATGATTTGGTAAATAAGTCACTTCTATATTTCGTTATTATGAATAATAATCTTGGTAAATATTTGTCACCCCAGTAAAGTTAAATTGGATAAAACTGGGTTTTAAAAAATGAAGTGTGTTCTCAAAATTAAACTAACACATGAAATAATTTCATTGGATGGGATAATTTGGCCCTTGTTTTTATAAAATTGAATAAAGGTCCTTTTGGTTCCACTCTCCCTTTATAATAACTTTTATATTATTTTATGTAAATAAAATTCCCAAATGTCACTCTCTCAAATTTAATATCTCATAATTATTTACATATTTGATAGAATGAGGATGATTCATGTCTAAATATTTATTTAAAATATTAATTATTTTTTAAAAATTGAATTTTGTTTTTTAGTTATATATGACATATTATGTATGTTTTTGTGGATTATATTTTAATTACATTTTTTCTTAGTGTCTTTAATGTAAAATTAAATGAATAGTATCAAAAATGACATTAATGATATTATATTTAAATAATATTTAATTAATTTTTTTTAAAAATCGGAAAAATATTGAAATAATAAAATGTGAATGATAAAATATTTAAAATGTCACCTAATTTACATTTATGGTCCCATTTTCATATTATAAGTAATATTGTAACACTTTATGAGTGAAAGTGTCATTAACACAATTAAGGTTAAAATAGGTTAACTAATGGGTAAAACTAAAAGATTTGGTTTCAAACACCACATATAACTATCAAAATTATATTATTTGATGGTATTTAGATCAAATCATAAATTATATTTAATTTCTTTCCATTTTTATGAATTTTTCTAGATAATTACTTTATTAAATATTAATCTTTTAAAAAAAATCTAAGAGTTCCCCATCCCTCACCTATAAAAGGAACCCCAAATTCATCTTCTTTACACCACATTGAGCCAAATAGATTGATAAAACCCTAGAAATGTATCCAATAACATACCAAAGAAACTAACTATAGGTGATGGCATTCTTACAATACCATTCTAAGGGTCCTTAAGAAATGATCTAAATGAGGCCTACTGTAGAAGATGTAATCATGTTACCCAACCTATTTCAATTTAATTATTGTAAGACAACCTAACAATTTATCATATCTATCATAAAACTATAAATTATTTATACTAAATATAATTAAATGTTATTTTTATTATTGTGCATCAATATCCACCCTATATTACTTCAAATTGGAAGTGAAAGTATCACTCGTGCATACCTGTGTACTACATCCACAACATAATGATACAATTCAATTTTCACCAATATATTTCATGGAAGGTAATTAGGATGGTATTAAAGTTTATATGTGATATTTTTGACATAATAATTCTTCTATAAATATAATATCATTTCTACCTTCTTAAATTCTAATTCATTGGAAAATAATAATGTCCCTCATGTGTACATGCAGACTCCCACCACCACAAAGTGAAGTTATTTTTTATAATTTACATTTTACATGGATGAAAAAAATGAATAATTTAATGAGTATATATGATATATATTATATAATAAGTATTATTTTAAGTTCAATTATTATTAACATTTCTTTTATTCCAACCATTGAAAAGTGAAAAAAGGGTTCTTGGGTATGTATGGCCTACCGTCTCTATGAATGATGTATTTTATTTTTCAAGATAAAACATTTATATATGATTATAAATATATATATATATATTGAATATATATTATTTTTCTATCATTGTGAAATTTTTGTATATTAGGGAACCATGATCATAGTAAATTCTCACGACTTTCCAAAGAAAAATTATCAAGAAAAATGAAATAGTTAACATGAGAAAAAGATGATTTTAATAAGGAATTATTTATAAATGGGTGTTGAAATGTTATAAGTGGATAATATCTAATATTTTAAGTATTTAATTGATTTTATATAGAATTATAATTAATTTAAATTTATTATATAGGTGGTTAGATTTCTTTCGAAGATAGTCAAACACAAGTTAATGGTTTGTCATCTCATATTGTATTCTTGGGAACAAAAGTTCTGTTATGCACCTATATTTTTTTGAAATATATATACATAAAATATTAAAATATATATATTTAATATAATTATAACAGTAATATATAAATATTAATTTTATGTTATTATTTCATAGTGATTATGATTTAAAACTAAACAAAGTAGTAAGGCTTTTATGTTACAATCTAATTTTTTCCAAGATTGTTTATGTCTACGAGTTCGATGATGAAATTTCATGATTGACCTATTGGGAATTCTCATTAATTTATTTATCATTTATTTATTAATTTATATTAAAGTTTTTAGTTTAAATTCCCGCTCTTTAAGTACTCAAGATATGAAAATAATGTTTTTAAGAAAAACTAACATTATTTTTCTCTTTGGTCTAAAATAATTTTTTCTTCCATGTCAATGATATAAAAAAAATTTAATTTTTTTTACTAATATCCATTTATTTTTTTAATTATTTTTTAAAAATATTTGGATTTTTATTAAATGGTTTAAAATATAACTTCTTGTTGTTTTCTGAATGAGGTGCTTTTATCTTTTTAGTGAAAATGTGAAGAAATTTTTATTGAACATAAATGGTATGAAAATAATTTTTTACCTTCCTGACTGATCTATGATTTTAATATTAAACTACACATTTAAAAGTTTCTTTTCAAAAAAAAATTATTTCACTAATATTTTTTGATTTTTTTTGATTTTTAATTAGTGATTCCAAAAGGAAAACCATATTTTCCTCAAGAAATATTCCAAGTGATGTCTTAAAAGAATTTTCATTTATGATAAAATACATTGATGTTAATTATTTATTAATAAGCATATTATCCATGGATACCATCCATATTATTTCTCCTAGTGGTTTATAAATATTATGATGAGATTGTTATGAAACCAATTTATTTGCCATGGGTCATGTTTTGATGAAATGATGAAATGTTTATGAAACATGTTTTATTTACATGGGTTATGATATATGATAAATGATTTTTAAACTTGTAGAACACATAATAATAGAATATGATTATGTGATGTGTTGGATCAATAGTATATAACCTTATAATTCATTGGGTAAAATTTCTTATCTCATGAGATAATATGGATTGGAATGGATAGTGAGCCTAGCTTAGTATGATTCTATTTCCACCATGATACTTTTGAGAGTGAACCTTGACTATGGATATTATAGTTTAATGAATAAAATGAATCAACTATGATAGTCTTGGAAGTAATCCTAGACTATTGAGGAATTTATTATCTACGATTATGTGTATGCCACAAACTTATGTCTTATACCAATGTCATGATCTCATTGATCTTTTTCATTGATTCTTTTGTGATTCATATATCATGAACTACCAAGATTTTTGCCATGAATCCAAATTATAATCTATGATATACTGAGAATAGTTTTAAAATGATAATATCATATTATCATACCCTTATTCTCATATTATACTTGTGTGATCATTAATATATCCCTTTTTTCCCTTAATGTGCAACTGAGCTTACACATTCTTTTATTTTTATTCCCTAGGCAATGATGAATGTTTTAAGTAGGTCATGTATTAAAATAAGGCTATATAAGAAGATATTTATGGGAGATATTTACGTTCATTTATGTAATAAAAAGATTATGTATCTAATCTCGAAACACACTCAAACTTTATGGTCCTCGAGCATGTTTTATTGTGAAATGTAATGAATATTAATTAGTTAAGATGTAATATTGATGTATTAAAAGTATGTATCACTATAGCTGGTACAAGAAGAGTGTTCAGTAAAAATTTTGAGATTAGGATTAAATAAATTCTTAAAAAACCTTTGGGAAAGTTTGAGTATAGGATATAATCTTTATGTTTTCATAAGGAAGAGATTATGGAGTTTTCCTTGAAATACACCCCTTTGTAGATACCACATGTGGATGCGATTTTGGGATAGATTCCTCTAGGGGTAATAAACACAAAAGAGTTGGCTGAGTATATCTTTTCCATCATCTTGTGCCTGATGAGTTTTCCCTTCCTATATACATGGTTTGACACTCTCTTGGGACATACTTAGGTAAATTCCCAAATTTGTTTTCCTTTATGATTGATTTTAATAGATGTTGATCATATATGGACTGGGTTAAACCTAAGGTGTCATAGATTGAGATTCTATACATCATCTATATTATTTTTCATTATTATGATTACTATTTCTCACACAATAGTTTTAGGATTAAGTCAGTGGCTTGAACTAAGTTGAATCATGGTAATGGAGAATGTGATGGAAAATGTAGTGACTCTGAGAAACTAAAAAGGATGATAATTAATGTGAAAGATATTTTGATTATTCCTAATTAGATATAATGAAATATGATTAACAACCTATACCTTTACCAACTCTTAGTATCACCATAGAAGAGAATAATAGACTTGTTTTTGAAATAACAATTATTGGAATCCATAGAGGAAATAAGGAAATATTTCATTCATGTGAGAAATATAGAAATATAAACAAAGGAAAATCTCTCAAATTAATAGAAAAATGTTATATATATAAAAAATAAGGGAATATAAAATAATATTTATAAGTAATGTTGATGCGTTTTATGGAGAAAAATATATTTCATCATAGGGATCCACTTTTATTTTATTTTCCTAAATTTGAGGAATCTAAGGAATATTTGTTTCAATTCCCTCTTCTAATGGATAACTTCTAGACCAAGGAACGACCAATGTTATGAAAAAAATCTAAGTGAAAGGACTGATGCATTTTTGTGTTGGGATTAGGGAATTATAAATTTTTAAGTATTTTAATCAATTGTATTTTGGTTAAAAGAATAATGAAATATCTAAGAATTTTAATACAGTAGTTTTAATTTAAGTATTTGTGATAATATTTTTAATGGAAGTAACCACATTGAAAATTGTTTCAATAGAGAGAATATATTTAAGGAAAGAAATGATTGACGAATATATAAACGTTAACAAATTTTTGTAGAACAAATAATAAAGTTTATTTTAGAAAAATATATTATTGATAAAGTAAATGTGTTAATATTTTTAAACTTGTAATTTGTTATATATTTTATGAAAACATGTTTTATGTCATCTTTTATATAGTTTAATTTTTTTGGATTCATGGAATATATTCAATAATCTATGTATTTATTTAGGAAATGACTAGAGAGTTAATTTTTTTTGAATAATTTATGTTTTCATTGAGGATTTATGGTAGCTTATGTTATTAAAATATTTTAGGAAATTATACGATCAATGAATTAAAATATTTGGTATGTAAAATTTAGAGATACTTTATGTTGTTTAGGAGATTATTGTTAAGTTAATTTTTAAAATTAAGTGACCCAATTTTTAGTTTTTTGTATATTAAATTTGGTTAGACAAATTTTTGTTGGGTTTTTTGGTTGACTACTTATGGAATGGTTTTTGATGAACAATGGATATTATATTTGTGGTTATCGTATGATTTATCATATTGGATAATATGTTTTAACCAATTGGGTTTTGGTATATATATATATATATATAAGAGGAATGAATTATTATTATTTATGGATATTATGATCCATTAAAATTTAATTTTAGTTCTTCAGGAATGATAAATTCTCCATTAATATTCATTTCTTCGAGTAAGATATGAAATTAAAATACATCATATCACATAAAAATTATTATAATATTCTTATTAAAGAGAAATAGATCAAGAATATTTTCCCATGTTTAGATACTAACATTAAAATAATCCTATAACTTTATTAAAAGTATCCTGAAAAAAATTATACTTTTACTTTAATTTCTTGATGAATCAATGGTATTTTAACCCCTCATAGATTTAATGTTTTATTTGTAGTTAAATTTATGATGTCCATGTTCTCTATCACTCTTTATTAGTCATTGGACACGATTTTTATCCCACATATCTATGCTTTTACTTCCCACTAATTTATACGTTCCTTATAACATAGTTATGAGTTATTTGAGGTAACATTTATGTTTCCCAATTCCTTTTTTCAAAGGATATTTTATTATCTTTATGTATGATGTAGGTTTTCAGGAAAGGTATATTCAAATATTGAACCTTTAATTACTGAGACAAAATTACAATGAATAATTTACTTAATGGGGGTGAATGTAGCACCGCAATAAATTTAGTTATGATAATAATAAGCAGGACAATTTTCATTACATGAAACACTGAGCATCAAGTGAATTATGATATAATATTAAAAAATATTATTATTTAATTGTGAATATTATAACATAGTAAATTACTTTTTGGGAATTAATTTTAGAAAAATGTTACGATACAAATTTAAAATGGCTATACTCAATATGAATTCATTTATTAATGCTTTTCAAAAAAGAAATCATTTTTAGTAAAGCCATTTTATGCTTCAAGAATGCTTTTTCATTTTTTTCCAGCAATTGTTTTTTGGTATTTTATAAAAGACACTTTTTGGAAAGTGGTAACCATACAAGGATCCAAATCAGCACACATTCAAAATCAACCACATCTCAATTTCAAAATTCAAACCTTCAAAAACAAATCAATCGCGCACCTTGAGCCACGAACGCGACCTAGAAGCATGAGTCCTCACGATTTCTGCGCCGCCTCGAGCAACTACCTACCTCGAAACAAACCCCACACGGTCTAATTTATCCTCCTCAACAGGATCACTGACGAGCTTCATCTTCACCGTCGCCATCGAAGGACCGATGTTCAGACCACTGTCGCCTAACCCACAATCCACATAACACCACACCAACAACAACGAATCCAAAAACCATCACGAAATCAGCAGAAACGCAAAAATAATCAACAAGAAACTATCATGATTTTACCCCGACCGGTCGTGGGAATTGGAACCATACCCTACGGCGATGCCACATCACACTTCCAAGAACATCGCAAAACAATTTCCGAAAACTAAACTCAAACCAAAAGATGAAAACAAAACCGGATCTAGGGTCCAACCGAACACAACGCCACACTACAAGCCAGAGAGGGTGAGCCCATCACCGCCTTCATCACCAAACATAAAAGCCGGATCCTCCCAGCACCTGTAGACGTCACGACCCGAAACGACATCCCCATGTCTCAGCATCTGATCTCACCTATTGGACCGACACTGCGATGCCGAGAGAAACCCTAACTGAATTGCAGGTTAGGGAGAGGAGATGACTAGGTCACGAAGAGGTTCATCGAAGAGGACAAGCCCACACGACGCTGCCAGAGGTCGAATCCTCACAAGGAACGCATCGCGCAAGGAGTTGATTTAATATTTAAAATTTTAAACCAAGTCTAGAAATATATGGTTTTAATTTTTTAACAGGTTTATTTTATTTTTGTTTATTATGAATAATAATCATTGTAAATATTTGTCACGTAGGTACGATTATAATGGAAAAACAAGGTTAAAATAATGAATTTACATCTCAAAATAAACCCAAAAATTTACACAATTACAGTTTATGGGATTAATTCGATCCTAGTAATTCCAAAATTGAATATATGGCCTTTTAGTTTAATTTTCCCTTGTTAATGACATTTAGATTATTTTGAGTAAAAAAAATTCAAAAAATGTCAATCTCTTGACAATAATATCTCAAAATGGATTACATAATGATGAAAAGAGGATAATTTTGGTTCTAAATATTTATTTGAAATATTAATTAATTTTTTAATCATGGAAAATTATTTTAAATTCTTATTGAGAAAATATTTACCTTATATACTTACACAACACTAACATAATATATATTCAATTAATAAAAAAATAAAATAAATGCTTTTAATACGACTAGGATTAATTATTGAGTCACACTATTTTTAATCAAATATGAAATATTTGGTATCTTTTGAAGGATTATATTATAATTCCATATTTTGTTGGTGTATTTAATGTCAAATTAAAATAATAGTCTCAAAAATGACATTAATGAAATTTTATGTTAAATAAATTTGTTTTAAAATATTTTAAAATCATAAAAAAATATGAAATAGGACAATTAGGAAGATAAATGAACTAAAATTTCATCCATTAGAAATTTATGATCCAATTATGACCGTATAATTACACTTATAACCATTTAATAGTGAAAACTTTTTTTATGTTAAAGTTACGATTGGTTGACCTTGGGGTTAAACCAAAACCTATGGTTTTAAACACCATATAAACCTATCCAAATTTCATTAATTGATGGGATTTAAATATAAACCCACCTTATATTTGAATATTTTACCATTTTGAATCATTTTTATAGAAGATAACTTTATTATAGATTAATCATTTATGAAATTCCAAGAGTTCCCCACCACGTACTTATATAAGGGAAACCATGATTTCTTTTATTTACCATACTTTATGAAAATTAGATCAAAAAAACCATAGAAAAGTGTCTTATAAAACATCTTTTACACCAATTAAATGTGTTTGTAATCTTGAAACCCAATTCTAAGGTTCATTATTAATGGATCTAAAAGGGGTCTACTAAAGAAGATGAAATCATCTTACCCGACCATTTTAATTTTTTTTTATTTTTATATCTAGTCCAAATAGATGTTCATCATCATAAAATAAATAATTAAGCGTCATAAATATAACTAAATGTTATTATGATTATGAAACCACTAATATCCTCCCATATCCAATCAAATGGGAAGTGAATGTATTGCTTGTGTGTACGTGTGTACTACCTCCTCCATGTAGTGATACAATTTAATTTACATCATGAACTTTTATTGATGGATCTTATGATGGTTTTAAAGTTTAAATATGATATTTATGACATAATTATGATTTTGAAATTATAATATCATATCTTTCTTCTTACCTTCCAATCCATTGAAAAACAATAACGTCTCACATTCGTATGTATTGACTACCCCCTCCATGAAGCTATGCATTTTTTATTTATATTTCCCATGGATGGTAATAAGGATAGATTTAATTTGTATATATGATATATATTATATAATAATTACTCTTAAAATTTAAATTATTATTTAGATTTATTTCAGTCCATCCATCAAAAATTGAAAACAACATTCATGAGTATGTCTGAATAACCATCTTCATAAATGATGTAATTAATTTTTCAACCTTTACACTTTGGAAGATTATAAATATATATTTATTCAATATATATGATATTTATATCATGATTAAATTTTTTGAGATTATTTAACCCTGATAAACATAAAATTAATGGAACTACCCAATATAAATTCTCATGAAAAACAAAGCAATTAACACCCAAAAATGATGATTTTAATAAGGAATTATGAATATATGGGTGTCAAAATGTTATAAGTGGAGAATATATGATATTATAAGTATGTAAATTACTGTGGTATAGAAATATAATAAATTTATATTTATTATACTGGATTTTAGAGTGATTTCAAAACAATTCAAACCCAAGGTAAGGGTCTATCATCTCAAATTATCTTTTTTTTAGATATATGTTATGTTATGTGCATGTATTCTATTATGATATGTATATAAGTTAATTTTAAATGTGATATCATTAATATTAATTTAATAATTTATTTTGAGTTTCATGTTGTGTTATTATTTCATGGGGATCATGTTTCAAAAGATACAAAAAATGGTAATGGTTTTATTCTTCACTCTCAATGTTTGCCATGATTTTTTATGACTAAGCTTCCAATGATGAAATTTATGAATCTAAATATCAATACTTTTCATGAATTTTATTCTCCTATGGTTATTTTTGTAGATTAATTTTTTTTTCTTTCGGCATCATCTCTTTAGAAATTCAATATACCAAAAATTTTTTAAGGAAACACAACTTCATTTCTCTTTTCAGTTGAAAATTATTTTTTACAGGTCCTTTATTTCTATAAATGTTTTAAATAATTTTTTCACTTGTATAAAATTATTTTTTAAATTCGTTTCTAATCTATATTTTAATTTTATTTTTATTTTTTTTAAAAATATTATTAGTCTTTCTAAAAAGATACACTTTAAACTTCTTATAAAAAATTTAAATTATTTTTTTAATTTTAATGGTATGAATTAAATATCACACCATTATCATCTATAAATTATTTAATGATTAATTTTAAATTTTACAAGGTTCTTTTCAAAGATAATTATTTCCATAATATTTTTGAAAAATTTATATTTTAATGATTTTATTCCAAAATGAAGAGTGTTTCCCTATACCAAAATTTCTAGTGATATATAAATGAAATTTTCATGTAATAAAACATCCAATTATGTTATATATTATTTAATAGGGATATGATCAAAGGATTCCATCCTTATTAATTATCTAGATGGTTTTTTAATTTAATGATGAGGTATTTTTAAAACCTATTAGTTTCCTTATGTTTTGTGATGATAAAATGTTGAAATGTTTATGAAACTCAATTAATTTCCATAGGTTATGATATATGGTGAATGATATATTATCTTATGCCTCAAATTATAATAGATTATGATTGTGTGAGAGGTGGGCCTAAAATTATATATACCTCAAATAAATTTGGTATAGATGAATATCTAATGAGATAATAAGTACTAAAATTAGAATTTAAACTATTTTAGTAAGGCACTATTCACAGTATAATAGTCTTGGGAGTGATCCTTGACAAATGATATGATGGTTTGGGGAGATAACCAAATCCATAATGATACTACTAACAGTTAGACCAAAATACTAAGGAAATAAGTTTATATGGTTATGTGTATGTCACAAACTTATATCTTATACCAATGTTATTCTCTTGTAGATAATGTTCATTGTTTCCTCAATGATTCCGGTTTTTCAACTTCAATGCATTATTCCATGCCTCAAGATTTTGATTAATGATATTCTGGGTATGATTTTAAAATTTCAAGATATTGTTCCTTTACTCTTATGTTCATGTTATTATTTTTTGATTATTGATATCTCCCATGTTTACCCTTATTGAGTATCTCATCTTTCCCATTATTATGTTTTATTTCCTAGGTTTTGGAGAGAGGTTTTATGTAGGGTATGTCTAAGAAGAGTTCTATTTGGTAAGATTATTATGGGTGATATTAAATATCATTCATGAAATAAGAAGATTATGTATATACTATCCAAATACCCTAAACCATTATGGTCCTCAGTTGTTTATTATTGTGAAATGTGATGAACCCGACCAAGATACCAACTCAAACTTGTACCTTAACCAAATTTCCTAATACCTGAATGGAATTCTCAAACCCCACAGATTGCAAAGTATCACCCGACCATCAAAAAACAACCAAAGGGAATAATTTATCCTAACTTGGAGAGAAAATAACAAGGAATATATATATATATATAATAGCAACAAAGAACAGAAGAGATAAACATATTCCATAAATTAATAAAGAGAGATGAAATGATTAATCTCAAAGAAGTCAGAAAAACCCAAACTACATGTCCAACATCAATGGAAAAATAGAATAAAAACTATAAACTCCATGAGATATTCTGGGAAAACTCCCACCATCTCACCACTATCTAGCCAGACACATTTGACATAAAACCTCACCACCTCCCTTTGGTTCCATTCTTTTCCCTACATCTAAATACATATAAAGTTATACGAACTACCTAAGTGTTGTGCAAGGTGTGAGCTAGAAGGCCTAATAGGATCCCACCGAGATGTTCCTTAACATGTCTCTACAAAATAATCTGAATATGATAAAATTTAATGAAAATAAGGAATGATAAATAGTTTAATGGTTTTCATATAAAAATCATGGAAAAAAATTTAATTTTCACCTTTTCAACATTTTTAAAAAATCTATGTAAAAATTTTCACTGAATTTAATATATATAATCAATGTAAAGAATGATATACATTTCATATAAAATCCATAGAAGTACACGCTAAAACAATAAAATCCAAAGCATATGTAACAACACGCCATAGATCACTAAGTTCCTGGATTTCTAGGAATCGCGTACCCTTTAATTAGAAAATCACATACATTAAGACCGTTGGCGTATGCATCGAATCTTGGAAGTAGATAAACACATAATAAAGTGAACATCCCAACAATTATATCAATTTTATAGAACAATAGGACATGTGTGAAAAGGAAAGGACCATGAGTGAACCCCCTTGACAACATCAATGGATAAATCCTCTCATTGAACATTCCACCTAAGTACCCAAAGCTTTCCATATGCTATATTTTCTAAACCATTAATTCAAAATCATTCACTGAAAACCATTTTATAAATCCATTTCACTATGATTTGAAAATAAAATTTGTTTTACAAAACCGTGGGAGAAACCATGTTTTATGAAATAACATGTTTTACACACATTCAAATCATCAAATCAATCATGTTATTTCAAATTTATATATAATTTCTAAATCTGGAGAAATTTAGTTCATACAATATAGGCTAGAGATAGAACCACCTACCTAATACATGGGTCACAGATGCCCGCAATGAGATCTACCGACATGAATGAATGCAATAATGATAATAAAGGTCTTATAATCACTCCAAAAATATCAAAATTGATTCAATCTATAAAAAGACAGAAAAAATGATAGATCACATCATACCTCAATAAAACTTCTAAGTTACACCACAAATGACACAAGGATTATCCATCAAAGGGATATCTCTTGGATGATCTAAAATGTTCCGAGAAGATATGTGATGACCCAGACTCTCTTAGTCCTTCCCTCTACCAAAATCCGGGTTCTAGAGGAGTCGCGTCTCGGTGAGACAGATCAGCGAGACCGATGCGTGAGACCGATCTGTGAGACCGATTGGTGAGACCGATCGGTGAGACCGATCGGCGTGAGATCGATCGGTGAGACCGATCGGCATGAGACCGATCGGTGAGACCAATCGGTAAGACCGATCGGTGACACCGATCAGCGTCAGTATCACTCCTTTATGCAAAAAGGGTTTTAAACCCTATTCTGACTCGTTTAAGCATGTTTTTAAGACCCGTAACATGCATAAAGTCTTTAATTAAATAATTAATCAATTCATGAGTTGGCTTAAACCACCCAACCCCTTTTAATGGCGAGTGGAGCCGCATGGTCAACCCACGACCCCCGCGCCTCACACGGTTTCACGTTTTCACCTTAACCATCCCTAGATATTATAAACTAAGGGTTAGCTGTGGTTTCTCCTTTCCTCGATCGTGGTTTTTCACAAACAGCTTCTAGTGCATCGGGCGCATCGTTATCCGTAAAGTTCCAATCCCCCGGCCTAAACATAGATCATCTATCAATAAGTAGGGAATTTCTACTTTGCCTCTCTCTTTTTTGTATCATGCGGGGTGGGCGTGCTTTTGATTCTGTAGAATTGGGTAAACTAGACCTAATTAAAGATAATGAACGAATTCTATAAAGAAATAAGAGAGGGGGGCTATGATCGTTGATGGTGTTTTATATTTTGATGATGTTTCTTCTATGACCATATTTCTGAGTTGTGCTGGATTATGCCTCCTGAAAATCAAGGCCGTTGGTGGTTGTTTTTTGTGCACTAATGAACCCTGCTGATGTTTTAAATGGCTTGTTTGTGGTTGTAAACTTCTGCTGTGAAAAGTGAATTGGTTAATCACGTATATCCGGCTGAATAATTGAAATCACCAGGATCAATAATTCTGTGATAACTCCCGGTTAGAACACACGGAATTTGAATCATGGAGTGTGTTATGTCGTTTAAATCTGAAAATACCTGCAAGGCCCTTTTTTGTTGATGGTGGTAGTTGGTTATGTTCCTTTCAGGCCGATTGCTGGAGATGTGGGAGGGGATGGGATCCCCTGTTCTTTTATAATCTCGGTGGTTGTGTGAATTTGGGGGATGGGATCTCCTGTTGGTATGGATTCAGTGCTTGTGAGTTTTAAATCCGGGTGGTTACTTGTTTATATCACAAATTCGGGTGGAATCCTCTGTTGTTGAGAACCTGTTGTGGACGTTTTGGTTGTTGTTTGGCTGTTTACTTTCCTGGACTTATGCCTATGCCTACTAGTTGCCCAGTAGTGCATAAACATAAACATTATTACTGAATGTGAAATAAGAAAGGGGACACATGGGTTGTTGGCGTGAGTCGTGACTCAGACTTGAGTGTTGTTGTGATCTATAGGCTGTCTGAAGAAAAACCTAGCTTTGGGTGAGTGCTTTTTACCTACATATATATATCTGTAGCTTTGTGTTTCTTATTCGCGCACCACCCAAGTTGAGCACTTAGTGCCGAACACCCCCATTTCATGGGGGAGGGTGTTTTTCCCAACACTATTCTTAGTGGATGGTTATTAGCTCTTTTTCTACTCCCTTTCTCGGATAGCCCAAGTATCTTCGGGCAGGCTGTGATGACCTGAGGTCCATTATTAGCCCAAGAACCTTCGGGCGGGGTAGTGTGGTGGTTGGCCAGGTGTGTGCGGCATGTGGTTTCCCAAGTGTCTTCGGGATGAGGCCCAGGTGTCTTCGGGCATGGCAGTGGATCCTTTAGCCCATGTGTCTTCGGGCACGGTGGTGGTTGTTCTGGCCTAGGTGTTTTCAGGCATGGTTACGTGTGAAAGTTGTGGCCTAGGTGTGTGCGGGCAAGATTCGGCAGTGGTACTGTGTGTGGTTGTGGCCCAGGTGTGTGCGGGTGGGTGCGGCAGTGGGACTACGGTGAGAATGGTGGGATTGGTCCGATGCGTAGGATGTCTCAATAACCAGTGGGAAAGTGGCGCGGGGTACCCAAACATCGATGTGCTCTTATTATATATATTACTTGCCTTGTGTTATTTGGGGAGTGTGCCTTGGTGAGGCCTGGGGTGGATAGTTTACCTCGATAGGTGTTTGGTTTACTCCTTTTCTCACGGGACTTTAGTACGTTCCCATACTTGTGCACGAGAGTCTTTGGTTTTCTCTACTGAGTGTACTTGTATGCTCACCCTATGTATATAAAACTGCTTTCAGGTTTCCAGGAGGACTTCAGGGATCACGCAGGACCTTACTAGCTCCGACCTTTGGAGCAGTTCTAGTTGTTGTTTTCTTTTTTCTTTTGGTACTTATCTTGTAGTCACCTTTTTGCACTTTGTGGCCTTTACTTTTGAAACATTCCTGTGGGAATGGTTTACTTTTGGCTTTACTTTTCTTTCTACCTTGGTGTTGTTGGGTTTTCTCCTCCTTATCTCTCGATCCTATAAAATAAAAAGGGTAATGCCTTCCATTTGTGAGAAATTTCTATGCCCTTGGTGCTAGTCGCCACTCCAGGACCTACTGAAGGTGGGTTTCGGGGGTCATTATCTCTCCTTCAACTTAAAGAAGGAAGGGCTTAGCAATCTGCTGACCCTTTCCTCCTTTTGGTGAAGGTGGGTCGTGACAGAATGGTATCAAAGGGAGGTTGGTTGAGAGATAGGATGGAGTCTGGAGTTAGGAACAGTGAGGATTAAATGGGATGGTAAGGAAATAGTGTTGGGTGACCTTGGCGTGTGAATTAGGCCAGGGAAGACTGTCTAGGACATGAGATTTTAGGCCCCCCCACCCGTGATCCGATGCAAGGACTCTGGACCTACCGAACGACCAAGTGAGGCCACACTGATTGCAGGGTAGAGACCCTAGTAAAGGTACATGCATCATAATGACTTTTTTTCTTGTGTTTCTGGGATGTATTGGGAGTTAAGAATAAATAATTTTTTTAAGAAGTTTTAAGAGCGATATTCGGCATTACTTGCGCTTAGGCTTTCCTTGTTTACCTTGCAGCTATGGCACCTGGAAGGCGACCACGTGTGGTACGGGCGATCGAGGCCCCGAAGACTACTTTTTCCAATCGGCAGAGAGATGATTGAGAGGAAGAGGACGACCAGTGGCAGAAGACTCTTCGAGCCTTCCAGCGACAGGCCCTCGAGAATTATGAGGGCAGCACCTCCGATATGAAGATGAAAGGCTGGCTAGAGGAGCTAGTTATAGCCTTTAACCTGATTCGGGCCCCGACTGAGTACTGGGTTCCTCTGGCCGTTAGCCAGATGCGGGGAGCGGCACGTTAGTGGTGGATGCTTTACCTGGGGGAGAGGAGAGAGTCTGAGGTGGCTTGGGTGGATTTCGAGAAGGAGTTCCGGGCAGAATTCCTCTCCTCGGCGACGAAGGCAGAAAAGAGGTAGGAACTACTCTCCCTCCAGCAGGGGAGTATGTCTGTGAGGGAGCTAGGGATCAATTTCAAGGACCTCCTACATTTTTCTCCAGACCTCTTTCCCAACGAGGAGTCTCGGGAAAGACGTTTGGAGGAGGAACTCCGACCCTCCCTCCAGTATGCTGTTACCCCCTTTACCCTACCGACGTACTTGGAGGTCCAGAAGAAGGCTGAAGTGGTGGAGCAGATGCATGCTCTAGGGGGAGTGTCGCGAGAGGGGATCCAGCTGGGACCATAGAAGGGGAAGGCTATCAGCACCAGGACTCCAGTGTCAGGACCCTCTAGGTTCCGACCCGCAGGGAGCAGGCCACAACAGTTTCAGTTTCGATCCCCCAGCCCTCACCCTTTTCCTATGGGCCCGGGACCGCGGTGCTTCATCTGTGGGAGCCCTAGGCATCTCCGTAGTCAGTTCCCTGACCGGGTGTAGTACAGCAGTGGCAGTCATCCCCAGCACCCGCCCCAGCAGCAGCTTCCAGCCAGACCTTTCCAGCAGCAGCAGCTGGGACAGCGAGTTCCCACTCCTCCGAGGGCAGACGTAGGAGGAGGAGGCCGACCTCAGGGCGTTCCACAGGGACCTCGACCAGGGAATGGTCGGGGAGGTGGCCGACAGCCGAGGGGCAGGGGAGTTGGGTGTGGATAGTTACACGCTGCAGAGGCAACAGTTCCCGCAGGGCCAGAGGATGTTCGAGGTACGATCAGTCTGTTTAGCACTCTTTCTTATACTTTGTTCGATACCGGAGCTTCGCGATCCTTCGTTTCACCCAGTCTAGCCCGTGCCTTGGGTCTAGATGCCGAGAGACTTCCAGTGCCCCTAGTTTTGAGAACACCTATTGGAGGCCAGACCGACTTTTTGTTCGTTTGTCGGGGATGTAGACTGATGATATGGCCACATCAGTCGGTTCGTGATCTTCTTCTGCTAAAAATTCAGCCATACGATGTCATCCTAGGCATCGACTGGATATTTTCTGTGTGCGCCGTCATCGACTGTTTTCGAAGAAGGGTGGTGTTCTCAGTCTTGGACAGCCAGCGTGTTACCTTTACAGGCGAGCAGAGCAGTCCAAAGGGAAACAGGAGAGAGAAACCTCTCCTCTCCTTGTTGACCGAGCTGACAGTGTAATCAGTAGATGCTGAAATGTTGGAAGTTCCAGAGATCATCCGTGAGTTTATGGACCTCTTTCCTGAGGAGGTGACGACTCTACCCTCTCGACGTGATATCGAGTTCGGGATAGACCTGCATCCCGGCGCTCGTCCAATCTCGATGGATCCTTACCAGATGGCACCTTCGGAGCTATGGGAGTTGCGGATATAGATTGACGATCTAATGAAGAGGGTTTATGTTCGTCCGAGTGCGTCACCGTGGGGTGATCCAGTCTTATTTGCAAAGAAGTCAGATGGTGGTCTTAGGTTGTGCATAGACTACAAGAGGTTGAATCAGGTGACGATCAAGAATTGCTACCCTCTCCCAAGGATAGATGATATTTTTGACCAGCTGAAAGGGGCAGGATGGTTCTCGAAGATCGACCTGCGGTCTGGGCACCACCAGCTGAGGGTGAAAGAGAGCGACATCTCGAAGATAACATTCAGGTGTAGGTATGGACACTTCGAGTTCGTAGTCATGCCCTTCAGTGTTACGAACACCCCAGCTCTGTTCATGGGGCTTATGAACTCCATATTCTAGGAGTACCTGGATTGGTTCGTTGTTGTGTTCGTCGACGACATCCGGGTCTACTCTAGATCAGAGGAGGACAACGCAGGGCACCTGAGGACAGTTTTGGAGGTCCTCCGACAACACCGTCTCTATGGGAAGTTGTCAAAATGAAATTTCTGGACACGATATGTGCACTTCCTCGGGCACGTAGTGTCTGAGGAGGGGGTAGCGGTCGACCCATCAAAGGTTGAGGTTGTTGTTTCTTGGGAAGCACCCAAGAATGTGGCAGAAGTCCGAAGTTTCCCCGGGCTGGCGGGTTACTACCGGAGATTCGTACCCAACTTCTCACGAGTAGCAGCCCCTCTGATGGCTCTGACCAAGAAGGACCAGGCTTTCGTATGGAGTGAGCAGTGCCAGTCAACCTTCAGCTATCTGAAAGAGAAGTTGGTCAGTGCCCCAGTGCTGAGATTACCAGAAGAAGGGGTGTCCTATGAGGTATTCTGTGATGCTTCGGGATAGGGCCTGGGATACGTGTTGATTTATCTACAAGGGGTGATCTCTTATGGGTCCAGGAAGCTTCGTTCCCATGATCATAATTATGCCACCCACGACCTAGAGCTTGCATCGGTCATTTTTGCACTAAAGTTATGGCGGCACTACCTCATCGGGGAACGCTTTGTGGTCTTACCAGATCACAAAAGCTTGAGGTATATCTTCTCCCAACAAGACATAAGCTTGCGATAGTGGAGATGGGTGGAGTTCCCCCAGGATTACGACTTCGAGATCTCTTATACCGAGGGAAATGGCAATGTGGTGGCTGATGCCTTGAGCAGAAGGACGCAGAAGGATGCGGTTTGAGAGTCGGCAGATGCCTGGAAGGTAATGGAAGAGTTGGCTGCCTTACACCTGGATGCGACGATGGATAGCGGTAGAGGCTGCCTATATCAGATGATAGTGCAGTCATCCCTGTTTCAGCATGTGGAGGAGTCTTAGTTGGGAGACCTAGAGTGTGAAGTGATGCGTGACCAAGTTGACCAGGGCAATGCTCTGGAAGGATGGACCGAGGATGGTCAGAACTAGATGCTTTTCCTGGGAAGATTGTTTATTACAGAGGCGATGCGTGGCAAGGTTCTCAGTGAGTTCCACAACTCACCCCAAGCGGTACACCAAGGAGTTTCCAAGATGTACCAGGGTTTGAAGAGGCAGTTTTGGTGTCCCGGAGTTAAGCGAGCGGTGGTAGAGGTTCTGGCCAAGTGTCTTGTGTGTCAACAAGTGAAGGATGAACACCGAGTTCCAGGCGGCCTACTACAGCCCCTAGATGTCCTCGAGTGGAAGTGGGATGACATCTCAATGGATTTCGTCACGAGACTACCCGAGGTCCAAGGAGGGTACGACGCCATATGGGTGGTAGTCGAAAGGTTGACGAAATCGGCTCACTTTTTGGCGATCAGGGAGTCGAGTGTTGTGGATGCTTTGGCACGAAAGTACATGGATGAGGTGGTGCGGTTTCATGGAGTCCCGAGGTCTACAGTCTCTGATAGGGATGTACGGTTTACCTCGCGAGTCTGGAGAGGATTGCAGCATGCGTTTGGCACCCAATTATGCCTTAGCACTGCTTTCCATCCCCAGACGGATGGACAAACAGAGTGCACCATCCAGACCTTGGAGGATATTCTGCGAGCATGTTCTATGGACTCAAGAGGAGCATGGGTGCAATACTTGCCTCTAGTAGAGTTTTACTAAAACAATAACTACCACTCTACCATTGGCATGGACCCGTTTGAGGCTTTGTACTGGAGGCCATGCCGTTATCCTGTGTGTTGGACCGAAGTAGGATAGGTAAGCATCCTTGGTCCGGAGGTGGTGCAGAACACGACAGGGAAGGTTCAGCTCATACAGGAAAGGATGAAGGCGGCCCAGGACCAATAGAAGTCATATGCTGATACCAGGAGGAGGCCCATGGAGTTTGAGGTTGGGGACCACATGTTCTTAAAGGTCTCCCCTCGGCGTGGGCAACGGAGGTTCGACAAATGGAGTAAGCTTTCTCCCAGATTCATCGGACCCTTCCATGTATTGTGGCGGGTCGGCGAAGTGTCTTACCATCTAGCGTTTCCTCCACCACTACTAAGGATACATGATTTCTTTCATGTGTCCCAGCTCCATCGGTATCTGCACGACGATTCAAAAGTCCTTGATTGGGGTGATCTGGACATCGAGGATGACGTGACCTTTGTGGAAAGACCAGTGACGATCAAGGATCACAATGAAAAGGTGCTTCGCGGGCGAACCATTCCCTTGGTTCACGTGTTGTGGAGACATGGGGGGCTTGAAGAGAGTACGTGGGAGAGGGAAGCATAGATGCGTACCCAGTACCCAGAGTTTTTTTGAGTTTTGTTCCTTATTGTACCTATTGTGGTAGAACGTTTTGTCTTTTGGCTATGAAATGTACTTGTTTTCTTCCTATGATTGTGTGTGAAAACCCCCCGGCTATAGAGAAGGAGAGAACCCGACCCCTAATCAAGACGCATTAAGGTGGATGCGATTAAACCTGTGCGGGCAAGTCAGTGCTGCACAAAGCGGATTATATCTTGACATGGGGGAGGAGACTCCCCAACCCACGTGCCCGGTCAGTTTGGCATGGCTTGTTGCTTGGTTCGTGACAGGAATATTTTCTTAGTTAACGATGAGGTTCACTCTTGAGAGGTATCTTTCAGGGTGGTTTCTCGGACCCACCCTTCCCTTCTGGGTTGTTTAAATTCTTGAGGACGAGAATAGTTTGAGAGGTATCTGATGTGATAACCCAGACTCTCTTAGTCCTTCCCTTTGCCAAAATCCGATTTCTAGAGGAGTCGCATCTCGGTGAGACTGATCGGCATCAGTAGCACGCCTTTGCGCAAATAGGGTTTTAAACCCTATTCTGACTCGTTTATGCGTGTTTTTAAGACTCGTAATGCACATAATAGATTTAATTAAATACTTAATCAATTCATGAGTCGGCATAACCCACCCGACCCCTTTTAATGGCGAGTGGAGCCGCGTGGTTAACCCACAACCCCCGCGCCTTACGCAGTTTCGCGTTTTCACCTCAACCGTCCCCGACTCTTATAAACTATGGGTTAGCCATGGTTTCTCCTTTACTCGATCGTGGATTTTCAAAAACCGCTTCTGGTGCATCGGGCGCATCGTTATCTGTAAAGTTCCGTGCCCCTGGCCTAAACGTCGATCATCTATCAACAAGTAGGGAATTTCTCCTTTGCCCCTCTCTTTTGTGTATCATGCGGGGTGGGCGTGCTTTTGATTCTGTAGAATTGGGTAAACCATAACTAATTAAATATAATGAACGAATTCTATAAGGAAAGAAGAGAGGGGGGATGTGATTGTTAAAGGTGTTTTATATTTTGATGATGTTTCTTCTATGACCATCTTGCTGAGTTGTGCTGGCTTATGCCTCTTGAAAATCGAGGCCGTTGGTGGTCGTTTTTTGTGCACTAATGAACCCTGCTGATGATTTAAATGGCTTGTTTGTGGTTGTAAACTTCTGCTGTGAAAAGTGAATTGGTTAATCACGTATATCCGGCTGAATAATTGAAAGCACCATGATAAACCCTTCTGTGATAACTCCCAGTTAGAACACACGGAATTTGAATCATGGAGTGTGTTAAGTCGTTTAAATCCGAAAATACATGCAAGGCCCTGTTGTGTTGATGGTGGTAGTTGGTTGTGTTTCTTTTGGGCTGATTGCTGGAGATGTGGGAGGGGATGGGATCCCCTGTTCTTTTATACTCTCGGTGGTTGTGTGAATTTAGGGGATGGGATCTCCTGTTGGTATGGATTCAGTGGTTGTGAGTTTTAAATCCAGGTGGTTACTTGTTTATATCACAAATTGGGGTGGAATCCTCTGTTGTTGAGAACCAGGTGTGGACGTTTTGGTTGTTGCTTGACTGTTTACTTTCTTGGACTTATGCCTATGCCTACTAGTTTCCCAGTAGTGCTTAAACATAAAAATTACCACTGAATGTGAAATAATAAAGGGGACTCATGGGTTGTTGGCGTGAGTCGTGACTCGGACATGAGTGTTGTTGTGATTTGTAGGCTGTCTGAAGAAAAACCTAGCTTTGGGTTAGTGCTTGTTACCTACATATGTATATATATATATATGTAGGTTTGTGTTTCTTATTCGCGCCCCACCCAAGTTGAGCACTTAGTGCCGAACACCCTCATTTCATAGGGGAGGGTGTTTTTTCCAACACTATTCTTAGTGACTGGTTATTATCTCCTTTTCTGCTTCCTTTCCCGGATAGCCCAAATATCTTTGGGCAGGCTGTGATGGCCTGAGGTCCATTATTAGCCTAAGAACCTTCGGGTGGGGTAGTGTGGTGGTTGGCCAGGTGTGTGCGGAGGTGGTTTCCCATGTGTCTTCGAGATGAGGCCTAGGTGTCTTCGGGCATGGCAGTGGATCCTTTAGCCCATGTGTCTTCAGGAGCGGTGGTGGTTGTTATGGCCGAGGTGTTTGCAGGCATGGTTACGTGTGACAGTTGTGGCCCAGGTGTGTGCGGCTGGGATTCGGCAGTGGGACTGCATGGTGTTGTGGGAAAGGTGTGTGCGGGCGGGTACGGCAGTGGGACTGCGGTAAGAATGGCAGGATTGGTCCGATGTGTATGATGTCTCAATAACCAGTGGGAAAGTGGCACGGGGTACCCAAACATCGATGTGCTCTTATTATATATATTACTTGACTTGTGTTATTTGGGGAGTGTGACTTGGTGAGGCCTGGGGTGGATAGTTTACCTTGATAGGTGTTTGGTTTAGTCCTTTTCTCAGAGTACTTTAGTACGTTCCCCCACTTGTGCACGAGAGTCTTTGTTTTTCTCTACTGAGTGTACTTGTATGCTCACCCTACGTATATAAAACTGCTTTCAGGTTTCCAGGAGGAATTCGGGGATCACGCAGGACCTTACTAGCTCAGACCTTTGGAGCAGTTGCAGTTGTTGTTTTCTTTTTTCCTTTGGTACTTATCTTGTAGTCACCTTTTTTCACTTTGTGGCCTTTACTTTTGAAACATGCATGTGGGAATGGTTTACTTTTGGATTTAATTTTTTTTCTACCTTAGTGTTGTTGGGTTTTCTCCTCCTTATCTCTCGATCCTAGAAAATAAAAACGGTAATACCTTCCATTTGTGAGAAATTTCTATACCCTTGGTGCTAGTCGCCACTTCAGGACCTACTGAAGACGGGTTTCGGGGGTCATTATCTCTCCTTCAACTTAAAGAAGGAAGGGATTGGAAATCTACTGACCCTTCCCTCTTTTTGGTGAAGGCGGGTCATGACAAGATCATCATCATAAATCGATGAATCTCAAAATTTATCAAAATGACACTACTGGGATGAAAGGAAATGAAGAAACCAAATGAATCATTAACCATATAGACACAACACAATAACTAAGAAGTTGAATCACTGAAGAATGTAATTTGGAAGGAGTATTAATCATCAAAAATGCTTGGGAGGGCTCCTAGGTTGAGAGAAAAAGAGGTATCAACCATATGAAAATTGAAATTAGTAGTGCATCACCCTAAAAGTAAAACTCACATGATTTACATGGTGTGTAATCCCATTACACATTATGTAATCCATGAGGGACGAAAATTCCAAGAAATGTGTCTCATTTTTACAAAACTTAACTTTTAAAAATATACAATGAGAAGAAAATACACAACAAATAATCCTTTCATGTTGTGAACCCGACTCGTAGCATCTTCCTGGAATAAATTACATGGTGTTTAATCCAATTACATGGTGTGTATTTATCCAAGACTGCTAAATGTCTAGTTTTCTAGAATAAAAGTTTAAACTCCCTATATTTTCTTCAAACAAATTGGGAATCCCAAAAATACATTATCACATTTATACCTGAACTTCTTTAATTCAAATATGCATACATCCGATAACATTTTGAAATTTTCTCTAGAAAAATATACCTATCATTGGGATTCCCAAAAAACTCCCAATAAAAGTGTGAAATGTCAATAAAGATTAGAAATATCTTAAAGTGTGTATTGTGATGTTACAAACTCGCTAATATAAGATTTCCATCCCTAAGAAGTCATTTGGAAGAATTATTTTTGGAAAAGTGGTGAGGCTACTGCTCCCAAACCAATTTTTTCCTCCCATGTCTCATGAAAATCTGATATGTTCCACCATAACATTTAAGACAATAAAATATACTTCCTATTAAATAATTGCACTTAATCATCAACGATCTATACTAGCTACTCCACAATATAATCTTATGACACCAACTTGATCTCTACCCATCTTACAACATGAGAGGGATCAAGTTGGTATTTCCTATGCTACAATACATGGAAAAATCATGAATGAAAATAAATTAAACCATCAATTATAACTGATAATCAACCTATCCAAGATTCTAAGTGACCTTAAATGGTATAAGATATCTAGAATCTTACATTCCATGTTTTTTCAGACTACGGTGACCCAGATTAAGAGAAACACTTAATTAATCTTTGTCACTTATAAAAAACTCCAAAGGAATATGACATTGATCCACATTATATTTATTTCGAATATAAGTTATAAAAAGTTGCCAAAATATATCCAAAATCCTGATCAATGTCTATTAAACAAGACTCGGTCCTACTAAATAATCCTCACCCACCGTTTCGAAACAAAGAGGTGATCTAAACCAGTAACCATAAAAAGACTAAAAGGGGTCCATTTATGATAAATAAATGAAAACTATTTTTCTAATAAAACAAAACTAGTATTAGATGCATATCCCATGATCCATTAAAAAACAAGATACAATCACAAGGTATATCCTCTAGAATCTGAATAGTATGCTCAGTATGACCATCTGTTTGTAGATGGTAATCCATACGCAACCTGACATGAGTCCCCATCACCTATTGGATACTTCTTCAGAACCCCAAAGTAAACCTAGGATCTCTATTTGGAATAATTGCAGAAGTAACCCCTTGTAAACTCATGATATTATCCATATACACATTACCAATATCTTCAATTTTGTGGTGTCCCTAATTAGAATAAATTGATATGACATTGTTAACCAATCAATGACCACCCATGTATCTTTCATCCCTCATGGAGTTAATGGTAATTCAATAACAAATTCCATGGAAACCTGTTCCCATTTCTAGAAGAAAACGAGAAGTGGAAAAATCAATCTATAAGGTTTATAATGATCTTATTTTACCTATTTGTGGTTATAACAATGGGACATATATTCTATAATTCCATTATTTATACACATCCACCAAAATCATCATCCTATTTCATAATACATATTTTTTATTTCCCTGGAGAAGAACACATGTATCACCATGAAATTATAAAAAAACCAAGATCCCAAAGTTTTTGGAATGTAAAATCGATCCCCAAAAATAAGAAAAGCATCTAGAGAGAAAGCCCAACCATAAATAGTTTCCACACCATATATAGTTTCTCAAATTCCTTGAAAATCATCATCCTTATCTTGGATCTACAGAATAGAATCAAGGAGAGATTATGATAATTGAACATTGTTCAGAATCATACCTGAAATATCCTCGTGTGCATCTAGATGAAATTGGGTGAAGTGTCCCAAACGGTTCCACTCTTTATCAGATTCCGAAACAGCTTACACTAGTACATTTCTACTAATATCATCTACAATAACATTTCCCTTCCCTGGGTTATAGGTGATGTCAAAGTCAAACTTCTAAAGGTGTCCACCAACTATCTTCGTCTGATATTAAAGTATTTATGAGAAGATATGAAGATAAAACTCTTATTTTCATAAAATACCATGAAGCTATCCCTAAAATGACAATTCCATTAACACTTAATCATATTCATAAATGCAAAAAGCTCGAAATTAGAGAGGGGTAGTTCTTCTCATGAGTTAAAATATGTTGAGTGTCATAATACACTACATGATAATACTACATAATAACACAACAAAACAAGTACTATAAGTATGAGAGAAAACCACATACTCTTTATTAGGGAAGAGCAGTCAAAGGTGACACCAACTTTGAGAAATACTTGAAGAACTATTAGTAGTATCCTGAAAGACAAATGAATCTATGAACCTCAATGTCATTCTATAGTTCTTCCAATGAAAATAAAACCTTCACCTTAATAGGATCAACTGATAATCCATGATCAGAAATCATGTCCCTCATTAAATTTCCTTTTTAGACCAATAAATTACATTTTGAAAGAATCATGAAGAAAAAACTATATTTTTTCTGAAATAAACTCAAATGGTGATCATTATTGTGATTGGATATCAAAAAAATATATCATTCAGAAACACTACCATAATGTTTTTAAGATAATTATGGAATATTTGATTCCAAAAATCCCTAAAAACTACATGAGCATTATTCCGATGAAAAAATATCACTAGATATTCATAACATCTTTACCTAATCCTAAAACCCATCTTCAGTATATTAGACTCTCAAAATATGAATTTCTGATAACACGAATGATTATCAATCTTAAAAAACCACCCCTATTGGATAGATCAATCAAATCATCCACACGAGGTAATGGGTACTTTTTATCAACTGTTACCCTTTTTGACTTTTGATAGTCCATACATAATCAGAGTGAACCATTATACTTATTTACGAAGATAAATAGGGATTTCCAAGTCTAAACACTTGGTTAATCCAAACCCTTCCCCTTTAGATCGTCTAACCGAATCTTTTTCTCTTTTTGATCTACTAATTCAATATGATAAGAAGGTATTGAAATCACCTGCATACCTAGAACTAGGTCGATCGTAAACTCTACTTCCCACTCTAGAAGAAACCATGTGAAATTGCTTGGGAAAATGATAGGAAAGTATCAAAAAATAGTAGGATAATCAACAATAGAGGAAACATCATCAGGATCAACTACTACGACATACAACAAACTCCTGCACTTAGGGTAGGAAGGACTTTCATGATGATAACTCAGATTCCACTTTCCCTAAAACACTAGTGTGATCTCATCCGCAGTAAAAAATTAGACATGTCGATGGTAAAAAGAAACCTTAGAATGATGAAAAATAAGGCAATCCATTTCGGTAATGATGTCAAAAAAATCTATATCGAGAATGAGAAGATACCAATCGAAATATGCATCATCTATCTCTAGAGAATGTAAAGGACATTGAAATACTTGTACTTTACACTTTCCAAGAGGTTCTACTAAATCCATAACAATGAACAAGAGACCTATTTTATGTTTAGGTACACCAACAAAATTGATATATATAAAAATGTGTGGGAGGTATGAGTATCAAATAAATAAATTACCATTGTAGATGAAATATATATCATACCTATCATTATGGTTGGACCCTGTATACTACCTCCAAAAACTCATCTATTGCATGGAGATGTATCACCACTGAGGCTAGGGGCCAGAGCCCTATATTCATTGAAGTATATGACTATACTAAAGTAGCCTTTGTGGTTGAATATACTAGACTATATCAAGGAATAGAAATAACATAACAGAAACAATATAAATTACTATAATGTCCAAAACTATTACACATCTTCGCAAGTATAGGACAAGACCCCCAGGTGTGTTGAACCATTCCACACTAATAGCAATTCAAAATCATACTTTTTTTCTAAAATTGTTATCGTAGAGGAGGACTGACAATGATAAACACTTCCACCACTCCTATGATGCTCTATGCACTTTCCCTTCTTTTCATATGCTCTACTAAAGCTGGAAATATGTGGAAGAGGAAAAGTAGTATAAAAAAATTGCTTACCATATTCATCTCTCCCATCATCACCATTTCTTCTATCTCTTCATAGACCAAAAGCTTCTTTATAAATATCTATGATATTATATCTACCAGAAAACCTTACAAGGAAATCTAATAATTCAGTTTGTTTTTATTTACTATATATGGAGAAAAATGAACTAACCCAATAAAATAATTAGTGTACTCCATCACAAAATACTCTCATTACTACAAATAGATGAACTCTAGATACTTTTCTATTATAAATGAATTAGGAAAAAAATTTCAAGTATAAGGGAGTCTTAAATCCCTTCCATTATCTTCCGACGTGACTATCTATCAATACCATATAATCTCACTATCTCTTGTTGGGACCCTCATGTATGAACACTATATACTTTATCTTGATAATATTAGTTTTATCCAATATGTCAATGAACTGATTGAATTTTGGCATCAGTATTTCACTTAATGTGGTTTATCCGTACCCTTAAAGGATGGTAGATTATTATTCAAGAACCCCCATGATTGATACCTTTATCCTATAGTTCCTAGTTCTATAACAAGTAATGTGTTTTGGATTTATGGAACATTTTGTTCTACAACATTTACTACCTGAATGATATCCATGATAATATTCTGATCAATAGTGTAACACCCCGACCCCAGTTACCCAGAGTCGGTGCATTAGTTACATAACATTGGCATGATCACGAGAAAGATCAAGTCTCGAAAGACCTATTAGTTTAGTAGCCTTGGAATAACTAGATACATCCATAAATTTTTACAATACATCATAAAAAAACATCTTGTCTTCATATCCCCTCATACTATCCCTACAGGTCATTCATAAATTACTTCTTCATAATCCTGGGAAAAATATAAAACATTGAAAGGGGTGAGCTCAGATGCTCAGTAAGGATAACATTATAGCAGAAGCTTTCATAAATAAGCATAAACACTCAAGGCAATTTATAACTAAAACAAAAGACTTTTAAACTTGAACTTCAGCATAAAATGGCAAAGGTAAAATGAAATAATGCCATTTACTTACTCACATGGATATTCTACTAGTCGAATGATCACATGCAATATCAATATCCACTTTCATAATGATGGAATGCATAATGCCAGACTATTATAACCACATAGCCAAAGCCTCGTGCCAAGACTACAAATAAGATTTTGCCAAGGCCTTGTGCCAAGACACTAGTTTGTATCATGAGACCAACCGATGCATCGAGGAGCTATAGCGGGCTCCAACAGTCACTTATTAAGTCCAATTCATTCCTCATATGAATATGTTTAAGCATAAAATAAACATTCGTATTAAAACTAGCATACGAAATGTCAATACATTAACCACAAACCATGAATGGTATAAAAATAGAACATCCACAGTCAAACATTACTCATTTGATACAATATGTAAGATTGTATTGTATCACATTAACCTCAATCATGAATAATGAAGGATGTTGACATAGATGAAAATAATCATCAAAACTATTTGAGGGAAATATCCCCCTTTTCTTGAAATCTTTTAAAAGTCACACTATTTGTCAAGAAGCCATTTAAAAATATATTTTTGAATCAAAGTGTCCCATAACACTTTGAAACATTTAAAAGGAGTTTTAATTTTAAAACTTTAATTTCCATTTAAATAAATCCTTAAAACCATTTTTTTAAAACATGGACATTAATGAGAAAGATTTAGAAGAATAAGTCATTAAAACATTTTAAAATGATATTTTGGTTAGAGATTCTAACCAAAAGAGAGACACTTGAGTACAAATAATTGAGGTAATCAAAACTTTTTAATATCATGATAATAAAGGGATTCATGATATACTATGTCAAAGTACATTATATACACCACATAAAAGTGATTTGGTGTATATCAACAAAGAAGTCCCAATTGAATGTAAATTGAGATGAAATCTCTCATAAAGGTCATATCCTTAGGTTAAGGATAAATCAATGACATAAATATGTGTGAAAATATAAATACACTATATAAGATTGAATATTCAGTGTAAAACAATCAAAGGATATTCACCCATATTCTTGTAGAAACTACACCAACGAATTGGATGTTTAACTCAACAAATGGTGAAAGAGTTAAAATTACTCTTATCAAATTCATATTAATGACTTGAGAATTATCAATAGAGTGATTATGTGTATCAAAAGTATATCCACAGGAAGGGGAGTGAAAATTATGACATAATCAAATGAATAGTGTTTCCACACATAATCTTGGAGTAATATAATCAATGAAATATGCGTAAAGCCGAATGAGTGGAAATTGAAATGTCAAATTCCCTTATCGATTTGGTAACTTACGAAACATACAACTATGAAAGAAGGATCATACCATGACTATGTAAGTACCCATAAATTAATGTATATTACACAATGAATACAATCATGGGCAGTACACATACACCACATGTAATAATTAAGTGGTGAACAATGGAATTCTCACGAAATTAAGAGTGAGATAAGAAACTCCTTACCACTTTAATCAACTGAGTCGTATAGACAAAAGTTAATAACCACCAAAATGATTTACAGAATAACATGAATATAAAGAGAATCATGATAATATATATCAAATGGCCGTACACAATACACCACCTTCAATAATTTAGTGGCGAACAATGGAAATCTCACGGAGTTGAAAGTGAGATAAGAAAATCCCTTACCTTGAACTTTCCCTTAGTCGATGGTATGTTAACCTACTGTATAATAATTAAAACATTGTTATCAAATTATACAATAATCATATACATCAATATGATATCATATATGATCTTTTAACATTGCTTTATTAATAATATCTTAGTATTATCGTCATTTCGGGTGATAATCGATTCGTTCTTCTTAAATGTTTGGTTACGTAAGACATGTTTTTAATGGATAGATTATATATTATTCATAATCATAATTATATTAACATTATTTTTAACCCTAAAATGAGAATAATACTTGAATGGATACGATGGAGGATGGATCTCACCGTGTTCGTGGAGACGGTAGTCCGTACGTACGCACGAACGCTACTTCCATTTAATTTTTCATTTTAAAAGAATTGAATCCAAATGATACATAGGTATATTATTATTCCAGTATAATATAATATTTTATATATGTTACTTATGTTCATTAACACCATTCTTTATACGTTCCATGTGTGGTATGAACGAGTCATATCATTTTAAGGGGGCGGTAGTCCGCACTTCCTCAAATGAAATTATCATATGTATATACAACATGAAACGAATAATGGTATGAAATAAAATGGAATTACAGAAGCTTATATATAAAATATGTATCATTAATATCACACTTAATTACATTTCCATCAAAATGGCCACCATGAGAGGCGGTAAGATGTATTTGAACAATCATCGTTTCGTGAGGCGTTAGTTTTCCATTCACAGAAACATTATCTTCATAATCCATTAGATGGAGGTGTGTGTATGTGTAGTTAGAATACTTCTTATAAAAACATATTAGTATATTGAGGATACTTTTTTTGTTACAAAATAAAGGAAATAAAAAGTGTTTGGGGGTTGGAGAAGCAAAATAAATGAAAATAATTTAAGAGAAATCGTTACCTTTAATTTAGGTAACTCACTTGGGTTGGAACCAAAGGACTTCTTGAAATGCTTTCTGCCTAAGGGGAAGCTTCAAAGAGGAGGAGAGGGATGTGGGGAGCTTATTTGGGCAGAGTTTGGACGATCCAAGTGGCTTGAGAGGTGTGAGGAATGAGTAGAAGTGGTCTCCTTTTATAAGGGAGAGGAGGGGATCTTTAGGAAAGAGTGAAAGTATTACTTTATAATATAATTAAATTCGGTTTATAATGGTCCGAAAATAATTGATGTCGAAGATACGATGACTCATATTCTAAATAACATCAACCAATAAGAATTGGACAGGTTTTAGATAATATTTTAATCATTATAATCTTATTTATTTAAATGATTTATTAATGAGGTAAACATTGCATCATTATTGTGTCATTAATATTTTAAATTATTTGATGTCTAAAAATTATAAATAAAATATCATTATGTAGGAAATATTTTTATCTTTCTAATGAATATTTATAATCGAAAATCAAACATGTATAACCCTATGTAAAAATTGTTCTTCTAAAAGATGTAAGCTTATGCCATTTTTATTTTTATTTTAACTTTATTAATATAATGTGTCCCTACCACATACAAGTGGCTCCAAGGGGTCCCAAAATCGACCCAAGGATGCCCATGGTCGGGTATGTGTCCAACAATAAGTTTAGGACACGTTTTAGGGTAATTTTGTATTATTATAATATTATGTTTTAACCCTTATTTACCAGATTTACCCTTAACCATGGTAAATAAAATATTTACCATAGTAATTATTCAAAATGTCTAAAAATAAAAGTTACCTATTTACACAATTTGGACATCCTGATTCCAAATATGGAATCCATTTTTCTAAATTCAAAACAAAGAAGTGGCAGAAATTAATTTAAAATTAATTCCCGCTGTCAAAACAAAAAACGTGTTTTTAAGAGGTAATAACTATCAAAGGATTGACACTTGTTTATGTTCGGTTTAATTGTAAAATTATGTCCAATGACCAAAATTATATTAAATGGTAAAAATATATTCTAAATATACTTTAAAACCACTCAAATTCACAATTTATCACTATTAATTATTTTGATTAAAAAATTTGTTTTTAATTGAAATTTAGTAATTTTCACTATTCATCAAAATATGAAAGTTATCCAAAAAGTACCAAAATTTCACCTTAGGCTAAATTCGATATTCCGAATCCAAAAATTAAGTCCATTTTAAAATATAAAATATATATAATTTCAAAATTTAGGTATTACTATTCATAACGGCTAGTTTGATTTGGTGTGGCGTGTGTTAAAACTCAAGGTTGCGTACAACACACGCTACTATTTTATTCAAAGGAAAGCGTACCGTGGAAGCTTGGGATGTTTAATTTAAAATTTTTTTATGTCACAATTTATTCAGATATTTTAAAATATTTTATTTAAAAAGGTTTAACTATTAAAAGTTGATAAAAGTGCAATACTGAAAATGAATCTGTTCTTGCATTATGAGTAAGAAACTAATAATAGGGATTCTAAAATTATAAGGATTATATAAAGTTCAAAATGTAGTTAATACTATTCATGACCTCTTTTAATGGCATTTTTTTGTACGTCATGGTGTGATTGAACTCGGTGTTGCGTGTAGTGCAAGTTATTGAATTATTTTTAAGAAATAACACACTATGAAATCCTGGGGTGTTACAAATAGGATGATTCCTTTGAGGTGAATCTTCTATATGCTCCTAAGTATCCTAAGGAACACATCTTTGAGACAAACTTATTTACACCAAACTAGATGAAACTACTATACAATAGAAAAATATCAGTTAAAACTAAAAAAAACATAATAAAAAATTGAGATTAAGATAAAGAACTCAAAATATGAGATACACATCTTAACATCCCATGGTAACTTAAGTCTCAACATGGAAGGATCTGGGAACCCATTCATCACAACCTACCTCTCATGTTCTGACTATAATATCTCCAATCTACCTAACATCCCAATATAAGGACACTTGAGGAGAAACCCTCTCTAATACCAAACTATGACTAACATAACCTAGATACCCTCACAAACTGGTACCCAAATTGAATCTCCACATATCTGAAGGGTATTCCGGATCCCCATTTCTGGAGACTGGTTCTCAGTTATCAAATAATAACTAGTGGGAAGAATTTTGACATACATGAAGCAAAAAAAATATATATTATATATATAATGGAGAAAAAAATTTAAGAGAGAAATACATGTTATTATTTAAAGAATATAATGATATTAGTACAACTCAAAGTAGTCATAAAAATAAAAAGTACATGTCCAACATCAATGGACAACTAGAACAAAAAACGTCTACTTCATGTGATAGAATTGCAAAAATCCCACAATCTCACAACTAGCTACCCAGACATAGCTATCAAAAAATTTCATTGCCTCACCAAAAACCTTTACTTTACCTGCATCAAAATACATTCAATATTCTATGCACTATTGATGGGGTGCATGTGTTTTGATCTAAAAACCTCAGTATGATCCCAGCTTGGTGTTTGATAACATGTCTCTGTATAATTGTCTGAATATGTTTTGCTTAATAGGAAAAAAGGAATGATAAACAGTTTAATAATATATTTATCAGAATCATGACAAAAAATTTATTTCTCCTTTTTCCACATTTGCAAAACCATCCAGGTAATATAGTTCCAATTCATTCCATATATTGAATCTCTATAAATAATCCACCACATATCATATCAAATCCTCAGTAATACAGTCTAAAATAGTACATTCCAAAGAAGAAGTAAAATTACCCCATGGATTACTATAGATAAAGATATCTTGGACACTTATACCCTCAATATAGATAATTGTGTGCATCGATCCACTTGAGATATGAATTGAATCTAGGAAGTAGAAGAATAACCCAAAAAACAAAAACCTCTTAATAATTATATCAAGCCCATAGACTAATGGGAATTGAATGTAATGTAACACCCCATGAGTGATTCCGATGATAGTATCAACAGACGATGCCTATTACTGCACCTTCCACCTAAGTACCCAAGAGTTCTTATATTCCCTATTTTCCAAACCATTTCTTCAAAATAATTCTATGAAATCAAATTCAAAAATGCATTTCACAAAGTATTGAAAATACAATAACTTTTCCCAAACCAAGGCAAAAAACATATTAAAAAAAAACTATTTTCCCCTCAAACAAATCAAAAAATTAATCATTAAATTTCATTTTTATAAAAAAATTATAAGGATATAGAAATGTGGTTCATTAATCATACATTAGAGATGAAACCACCCACCTCACTCTCAGGTCACACATGACTGTAATTGGATCCATCAATAATGAAGAACTAAGTAATGACAAAAAAACAGTAGAATAAATCCACATATATAATAATTGATTCAATTCAGATAAAGTGTCGATGGAGTTGAATGATCACATTATTCCAAAATGAAACTCGCATGCTGCACCAAAACCAACACTAGGGTTTTCCTATAATGGGATATTTCATGTATGATCTAGAAGAAATCAAGATATTCATCATCACTGATCAATATATCGAGAAACGTAGCACAATGGTGCTACCATCATCAAAGGAAAAAAGTAAACTAAGGGAATCCTTACCTAATGAGATAAAACACCACAACCCTGAAGATTGATCACCAAACAAAGTGACCTCGAAGGTGTAGAGATCTCCAAAATTTCTTGGAAAAGCTCCTAGGTTGAGAGAAAAAGTGGTTGTAGAAGAATGAAAATAGAAATCAGTCATGTAGTTCCCTAAAATCACTAATCACATGATTTACATGGTGTTTAACACCATTACCTATCCCTGTCATCGAAAAAGGTCTAAAATGATGAGAATTGTGTCATATTTTTTAAAAAAACTAACTTTTACCAATATAAGTTGGGACCAAAATGCATTGTGTGTAATAATTTCAAAATGTGTGCCAAACTCACAGATTCTTCCTAAAAAACATTACACAATGTGCAATCACATTACAATATGTGTATTTATCTTACAGACTATAAAAAGTCTAGTTTTATAGCATAAAAATCTAAACCACACCTGAAATAATATGAACACGTGGAGAACCCTATAAAGAAATTAACAAATTTATAACCAAATTCCATTAATTCAAAGAAAAATATATCCCCAATCATTATGTCATTTTCCCCATAAAACTATATTGATCCATGGGAGTCCCAAAATGCACCCAATAAAAGAAGAAATTTACAAGATAAAAATGAAATACCTAAAAGTGGTAAATTAGATGCTATGCTAAATGTAATGATTATTCATATATTAAGAAATAATATTTATGTATGATAATTATATGTCAGTATACATAACATCAGTATACCTTGGAAATGTGGAAAAAATGTTTGTATACGAAAATGATAAAATTGTAGACAAGAAAAACTTCCATGTTTAATATTGTGAAGAAAATGGCGATGCTTTATGTTATGAATGATGAAAATGTTCAGGATTTGTTTTTTAAACAAAAAAATCATTTTTAACATCCATACCTCATGAGAAATAATTTTAAACCATTGTAATAGAGGGTGATGTAGGGCTCCACCAAATAATAAATTATTCATACATTCACCACATGAAATAAATCGTTCTGCATATAATAAATAACCCACTATAATAAAATTTATTTTATATAATTTTCAATTATATAAACATATGGAAATAAATTATAATTCAATCATAGCATGATAAATTCATGGAAAATTATTGGGTATCCATATATATTAAGTAACTTTTTAGGTAAATATCCTCCAATTAAGATTATTAGGTATGTGGTATTTACATTAGATATATAAAATGTATATGATTAATCAATAATTAAAATAATTGATCGACATATGAAATCTAGGTGAACACTATTTAATCAAAATATAAAAATATAATGTGTTTAAAGACGAAAAGCACTGAGAGAAGATTCATGTTTATACATAGTGGATGATCTGGAAATCGAAAAACAACAATGGATCTCCATTATTTTAATCCCTTAAAATATTATATGTAAATGTATATGGTAAATCATGAAAAATAGTTTATGAATAAATGAAATCATTTTGTGATAATTCAGAAAATGGAAGTGAACCATAAATGAATTTTTTGAAAAAGTTGTTAATGTTATGAAGATAGAAAATTTTCCTATTCCTTTTAAAAGATATTTTATTTGAACTGCGATTTATTTTTTTTGAAACATTTTCCATAAGTAATTCCCATTAATAGGGCAATGAAAAAATTCATAATGTTATATTTAGAAAATTTGGAGTGAAAGATAAAATAATTTATTCAGAATGGAAAACCATTAAAAATTTTAAAATACCTTTGATGAAAATCACATCGTAAAAAGTGATAACAAAACATCATTTTGGAAAGTGGAAAATGGAGCTGAGAAGGACACATGAGAAAACAAATAATTGAGTTTGGACACATGAATTAAAATAATGGCTGGAATTAAAAATACTGAGAATGATTAGAAACCTTTATTAAAGAGGATAATAATTATTCTCAATAATAATACAATTTTTTTATAAAGAATTTATTCAAGATAAAATAATTCAATTAAAAAGTTATTTTCACTCAAATTGGTATATAATTTTCCATGAAATAAATTATTAGTGTGTGAAACAACAATCATGTAATTAATATGTTTATAAAGAATCATTTTAACTCAACAGATGTAGTTGAGTTAAAATAATCCCTTACAATAATGGAATTATAAAAATAGAAAGTAAATATGTGGGTTAACATGAAATGGACATTAAAATATCCGGAAATTAATCATATTTATTATACATTAAGGTTATAGTTATGTAAGTAAAACATAGAAAATAAATGAGTGTGAATAGTATCAAATATGTCCCATGGGATTGAAAATAGATTCATATAATCCATACCATGTACTCCATCTTAATTGAAATTCATGGTTTTTGTTTGTGAAATGGAAATCGAAATAAACTAGTTCTTATGCATTTAACGATTAGAAGATAATGTATTAATAAATATATTAAATATTAACCAAAAACATTCATAATATTTAAAAAAAATATAAAATACATAATTATTATATTATATTATGATTATATATTATTCTTTATTAATTCTTGATATAATTTTTATATCATCTCTCACAATGGGGGTAAAACTGACCCAAATAAGAGTATATTATAATGATATAATGAGTGATGATTTTTTATTTAATTATAATTTAACATTTTCTAAGTCATTAAAATTTCATTATTATCAAATATCTTCTTTATATTCTTTCTTAAAACCATCCTTGATTGGTGGTGATGATAATTGAAATTCTTCATTTATAGAGATGGTTGTCTGAATGTATGTATGATTTACAGTTCCTTATCTCAATAAATGTTATTGAATTAATTTATATAGAAAATTATCAATTTATAAGAATAATTGTGACATGTGAGACTTATTCATTAATCAATACAATCAGTTTCTCTTTCTATGATAGAAAATGATGAATAAATAACATCAGTTTATGGAGGTGGTTGCGCGCATATATGAACGATCAATTTTGTTTTGTTTTATATAGTGGATGAAAATTAATGAATAATGGTTCATTAATTAATATAATAGAATTTAAATAAATTAATAATACTTAGTTAATTATATTATTGTGGATAAATGTGTTTTTAAGAGGGATATTAAGGATAAAATACTAAGGAGTAAGTAATACTAATGTTGAGAACTTACAATTTCTCTTGGAAATATTTATAAAAATTGAGGCCTTAGGATATCCAATTTAGATTAAATACATATAAAAATGAGATAATATTATATGGGATAAAAAATAAAAAATTTAATAGAGTGAATTAGAATAATTATGAGTAAAATTGAGTGTTAGAAGTGATCTCCTTTTATAATTGATGATATGGGAACTTTTAGAAGTTCCCAATACATTTTTAAAATGGTATGCCTCTATTAATGGTCAAAATATACAAAAATATAAAATAATTAAGTGTGGGTTTATTATGTACCTATAAAGCCACAAAAATTAATGTTAAAACATGTTTTAAACATGTTTTTTTCATTTACAATTAGCGCTTTATACAACCATTTTAGTTTTTATCTTTATAACTTATTTTAAAATAAGTAATTTATATAATTAAAAAAATAATAGATAACACCTATTACAAAATTTTGGTGTGATAAAACTTAATTAAATCCTCATATAATTTAGTTCAATTTCTAACGAATATAAAATTAATTTTTTTTAATATATAAAAAAACAAATTGTAATTTTTTTTGGTTTTTGCCATTAAATGTTTATAATCTTATTAAAAAGGTATTGAAAATTATTTGAGTGAAAATATATTTTTAATAAATATGTAAACAGAATATTAAATTAATTATATTAAATATATAAATTTAATTTATTTTAAATAAATTATAGGCCCTTAGTAAAATAATTATTTGAATATAACCCATTCAACATTATGATTGTCATTAGCTTTACTATTAGTAATCACAAATTAATGCTAGAAAAATTAAACCCATTACATAATATGTAAAGTTTGATCTAAAATATAAAATCAATTTTATATATTTAATTTCCATAATTGAGGAAATCTATTTTTTAATATAAGATAATAAAAAAAATTTATAATAAAATATTAATTCAGATTCTAAAATGTTAAATAAGGGTTTTAAAAATTAAACATTGTGTTTTTAAATGATTTATTACTTTATAAATATATATTTATATATAAAACCATATAAATACATTGAAGTAATTTTTATATTATAATAATCTCATAAAAGTTATTGTATTTGAAAAATTATAAAATTGTTTCACAATTCCCTAGAAAAAATTATTTTAGAAAAAACAAAAAAATTCATACTTCGATAATATTGACATGATAAATTCCAAATTTTATTTCCCATTCATAAAATTAAAATTTTAACATTTTAAAATTTATCTTTTAAATATTAAATATAAATAAAAAATATTTTTATAAAAAATATTTCTTTTTATTTAAAAGAAAAAATGAAAAATGTGTAGTCTATATTGGATAAATAACTTATTTCACTAATAATTCAGGGTTTAAAAGATCTTAATTGATATTTTTATATTCCCTCAATATATTAGCATAAGATCTAAGAATAAAGTAATTTATTGTGGAAGTTGTTGGGTGGTGATTCTGGTTGGATGAATGTCAGGGAAATTACTATGAGCTATAATTTCTCATTAAAATGATTTCACTCAAACCATAATTTTTGGAGTTAGAATTGGGATTTGTCATGGGAAAACCATTTTTAAGATACCACCTTTTAATATTGGAAAAATGAGCTTCACTAGGGAGACTTCCATTACTATATTCCATTACATTTCTTTTTGTTGGTATATTTCATAGTATAGTTACTTCCTTTTATATCCACTAATTTAACAGCTATATTAAAATTATTATTTCAAAAAAATAATTTTTATGTATCATTTTTTTTGTTACATGTAAAACAAGCTATCAAATATAATATTAATTTATAAGAAAAAGATTCCAAGAATTTAATGGTGTAATATATAGTGACTTTTATAAGGAATTAAGAACATGGTGGGGGATCATCGAGAAATCTACATGCTAACTAAAGGATTTTCTATCTTTTCGGTTTAATAAAAATTCCAATAATGAGTTACTGGGAATTCTATGGTCCCCAAGATTCCACTATTAAGCCATTTGGAAATTAGTGGGTTATCAGATATGATATTTTTGTGATTTATATTATAGTGTTCTCCATGTCAGTGTTTTCTATAAATTACTAAATATTTCATTATCCTTAATCAAATGAATAGTAGGGTGATATCTTCATTCCTCTATCTTATTATTTTCAACATTCTTTCTGAAAAGATATCAATAGTAAACAAAATTATGATCTATTGAGTGTGATGGAATTATGATGTCAAGAACAATATATTCATTATGGATATCCATTTATTTTATTTAGTTTAAATATTTTTTAGTAGTTCATTGTTTTTTTTGTAATTTTAAAGAATTAGTAGAAGTTATTTATTATTATATTGAATTAATATTTTACTCATATCTTGTTAGGTGACCTGAAACCATTAATTTTATATAATTCAATTTTTATATTTTATTAAGTTTATATAATGGTTGAATATAACTTGGTATAGCCATGTTATCTTTACTATAGTTTGGTTAATAATTAAATTTATATTTATGTGTTTCTTTGTCATTCAAAATAATTTTACATAGATAAACTAATTGTTTATTGTGTTCTAAAATGGGAAAGACCTTAGGTCCTTGATTGAGTTATAAATTTATTATAAATAAAGAGGTTTTTAAAATAAATTTTTAGTACAATAATTTGTGTGATTAAAGCATAAAACCATTGTTTAGGTAATTAGACATGATACTTGATTAATTAAAGTTGTTTAGAATCTGTAATGTGTTATAAATGATTAATTAAGTATAAATCTATGAGTTGAATTATTTTTTATGATTATTTTTTAATTAATATATGTAATTGATATCCAATTTAATTTATGATAGGGTAAGACCGTGATCCATGTTATAAGTTGGACTAAGATTGGATAAGAAATTTTCAATGCCATGAGTTTGATTATGCTAAAATTTTAAATATATTTATTTATGAGGAGTTTGGATTTTTGATACTAAAATATGTGATGAGATGGAAGAATTTAAATTGGTTTGGGTATGATATAATAAAATATGTCTGTATGAGATTTGTGATATGAAATTTTTAAAGGGTTTTTTACTAGGAACTAGAGAAATAAGGTAAATTTAAAAAATTTGGTAGCTTGATAAGCACACACTTTTTTTTCAGTTTCATATTATTTTAAAATTATATATTCATAATATTATATTTAATTATACATATAAGAACACATTAAATATTAGGAAATGTTTGTGGTTTTTTTTCTATTAATATACTAAATATTTTTATCACACATTTTATTTTAAAACCACATGTACATACATATTTAATTCATCATGATACAGGTATTAGAAAAGGGATTAAGAATAATTTATATATTGAGTTATGGTTTTGAGGATGATTTTCACTAGTCATGGGAATTATTGCAATGGGTCTTCTTTTACTCCCTTATTTTTTCTTGTTTGACTATATTTCAGTTAGGAATATATATATAATGTAGTGGCTATATTTTTTATTACTATATGAAATTTATTTTTATTATAAGGATTATTTGGGATATCATATCATTATAATTTTTTTTGTTTCAATTATGTTTGGTTATTTAACAGGTTGTATTTTATTATATTTTTGAATAACTATTAAAGGGTAAATATATTTCTAAATCGGCTAGTTGAACCATTAGAACTAATATATAACATATAATTATTTTGGAGTGCACAAGAGGTCATGTAAGTATTTTTCTTGAAAACATGGTCATGATTGTGTGGGGAATTACATTATAGTGATAAATAAAAATTATATTTTATGTTATTTATTTTATTTTTAAATTTTTAAGTAAGGGTAGAAATGATAATATATTTCAAAACATGAAATGAAAGGTGGGTTCATGTTCTTAACTATCACACTCATAGAGGAAGTTCATGGTGTCATAGTATATGAGATTGAATTGACTATTTTTGATAGGTATCCTTGAAATCTTCATGTAATTGTTGTTTTATATTTGATCTTTTTTGGAATAATTTTAAAACTATGATGTTTCATGCTTGATGTATTCATTTTTTTAATTTGTTCCCTATGTTGTATGGTTTAGTACACCCAAATAAGTTGAAATAACGCAGGATTTCTTACATATGTGTTTTTTGTTTTCTTTGTTCAGTATATATTTGGAATATATATTTAGTATACTACTAGGTTTATATTGTTTGAAATCCATTAAAAACCATCTGATCCATCTTTCTGTTACGGGTTTTGGAACACAGCATTCCCTAAATTTAGGAAAACCATATAGGTTGATTTTCTATAGTGCTGTAGTGCTTCACAGTGTGATTTTGCACATTTGGAACACAATTTATTAATTCGTGTAACCAAAACATGTGAATGTGTCTTTCTTTTATAGTTTGAGTTACATTGTTGAAAATGGTTTGCTAAATTTTATGGACTAACCATAAAAGTGTTTAGTTTTAATAAAACATATATTTCCATTTTCCCTTCATATTTAGCCTCATTTTTGGCCTTATAGTCCGACATTTTCATTTGAATAGATGAATGGTGTATGTGGGAAGATCTCACTCCCTTCATTGTGGATTATTGACCTATTATCCTTGGATTTCAATCATTTTTGAAGGAATTTTCCCTTTTTATCTTCCGCTTTTCTTCCATTTCTCCCCCGTTATTTTCATTTAATCAAGAACCATAATCATTTTGAAGATTTGGATATGAGTTTGGGATGAGTATAATGACGAGGTTTTTATTATTTAATAATTGTATAGACAAATTCCATCCATGGATGTGTATTCTTGGTTGAAGGATATCCTTTATGTTTGGTCTCCCAAAGAAAGATGTAGATGATTATTTTTGAATTACTTTATATTACATGTCATGATATTATTGAGTGTTTTAGTTATATTATTATGAATTATATATATAATTGGTACCCCTAATGGGCATGTAAACGAGTTTCCTTTGGATTCCACACTTGGCATCAAATAGGAAGTTTATATAAATTTTAAATTATGAATTATAAATTCAGTGTTTGTGGATGAAAATCATTTTATAAAATATATAAGTGGTTCTTTAAAGTGAAATTGGTATTTTAAAAGGTTTTTTGTCCGAAAATGATTTTCAAAGAATGATTTTTTTTAATTTTTAAGTAACTTTTCTTTCTCAAAAAGGGGCATGTTAAGCCCATGTAAATGGGGTTTTACGTCTTGTTAGAATTCATAAATTTTTATGATGATTTTTGGGAAAGGGGTGGTTTTCAAATGGATTTAAATTATAGTTCAAATGAATCAGTTTCAAATTATTATTTAAAGTATTGTTTTATGGAATGTAAAGTTGCATGGAATCGCAAACAGTTTTTAAAAGGGGTTTTTTAAATTTTATAATTGAACTGTTTTACAATTGTAGGACCCGCTCATATGCCTATTTTTGATTTTTTTTTTAATTTAAATTATACCCTAAATATTGTTATTTCATATTTTTATTATATAATGTGATTAATCTAAATGAATAAATTGATAGGGGTTGTTTCTTGTAAGGTTATAGAAGGAAAGATGAGGTTTGTTTCAAATAATTTGAAATTATTTTATATACTAATAATATGTTTCTTATTTTATCATATCCTTTTATAAATGTAATGAGAATATTATTTAACTAATTAGGCATCTAGATAAATGAAATGTCTGTTTTAGATTTTACACTAACTATGGAATATTGCTAAGTTATACAAGATCAGTTCTAATAAGATGGAGTATACGATATGCAGTAGATTGAATTCACCAGGAGGGGTTATGTATTCTGAATAGGCATACAGAATTACCAATATATTAGCATGTTATCTTATAATAAACTTTGGTTTTGTGTTTCAAGTTCATTTTATTTTATATGAGTCTTAATAAGTTTCCCATGATTCATATTTGGTATTTTTTAGATTTTGTTACATGAATTGTTTTTATCCCATGGATTTGACTAGATCACACAATATCATTATTTAATTATAACACTTTAATACTATTTTATTGATATATTGGGTGAAATTAAATTATTATTCTATTTTTATCATTATTTTAAATTTAAATTTAATGTTATCTATAAAATGGTTTTGATTGTTGGGATTTTATGTGAAATGGAAATTATTTTCTAAATAGCATTTGATAAATGGTTTTTTAAAATGAGGGATAAATATGTAGGGGTTGTCTTATGTATTTTATTAACACATTTTAATATTTAAAGAAATATTTTTAGGAAATTATTTCTTTCAGTTCCGTGGTTTGAAACTTATGGTTTTAAATTGTTTATGATCTAATTTTAGAAAGTCTGGTTTCATTGTTTTAAAAATGAGATAAAATATATTAATTGTTCAATTTTTTATTATTTATTGAAAAAAAAAATCTTATTTGATACCTTATTTTCATATTAGAATTTATGATTTATTTTATGAGGATAATTCATATACCCATTTGTGATATCATGCAAAGAATGTTTCCCTCACACCATACATGAACACTATTGTAAATGTATGTATTTCATTATCTTATTTACTTTCTGGTGTCTAGTTCTTGATTTCAGTTATATGTTCACCTTATTCTATGTTTGGAACTATGGTTCTGATGAGTGACCATGGGTCGAGTGAAATATGTTGAGATGTTTTGGTTCTATTTTCTTTTTTTATGTTAATATGAAATATATTCTAGTGTTTTTTTTCTTCTGTACTTGTGTATATACTTCATCTGTGGATTTGTTTTTCAATTTATATTTTTTTTGAATTATTATTATGCTTATACATTGTTTTTATTTTTTATAGTTTGTTTTTTATTACTTAATTTTCATGGATGTATAATTTTTAAATAGGTCATGTGAGTTCCATGGTTTATTCCACTTTTTTATTACATGATTACTATGATTGTGAACCCATTACCTTGTGTGAATTAATGGGAACTAGGAACTTGTTTTTATACCATGGGTATCAATGAATCAATTAATACCTAGTGGTGAATTGGTTTAAGTGACGATTTGGGTTATCCCTGGCTAGTTTATCAAAAATTGTATCAAGAATAAGGTTCTTAATAAGGACATAGGTTCTAAAAGAACTATCTTTTTTTAATGTCTGGTAGAAGGACGATTGGATTGTTAAAACTGGAGAGGTGGTTGTGGGATGAGTCTAACTCGATATTTCTCAACTTGAACCACTTGGTTACATGGGTTTTGGGGCCCTAGATCCTCATTTTTTATTCTTTTCAGATTTAGGTTTGCAATTATTGTATGTTAATCCTCATAGAAATTAATTAGCTGACATAGGGATTTTTCTAATAGTTTTGGAATGAAAATAGAAGAAGGAATCCAAATAATGTGGTCGAATTTGTTAATATAAACCACTATGTATTAACCAAGAACTTGATTTCATAAACATTTTCAAAACTATTACATGATTAATATTTGGTCTGTCAGGCTATTCATCTAAGTCACGAATAAATTTTCTATCCATTTATTTTTTTTACTAAGACCCCTTGATTCTTGAATTATTTTGGGTGATCTTTACATTGATAGAGTAATAAAGTTGGGTATTGTGATAGGTTGATGGTGTTATGTTAGAATTTTTGTTAATGTTTTTGATATATATTTTTATTATTTTATTTCCATGAAAGTGATTTTGTGTGCGAAATTGGATTTCAGGGAAAATGATTTTGGTTAGAAAGAAAGACTTGGGTCATGTTTTTTAAATGGATGAGGTATTTAAGTTTTTTTAAGTGGATTCAATTTTCATGAAACATGGAGATCTTTTCTATTCAGTAAAAATTGATCAGTTATTCATTGGTAGAGTATTTTTACCATCTTGGATTGTGTTTCCTAGAGCGTTCATATTAAAAATTGAAATTTAGAATATTTTAAATTGTTTTTTTGAAGTGTGGTTTTTACCAATAAATTATAACTTTAAATATATTGGAATATTTTCTTATTTTTATATAACTTTTTGGGTTTAATAATATTTATAGGGTTTTTTGTTCCTTAAACCATGATTATTGTTTAATTGGTGAATGATTTTCAATTTTATTTACATGGTTTAAATGTTTTGAGATGGTTAATTGATTTTATGGGAGCATTTTTTATTTTTAAAGTTTGGGTTTTGACTGTTATTTTCAAATTATGAATGTTATTCCGTATAGTTTTATAATAGAGGTAGAATGTTTGAGTGCTTGGATATTTTTTAATGACGTTCTTTCTCTGGACAAGGGTTTTTGGGATCTTCTATAAGGGGTCATTAGTTTAAAATAATAGTTTTGATTTTTTTTATTTAATAAATTATGATTTTGGATTTGTCTACCAAAAAATTGGCACTGTTTTATTTTTTTATATACATGACCCGATTGAGATCAGGTCTTACGTTATTTGAAGTAATCCACCAAGAATGGACTTAATAAATGGAAGAGTTTTCATCTATAGGGGTATAACCTTTTTTTGTTGCTCTACGCAAGATCTAAATGGATTAGTAGGTGTTTTATTTTCTGTCTTTGTGGTAGGGGTGATCCATATAGTTTCTTAAGATAGTGTTTTCTGAGAGGGTTAATTTGGACACCAATTATGTCAATCAATGTAGTATTTGTTGGTGAGCCTTGGTTAGATGACTTAATTAACAAGGAAAAACATTCTTTGAATTTTGGGTGTATTATCAAATTTTTAGGGATCATTTGTGTTGATATTTTTACCTAATGTGTATAGAGAAGTTTTTTTGTATCAACCCAATATTTTACAATATGGATCAATTTAAATTTCTCTTCTTTGATATTTTACATTACACAGAACACTGTTCTTAAAAGAATAATTAAATACTATTATTTAATTATGATAGTTATCACCTATCCATTAGAATTGTGAGAATGAGATATATTAAGTAAATTATGAAAATATATTTTATACATGTATATATAATCAATTAATTGGTTACCAATTAGTTATAAATGAAAACAAAAACCAATTGAACATAAAGGATTTTTTTCAAAAAACAATTTTTATGCCCAAAAGGGATTATTATATAAATAAATTTTATTAATCAATATTAGTGAAAAATATAAATGAAATTTATATGGTACATATTTAATAAAATGTTTTTAAATTCAACTAATATTATTGATAAGATTAATATATGAATAAATCTAATTTTAAGTTTAAAAAGATATATTTTATCAAAGGCAATTTTACCACCTTTTTTTGGTGCACTTATTTTAAATATAAAATTTTAAGTTTTTGTAATTTATTTTTTAAATAGTAAACTTTATTTTCTAAATTTGAATATAAAGATTTAATTGGCCTATTTTTTTTATTTTTCTAATATGTTTCATATTTTGATAAATAAAAAAAATACTACATATTAATTAAAATTTTCATTTTCGTCTAATTTATATATATATATAGTTAATTTATATTTTAAATTATTTTTAATATATAAATATTTCATTTATAAAAATATAAATCCTATGTGTGTCTTTATAATCAATTTCTCATTGAAATTGGACATAAAAATATTTCAATCTTTTGAACATGTTTACATTAAAAACTTATTGTTTCAATATGTTTGCATTATTAATTATAAATTAAATTCTGAACCTTATATCAATTTAATTATGAAAAATGGATTCCATATTTGTAATTATAAGGTCCAAATTTATTAAATTGGTTCATTTTATTTTTTGTCAATATGAATAATAACTTTGGAAATTTTTTTATTACCACGGTAAATGATAAATTAGGCAATTTAGGCTAAATATAAAATGATAAAGATTAGAAAATTACCCTAAAATTTTCATAAAAATTATTGTATGATTAATATTTGACCTTCAACACCTAATGTTTTAAATTTATTCTTTTATTGGACACTTTTCCATGAAAATGACTTTTATATTATTTAAATTAATGAAAAATCACAAATGTCACTTTCGTTGTCATAAACGTTTCTAATGTGTACATATGGGGAAAATGGCCGTTTTTAATGAATTTAAGTGTCAGTTTTAAACATAATAAACATATTTTAATTATATAAATTTATTTAAAAAAATTTGGATCCATTTTTCGGAGGTTATGATATTTATAATATTTTATTTAAGGAAAAGAAAACAATGTCCCATTTATGTTTTAATAAAAATAGATTTTTTTACTATGGTGTTAATCCAAAGATTTATTAAAATATATATTTTTTAAAAATATAAAATATATATCTAGATCATTGTTTTTTTATTTTTAATTTTTGGTGAATAAATAATTACGTTAAATAATTATAAAATGATAATGAAATAATTATTTTATTAATGAAACAATCAAATAAATGATATTTATATTATTCAAATAAATATAATTTTAATTAATTAATGTACTAAAATATTGTTATGGATTAATATAACATATTATGAGTGTATTGAATATTTTGCTTCAAATATATCTATCTTTCTTATTTTCCTTAAGTCCAAAGTAATGAATAGTGTCTAATGATATTTTATCATAATAATATTTTATTATGTTATTAAAAAATCATAAAAAATCACTAAAAATAAAAAGTTACTATTATTTGGTCTAATATATCATAAATTATTAATATATTATTTAGTTAAATTTTATAACTCAAAATTACAATCTTTAAATATTAAATAAATTATCACCATAATTAAAATTAAATTATGTTAATTTCGTGAATCAAAATTATATGGATTAAACGAAAAATGAAACATGTAGAATTTTTATTTTAAGATAATATTAAAACCATATCTTATCTTATATTTTAATCCATTGAAATTTTGTTTTATTTGGATATAATATTAATTTATTATAATTTCATATTTTGAGGATTTCCAAGATTGGCCCACACCTAAATTATAAAAGGTCACACCTTACATCATATCATTTCACCACCTTGAGCCTCTTATATTGACAAACTTCTTCCCATTTATCCTCCTAAAACCATTATTAAATTTATGGAGGTCCTTTATTTCCCTATAGACTATCTTTAGATCCTTTGAGAAGATATGTAAAAGAAGTCTCCAAAAGAAGAGGTAATCATTTTTACCAACTCATTCAAATTAATTTATTCCTTTAATTCAACTTGATGCGTTGTTTCCATTAAAAAAATAATAAATCCAGTATCATTTATATAGTAAGGTTTTATTATTATTATAAAACAACCATATTATACATTTTATCCATCTTACGAAAAATGAAAGTACCGTATGTGCATATATACGACTTATATTTCCCCGCAACGGTGTAATTCATTTTATATGTTCAACATTCCAAAAATGGTTCTATAAATCTAATTAACTATTAAATATGATATTTATTACATTAATTTTATTATGTATATGTTTTATCTACACCCTATGTTAATGAACTATGACTTTCATGAAAAAATAAGCATGATACAACAAGACAATTACACATCAAATAATGAAATAAATAAAATATTATTAATAAATGAGTTGTAAAATGTTGTAAGGGGATAATATAAGATATGTTAAATATTATTATTATTATATTATAAGTTAAAAATATGTTTAAAAACGAAATATAGGTGGTCCAAACATGTTTTAAGGAATCTGAACTTGAGGTAAGGGATTTCTTAACTCAATTTTCATTCAATGAGTTATACATCTATGTCATTAGTTATTTTATGCCAATAATATGTATAAAATGACCCTTGATTTGTTTATAATATATATCCAATTTTATTTTTTTGGATTTATATTTTTCATACATAATTATTTCATTGATTTATCCTCACTCCAATGATATGATCTTTGTAAGGGGTTCCTCATCTTACTTTTATTTCTGTGAGATATGCATTATTCAACACTTAATTTTCAAGTGTGGTTTATGTATACTACCCTTTTATATATCATATAATGAGTCTATTTATATTCATGGTATTAAGTATTTCATTTGATTATTTTTAATTTTATGGGGAATAAGATTCTATTGATGAAAATGTGGTAAGGGATATTCTCTGAAGCCCTATTTTTTCCTTCGAGTTAATCTTTCTCTATCTTTACCTAAATGTAATTCCTATTTATTTTTATATAATTGTTTTAAATTTTCTTTATATGTTAAAAAATAATTTATCCATATCAATTCTTCCTTCATTGATGATAATTACATATTTTTAAAAGATTCCCTTCTTAATTCCTCTTGATAAGAAAACTCGATTAAAGGGAACTTCCAAATTTCTTACACATTTTCAAGTACACTTCATAATCTATTTTATGCCAAAAATATTTTTATAAAATCCTTATTTTTTATCATGAGTAACTATCTTAGTTAATTTTTTGTTTTTATACAAACAATTATGCCATTGTACGCTTGAAAGTATGTTTTACATTTTCCCTTAAACCACACCAAAATGGAACATTCTTAAAGTTTCTTAAAATTTTTTTGTGTTACTTCATTTCAATTTAACATAATTTATCATTAATAATTCCAATTTACTATTTTGAATCCATGATTTAATAGATATTATTTTTTTATAATCAATATACCATTGTTATATAAAAAGTTTACAGTGATTATTATTTGATTAACTGGGAGATATTGATAAATATATATCCTTTATTTAATACAGATATTTGATGCAAATACATATTATTTATTAATTAAATAAATTATTTTATATATGTGGATTTATTTTTACTGGTATGACATGGGTTGGAGACATGTTTGTACAAGCCCCACGAGTTTGGGACTGATTAATGCAAGCCCTAAGGGTGGGGCCTTACTATAGATAGCCCCTCGATGCATTAGTAGTCTCATAAGATGAAATAAATTAATGAAAAAACCTTAAAAATGTTTTTCAATCTGAATCATAGGGGTTTCTACTCATATAATTAACTCATCTTGATGGTATAATGGTTCACGTTCCAGATGCATGATGTCCAATAATTAATAATTTCCTTTATTCATTATTCAATTTCTATTATCCAGAGGATTTTCATTATGAAAAAATATATGGATGTATTTTAATTTTCAGTTTGTTGATTAGAATGTGTATTTCCGTTATTTACCTTTTTATATTGTTTATACTAATAAATTCATGTTATTTTTCATTGTACCAAACCCTTACTAAGAATTCTAGATCACCATTTTTATTTGTTTTCCTTCACTAGGATACGAGGAAGTGCTTTATGATTGAATATATAAGAATTTTCTAAGGGGTTAATGGTGTTATCAAATAAAATACAGTGTCTATTTTATGTTTTAAATGTAATTTTAATTTCATGTATGTATCTAGTTCTCAAAGAATACTAAAATATTCTGTCCGTTGGGATTTGAATCTTGTATATAGTTCTTATGTGATAAAGTAACACACTGTATTCGAGCTTTAGGGGGTCGGGTCCTTACAATTGGTATTATAGGATGTTTGGTAGAAACCCTGTAAACTAGAATTTTGATATCCTAGACTAGGATACATAACCATAAGATAGACTTTTAGTATAACTCTATAAGAACATCCCAAAAAACCAAATTTCTGAGATTATATATGCATATATTTTTAATTTATGTTAACTATTTCACTAGTTTTTGGATACTACATTATTTTTCACAATTTTATAATCTAATATAGTGTATATCATCATTTAGAAAATTAAACTCATATAATGAATGTGAATCTCATCACAACACATGATACAAAGAGTAAGGAGGATCAAATATTTTATTGTATAACGCCAATCTTTCGAAGGGAACAAGTATCCCAAACATTATCATCAAATGAGGAAATAATATCAAGTGATAATGTGGACATGTAGTAATTATCAATGTATTATGGATTTCGGGAGAATAATTAGAATAATAGTACATCTATGAAATTTTTAGATAAAGGAAATAAGAGAAACAATTATTTTCCCACATGTGATAAATGTGGATAGAGCCACCCCCATACTTACTGAAAAGGAATGAGAGTTTATTACAAGTGTGGAGAGAAATTATACTATACTTATGATTGAAAGGGTAAGAAGACATTTACAATATAAAAATATTCAACAACAAGGATATGTGACACTATGAAAATCAATGTCTCAAACATCAAATGAATATACCCCAAAAGTTGATAATGGATCATGGTCAAGATTATGCTACAAACACAGATGAAGAGAAATGATTAATATTCCTGTGTTTAGATTCCTAAATTATTTTATTTTATTATTTTATCAATAATGATCTGCTTATAAGAATCGTGAAATATATAAATATTGTACTATAATAGTTCTTCTTTAAGGAATTGAAAGTGTTTGATGAATATCACCCATAATCTAAAGGAGTGTTTCTGTAATAAGTTCATGACTTGTAAAAGTTTACCCAAAATATGTTCTTGATGTGGAAATATTAAATTTATGTTTATGGGATAATATTGGTGACCATGATGGTGGTTAGTGATTTGATAGTTTATGTTACGCTAGAATTATTAGATGTTTGGTCTTAGATAATATATTCAACAACTTGATATTTTATTCTTAATGGCATTAATGTTTCATAGTGTTTTGAAGAAGATTAAAGTATTAATATATTTGGAATGTGAAAATAAGAGAAAAATTGTTTTTTAAAATCTTATGTTAATTTGATTTTGGAAATTTACTGATCTTCCTTCTAAATGTTTGGCCTTTGAGTTGGAGAAGTATATTTTGGTTGAGTCTTAAGTTTAATTACTTAGGTAATGAACTAAGTAAATAATTATTAGAGGTTAAATTCTTATTTATCACATTTGATAACATATGATAAAAATTTTGGTTTCAGTAAATATTTAAAGGCTTAAGGAAAAATTTATTGACCGTATCTTTCCTAAAAAGTTAATCACGCATCAAAATTCATCTGGAATATCAATTCCATCTTTATGGAATGAAGTGGAAATAGATCAAAGAACAACCAAAGGAAGAGATTATTTTTATTACATAGAAATAAATCAAGTAGGTTTTTATATGTATAGTAAAATATTCCCTTAACTCTAGTAAAATTATTTTGAAATAAAAGCGTTGTCCATTTGGTTTTATTTCTGTGAAATCAATGGCTTTTTAACATATCACAAATTTATGGTTTTTAAATGTTTAACATTTTAATGACTATGTTCTCTATCATTAATCATCAGAATTCGATAGTCATTATTTTTTTTCTATTTCCATGTTTTCACTTCCCACTAATGTTATCCTACTCAAAAGCTTAATTTATTGGCGTCTTTCTCCTTTCCGTTTCCTCTTATTAAAATCATGATTTATTAACCCTATTTATGATGTTGGTTTCCCAAAAAAAATCACGTATCGTCCTCTGAAATTATAATTTCAATTTAAAATTGAGAGGACTCCGTTTATTGAATAAGGGGAGGATTTAAGACCCCAAAATTTTATGGCATGTCTCTTTTTAAATTTGTCTTTATCGATAGTTTACATTAAACCAAACACCAAGTTTAAACAAATGATTAAATATTTTTATTTAATTGTGATAGTTATCACATAGATATTGGAGTAGAGGGAATGAAATAGATTAATAAAATTATGAAAATTTCATGTACACTATTTTATAAAATTAATTCATAGATTACTAATTTATTATAAATTAAAATAAAAAACAACTGAATAGAAATGTGTAGTTTTTTTTATAAAAAACTATTTTTATGAACACAATGAAATTTTAAATTGATAAATTAAATTAATCACTATCAGTGAAAGATATTAATGAAATTTATATGTTATATATTAAATCAAATGTTTTTAAATAAAAATAATATGTTTGATACATGTAATATAAGAATAAATCAAGTTTTATTCATAAAAGATAGATTTTTTAAAATGCATTTTTATCACCTTTTAATGGAATTTTTTTTAAATAAATATTTTTACACTATAATAAATTATATTTTACAAAATAAAATCTGTTTTAGAAATATGAATATAAAAATTTACTTTGGTTGAATTTTTGGTGTTTTTCTGATTTGTTTCATTTTTTGATGAATAGTCAAAATACTATATTTTAATTGAAAACTACATTTTATTATGATTTATTTATATAGTTATATACTATATCAAATTGGGTATAAAGTATATATAGGTCAATTATTATTCAATAAATCCAATTTGGGTCACTATAATCAATTTCACAATTTTATTGTATAAAAAAACATTTCAATCTTTTGAACATTTTTACTTTAAAAACAAATTATTTCATCACATATGCATGATTAATTTTAAATTAATTTCTGAAACTTATGTGAATAAAATTATGAACAATTAACTTCATATTTTGAACCATATTTTCCAAATTTGTTAAATATTCTATTTTTATTTTTATTCAATATGAATAGTAACTATAATAATTTTTATATTACTAGGATAATGGTTAAATTCAGTAATTTGGGTTATGGATAAATTGATAAGGATTAGAAGATTACACTAAAACTTTATAAAATTTTACTTGAATATTTATATTTGATCATTAATACTAATGTTTCTAAATAGAGTCATTTATTGTACGCATTTCATTGAGAACGACTTTTATATTATTTAAATTAAAGAAAAATCACAAATGTCATTTTCTTGGTCTTAAACATATCATATGTCTCAAATGGGAAAATTATTTTTATTGAACTAATATAATTTAAAATAATGAAATTAATAAAAATATTTCATGATATAAATTTATTTAAAATTTTTGGGAACCATTTGGATGAGGTAATGATATTTAGTATATTTTATTTAATGAAAAGACAAAAATGTTACATTCATATTTTAATATCTATATTATTTTCTATATGGTGTTACATAGAAGATATCTTTTACAATATATATTATTTTTAAATATAACATATTTTTTTATATTATAATATTTTTTAAAATTTTTGGGGAAGAAATAATTACCTTAAATAATTATTCAATGATCATCCACTAATTACCTTATTAATGAAACAATAAAATAAATGATAATAAAGATAATAAAATAAATATAAATTGAATTTATTAATGCTGTACGATAGCTTAATAGAATATTATAACATATTATGGGTGTATGAGATGTTTTTTTGAAGCAATATTTCTATCCTATTTTCCTAAAGGCCAAAGTAATGAATAGTTCCTAATGTTATTTTTTCAAAATAAGGTTTTATTAAATTACATAAAAATCAAAAAAATTAAAAAATAAAAGGTGATTATTATTTGGTCAAAATTATATAAAATGATTAATTTATTTTCCTTGATACATTTCATAATTAAAAATTACCATCTTTTAATTTTAAATAAATTGTTAGAATAATTAAAATTAAATTATGCTAAATAAAGTCAACCAAAATGAAATGATTTAATATAAATATTAGACAGGTCAAAATATTATTTCATAATTATATTACAACCTTATATCATCTTATGTTAAAATAACTTAAAATTTTGTTGTATTTGGAAAGAAAATAAATTATTATAATTTAATATTTTGAGGATTTCCAAGGATGCCACTCACCTTAATTATAAAAAGAAACTCCTTACATCATTTCATTTCAAAACCTTGTACATATTAAATCAAAAAATACCTTCCAAATTATCCTTATGGAATCCTTATGCATGTTCTAGAGGTCTAGGATTTCTAGATAGAACATCTCTAGATCCCTTAAGAAAGGATCCAAATGAAGTCTACCGAAGAATAGGTAATCATTTCAACAAACTCATTCAAATTAATTTCTTCTTTTACTTCCACTTGTTGTTTTCCCTTCTAAAATAATAATTACTATATAATATATATAATTATATGTTATTATGAATATAAGACAACCATATAGTACCTTTTATGAATCATATAAAAAATGAAAGCACCACACATGCATACGTACGACTTATAGTCTCCATGTAGTAGTGTAATTTTCTTCTATGTTCATCATTAAATAAATGGTTCTAAAAATATACACAATTATTATACATTATATTTATTACATTAATGGTTTATGGATATGTTTCATCTATAATCTTTGTAATATTACAGTGACATTCAAGACAAAACAATCGTGACAAAACATGACAGTAGACACCCAAAACAGTGAAATGAATAAAATATTATTAATAAACACATGGTAAAATTTTGTAAAAGAATCAGGTATTATATACTAAATATTAACTTTAATTTTATATAAGTTAACAATATTTTTAATACAATTATACAGGATGTTTAGACACATTTTAAGGAAATCGAACCCGAGGTAAGGGATTTTTAAACTCAATTTCCATTCAGGGATTTAAACAACTATGTCATTGGTTATGTTAAGCCAAAAATATATCTGAAATGAACATTGATTGTTTTATATTTTATGTTCAGTTTTATTATGTGGATTTATATTTTTCACACATAATTATTTTAATTATTTATTCTCACTCTAATGATATGATCTTTGTAAGGGTATCCAACTCTCACTTTTATTTCTTTGTGCCTTGTTAACCAAAAATTTCTTGTGTTTGTTGTATGTATACTATAAATTAATATTTCATATCATGAGTCTTTATATATTCATGGTATCAAATATTTCATTTTACGTTTATTAACATCATTGGGAACATGATTCAATTGATTACAATGTTGGAAGGGATTCTCTTTGAACCCCCATTTTTTCCCATTGGATTTCACATTCTATCTCTTTATCCCGATGTATTTCTTCTTTATTTTTATATAATTATTTAATTTTTTTATTCGATCCAAAATAATTTATATAGATCAATTCTACCTTCTTGGATTAGAAGTACCTATTTTTAAAAGGTTAACTTTCCTATTCCTCCCGATAAGTAATATCGATTAAAGGAAACTTCCCAATCTTTTACCCATTTCCAGGTATACTACATAATATATTTTAATCCACCAATACTTTCATAAAATCATTATTTTATCATGAAAAGATATATTAATTTATTTATGGTTTTATGAAAACATTATTCTTATTTTCTCTATAAAGTCTTCTTCATATTTTCCTCTAAACCGGACTGAAATAGCTCATTTATAAAGATTATTTAAGCACTATTTTGAAATGTTTTCATTTAATTTAGAAATAATTTGTTATTAATAATGATTATTTACTATTTTAAACCCAAATTTTCATGGATATTTTTATTTTAGAATCTTTATAAAACTTTGTTATACTGAGTTTACATTGATAGTTATTTAATTAAATGGGGAAATTTAGATATATATGTATCTATTATTTAATAAAAATATTTGATGAATATATATATATATATTATTTATTTATTAAATCAATTATTTTATATATAAGGAATGATTTAGACTGGTATAACATGGGTTGAGGACTATTTAATATAATCCCCATGGGTTGGGGTCTGGTTAATTCAAGCCCTATGGGTGGATCTTAATTATAGATTGCCCCTTGATTCATTAGTAGTATCATGAGAAAAAATCAGTTGGTGAAAAACCCCTTCACATTTATTTCAAATAATAATTAGATAATTTTCTACCCACAGACATAAAATATCTTGAGGGTATAATGGTTTATATACCAGATACATGACATCCAATAATTAAAGATTTCATTCATTCATTATTCAGTTATTATTATCACGAGGATTTTCACTATGACAAAACCTATGGATGTATTTTCATTATTAGTTTATTGATTGGCATGTTTTTTTTGGTTATTTACATTTTAATATTGTTTATACTTAATGATTCAAGTTATTTTCTATTATATCGAACCCTTACTCATAATTTAAGCTCACCCTTTTATTTTTTTCATTGCCCAGGATACCATGAATAGATTTAGGATTTACTATATATGATTGTTCTAAGGGGTTAATGGTGGTCTCAAAGAAAATAATTTTTATATATTATGTTTGAAATGTAAATTAAATTTAATTTATAAATCTAGGTCTCCAATACTACTAATCTATTCTGTCTTTTCGTATTTGAATCGTGAATTTAGTGACAAAGTAATAAAGTAAGATACCGACTCAAAGCTACTGATATGGGGGTCTTTAAATTTTTGAGGTCAAATTTTTATGCATTCCTTGGATTCTGTTTAGTCTCCATTGTGAGAGTGGTAGTTATTTTGGGATATACAAGACTTTTTTTGTTTTCTCCATAGTTCTCTAGCGATGTCTTCTTAATAGTGAGAGCATTAATGAGTTTTAATTTAATGGAATGAATGTGGGGAATTTTGGGTTACATGAAATGGAAATTGGTTTGTATGATTATTTTTTGTTTGGCCTTAGGAGCCACCAAGATGATATTTTCTATCAAGATCACAAGGAAATTTTATTCCATGAGGTTAATCCCGAGTAACCCTCGAAATCAGTTTAATGACCAGTGGTGGGAACACTATTGGTTTTTGGAATGTTGTTGTTAGTTGTGATATCTACATCTTATGGGATATGCTAATTTTAGTTTGTTTGATGACATTCTCTTAAGATATTTTGTATTGTCTTTTGATTAGTTCATTCTTTAGGGATTTGAATTAGTTTCTCAGTGTTTAATTGTGTTTTTTTTATTTTTTTATTCAAATTTTCAATTTATAGAATCATAGTAGTTTTGGTGATTCTATCATAATAAAGGAGGTTCTTTATCGTTCTACCCTTTTTAGATAATTATAAATGGTCATAAAACCTATACCAGGTCTCCAAATATTGAGTCTCTTTTTAAATGGACAATGTTTAGATCTTTCTCAATTTTATTTAATATTGGTTAATGCTTTAAATTTCTCTTTCATGTTATGATAAATTTTCTAGTTCTTTATTTATTTTTGGATTAACATAAGTATTTACTCAACCATTTCCATTTCTTTCATTGACATGAGCATATTTAATGTTTTCGTTTTCTTTTTTCTTTTATCAAGGGCTTTGTAGGGGTAAGAATTTCCATGGTGGGGAGAATCGTGACAATAATGTGTCACTGTTGTTTTATATTTTATATTATTTTAGGATAATTATTTTTTTTGATGTTTTGAGCTTGAGATATTATTTTCTTGTAGAGTATCCCTTTGTTTCTCGATATAGTATGCATATTTATGGGAAGAGAATTCATGGTTTCTGGTGTGAGAGTTTATTAACTATATATTTTCAATGCAATGATTTTATGAAAGTTTAGTGAAAATTTGTGTTCAAACCATGAAAAATTAATTGAAAACCATGAAATAATTTATAGATTTAGTGTTTTAGAACATGAAATTTACAATAAATCATTTAGGGTTTCACATATGTATAATAGATTGGGATTTTTTTATTTAGGGAGTATAAATATTTTTTTATTCTTTGGTTTTGAATTATCTATTTAATGAAGAATATGATATTCGTGTCTTCCTGGAAATGGTATATGATTATATTTAAATTTCCTTTTATTACATGTCATGGTATACTTGAGTGTTTTAATTTTTTTATATGGATTATTTATATATATATACTACCAATAATGGGGTTTAAATGGTTTAATAATGGATTCAACACTTTGATTGAGAAATTAATATTTAATGGATTTCAGATTATTATTTCTAAATAAAGTGTTTTTGTGTGCCATGTGTTTTATAAAATTCCCAAGTTATTCTTTAAATATAAATTAGAATTTTAAAGGGTTTCTTCACGCCAATTTAATTACAATGAAGGTATTTTATGATTAAAAAAAAGTCAAAAATTGGTGTGTTAAACCCATATAAAATGGGTTTTTAGCTAGTCATTTCTTGTGGTTATTTAATGGTGATTTTTGGGAAAATAATGTTTTATAAATGTATTTTAATAATATTTTAAGCGATTTTTTTAAGGATAATTTGAAGTTATGTTTTTTAGAAAGTAATATGGTTTGTAATCTGATTTTTTTTTTGAATTTATAGTTTGAAAATTTACATATGATTTTTTTATGATTGTGGGACTCTTTCTTGAGCCCCTTTTTGTTGTTTTGTTGAAAATAGTAACCCTGAGGGGGATGTTTCCTATTGTTCTTATATTATGTAATGTTGTGACCTGAATGAAATGAAAGGGGAAATTTCTTGTGATGGTCTATGATTTAATATGAGGTTTATTTAAAATATTTTCAAGGATCATTATATACTGATCACATGTTTTATTATTTCCTCTTATCCATTTATCATGTAACACCATAAGATTGAGTGAAATATTTTTTTGAATAAATTTATTGTAAAGACCCATAAATTTCAAGGAAATTTTTTTGATAATTTCTTTAGTATTTTACGAGTCTATGTTTTCTAATGGCGCTTGATTCCGAGGTCCGAAGTTCCCGGAATGATCTGTCAAAGTTTTGTTAAACTTAAATTAACACGTGTAAGCAGTTTTCCTGAAAAAGTGGAATAACTCTTGAATGGTTGCTCGGATCAAAAATCCGAGTGCACCGTTGCGCTCAGGATGGCGGGATTACCCTAGGAGAGACTTAATTTTAGTCGGCGCGGGCCTCCTATGAGAAATCCCAAAAATGGATTAAATGTAAATAAAATAATTAAATAAATTATTTTATTTTTCAAATGCTTATAACTCAAAAACGGTAGCTCAGATTAAAAATCCGAGACCACCACTAAATTCCTGAGGGCATGCTTTATTTAATCAGATACTAACTTTGGCTGGCACGGGCCACCAAGAAAAGTTAGTTTTTGGCCGCAAATAAAATAATTAAATGACAATTATTTTATTGTAAAATTCATAACATCTAAACAGTAAGTCGTATTGAAAATCCGAGAGTACCGTTGGGTTTTTTGGGGCGTATTTTACCAAGGAAGAGCCTATCCTCGACCGATGCGGGTCGAGGGTGACTGATGATAAATTTCCGAACTTTCTTTTCGGGTACGTTACGTAAATGTACGTTCGGAATTTTATAACATTTGAACTAGTGATCAGAATTGAAATCCAAGGACACTGATGAACTAACAGTGCCGGTATTCGCTTAAGGAGACCTTTACCGCAGTTGCGTTTTATACGGTTTGAATGTTAATTTTTTGGGGATTTGTAAAAAAAAAATGGTTGTGCACCATTTTATTTATTTGGGTGGTAATATCCTCTAAGAATAAGTTAGGGGTGGGGCCCACACCCCACATAACCTCCCATGGGAGGATATTTTTTTTGAGGTGGGGCCCGCACGAGGCCTAACCCTCCACCTCCCTTAAACCCCCCTTTAACACTCCCTTGCATTTAAATCTGCCAAGTCCCCCCTAATTAAGAAATCTCTTCACATTCCCCACTCCCATTAATTATGCCAACACTTTATTTAATTAATGTGGTTTGAATTTTGAATTACATGGGTTAATATAATAATAGCCATAGTATATTATTTTAATTTGGAACTTTCATTGTGTTAAGAAGAGTTGGGAGAGATCTATTGAGATGGATAGAAAAGTGTTCCTCTCTTCATCGAAGAAAAACTTTCTCGATGAAGAATGCTCTGCGATTCGAAGAACGTGAAGTCGCCAACGCCAATTCCTCCTTGGATGCACCCCGACGTCCACAGAATCGACGTCCGATCTCCGCGACGCCCGACGTGTGGCGGCAATTATTGAGGTAGGGTTTTTATTTATGTATAATTTAATTCCCTTGTTTCTTTCATTCAAAAATAAAACAATGAATGCAGATCAACTTGTTGTCATGTTGATCCATAAAAGTTTTAATTACGGGTTGGGGATTTTGGTATGCTTAAATTTTATTTGAGGGAACGTGGAATAGTTTGCTTCAATTTTATTTAAATAAAATTGATTATTTTTTGTTCTTTATAAAACCCTGTTTAAACTTGGTTATTTTATAACACCTAACGCAGAGGGCGTGGGCCGAACAAACACGTCCCGACCACCCTCCGCAGATTGTTGTTAGTGCGCGGATTGACAGCGACGATGCAGCGGGTTCTGGGTTCGTGTACATGGGTGTAGACCCATGACGGATGGAGCACTACTGTGTGACATTGCAGACCCGCGGTACTCATCCGGAGAGTACCTCTGCAGGCTATTAAGGGGTGTGCACTACTGTGTTTGGGTGGCATACCCCGGTGGGAAGCACTACTATGTTTGGGTGGCTGACCCGTGGTACTTGACAGGAGGAGTACCTCAGTAGTCTTAGGTTAGTGAGTAATACCTCGGAGTCATGAGAGGACCACTGTACACTCCAGAGACGAGGCTCTTCAGTAGTTACGGTTTCGATAATGAAAATCCTGGTTTGAGCTGAGTCTATGACCTTTGTGTTTACCTCATGATTGAGATGGGTCACTTGATAACTTAGGTATATGTATGGGAATATATCTAAGAAGTGGTTATCCATTGATTTCATAACATTTGTGTTTCTTCATGATTGAGATGGGTTACTTGATAACTTAGGTATAAGTATGGGCTTATACCTATGTAAGGGTTATCTGTTGAGATCCTTCTTTGTGGTTATCCTTGTTGGATTTAGTGAGACCTTGAGAGTCTCGGGGTCCCTGCTGATTATCGTTTACTCACCCCTGCACGGGCTATGCCCGCACCTCGTTGTGTTGGTTGCAGACGATGGATAGTGATGACGGAGGCTGAGTGTTCGAGGACTGGATGGTACCCGGAGGTGGAACACACGGCGATTCAGTATCCCGAGGTGGACTTCATAACGAGACGATACTCGGAGGAGGTTTACGGGTGAGAGCATTGTGGAGGCGATCTGTACCTACCCTTCAGGTAGGATCTGAGGAGGACGACCCAGGAGATTCTTCTATTCTTCCAGCTCTTTGTCTTTTCTATTGTACATTCATTCAGTTGTAGTTGTACTTTCTGTTGGGTTTGTATTCTGGCCCACTTTATTTTCAGCACTTTCTTTTGTACTTAGTGTATTACTTACACTTGTACTCTGTGATGTTTGTTTTCCTATTATAAAGGAAATGCCTTGCCAGTTATTGGGATTTACGCCTTTGGTGCTAGTCGCCTGCCCCTGACCTATGGAAGGCGGGCTTGGGGTAGTCACAGCACGGGCCCCGAGGACGGGTTGTGGCATTTATTCTTTAAATTATTTTTCTTTATATGTGACAATGTTTAGATTCAATTACGTGAAACACCGAGTATAGATTGTTTTACATGTAACAAAAAGTATATATTTCATTACTTGTGATGCCAATTTTATCATGTTTTACATGAAACATTGAGTTTTTCTTGCATAAAATACAACACCTCATTTAAATGGAACATGACATACTATTAAAATTTTATTATTTAACAAAAAAGTTATCCAATAACCATTAGAAGTGATGGTACAAATTGGATTAAATAAATTACCAAAATATCTGGTTAAAACATGTATATATAATTAATTTTTTTGAACAATTAATTATAAATAAAAAAAATCGTTTACCAATAATGTGAATATTTTCTAAAAATAAATTTTTTTGAGAAAAAACATGTTTTGTCTTAATAAATTAAATTAATAAATTTTGGTTAATGATTTTAAGGTAGTTTATATATTATATATTCAAAAAAATATTTAACATTTATCTTATGTGTTTTATAGAAAAATGTAATAATAAATCCAATTTTATGTTTAAAAAGTGTTTTTCTAAAAAAATGTTTCGTCGCCTTTTTAAAACATATTTTAAAACAAAATTTCCCACTTTTATAAAATTTATTTTAAAAAAATAATTTAGTTTTTGATTCCAGAATGATAAAATTATTATAGGGTGAATTTTATTGAGTTCTCTAAGATGATAAGTTTTGTATTAAATAGTGAAAATACAAGATTTTATTAAGAATTATCATTTATTTTAAAGAATTTAGATACAAGAAAATTTATTTAATATTATTTCAAACATAAAATTAGTTCAATTATATATCTTTTAATCTAATTTATTCATTTTATTATATTACATATTTAATTTCATAATTTATTTATTTAATGTTTGAACATTTTCACTTTGGAAAATAGCACTTTCGTCACATCTCTATGATTAATTTTATTTTAAAATTTGCAACATATATTTTTTGTAATTTAGAAAAATAGATTCTATATTTTTATTCATAACACTTTATATTATATAATATGGTCAACTTAGTTTTTTAACATAATGAATAGTAAAAATATTAAAAATTATTTACTATGGTTAAGGTAAAAAATGGGTTTACTGAGGGTTAAACACTAACGGTAAGGGATAAAAATCAGCCATAAAATATTCAATTCACTTTGGATGGAAATATTTCAACGTTATATATTTTTTTTCAATAATTTTCCATGTTATATATTTTTGGAATGTTAAAAATGAGGGTATACCCTTTCCTTTAAAAAAATTACAAGTGTGACACTATCATACTTACGAAAGGCCACCCACTCTCCTATGCTCTTCACAATTAAAAACATTGGTTCTGAAAATAATTGAAAAAAATACCTCTATGCTTCCATCCTATTATCCTAGATTCTTTAGTTTGGTCAATGACCCATCCTAATAAGCCTTCTGTTGCAAACTGAAATATGTTTTCCAAAGAAGTGGAAACGTCCCTAACTGAGCGTTTTTTTATTTCTTAATCCAAATCCTTTAGTTTTTAGTATACGATTAATATATAAAAAACTATAGTATAATAAATATAATTATATGTTAATAAGTATTTTTAATAAACTAAACCATTTTTATCTTCTTTCAAATGGGTTACGAAAACATCATTCGTGTGTACGATGAACTATCGCCTCGTGAACCGGTGTTATTTGTTTCCCATCACCACCAATCACATATGAATATAATGATGGATTTATTATTTATATAAGATATTTCTGACATTATAATTCATTTGTTTCATGATGTTACATGTTTTTTATTTCCTCCCACTCTATAGAAATAAGATAACATCGCTCGTCTGTACGACGAACTGCCTTCTCATGAAGTGATGTGATTCATTTTTCACAGACAATTTCATCGAAAATTAATAAAGACAGGTTACATAAAAATTTGTTATATATATGAAATAAAAATGTTTATTTAAATTTAATATATTATTTAACTTTCTTTTATTTCATCTTTTTAGAAAATGGAATCATCGGTCTTACATACAGATAGACTATCATCTCCATTAATGGTGTATTTCATTTTCTATCTCTAGATATTATTGAATAATATAAAATAATAATATTCAAAATATATATAATATTTATATCATTTTAATATTTTTTATATGTTGAATCTATGGTCAAATAAAGTGGAAAAATAGAAAAATCAAAACACACGCTAAACAGAGTAGTTATTACCCAAAATATGAGTTTAACAAATAATTGATAATAACCTGGTAATAAAAGAAAATATGTAAATAATATAAGGTATGATATATATATTAATGGTTATGTAATAGATGTATAATAAACATATATTTATTATACTTTAGTTTTGAGTGTATACTATATAATTTAATACTTAAGGTAAGGTATTACTATCTCACTTTTTACTTTTATAAGACTCATGCCGTATTATGAACCTATATATTTTATATTGTATATGTAATTCCCATAGATTTAGTTTTTGTTGATTAACCCAAAATTATTGGTATTTACATATCAACTTTATTATATCTCTCTCCAAGTGTTTATGGTACAAAATTTTACAAAGTGGTAAGGGTTTTTTCATAAAATCCATTTACTTGTCAGTATTATCTTTGTTTATACTTATAATGATGAAATATTATGGTCCATATCTCAAAAAACATAAGAAATGTATTCTCCCATTGTTATTTCATTAAAATAAATGTTTTCCCTTCATTTTTCTCTCTGTATCTACTCAATAGTTTGAACGAATGTTTTTAAAGAAAACAAACATCTTCTCCCTCTTCATCCAAAAATCCTTTTTTATTCCAAAATGAATTAGAAATAATACTGAAGTCATTTTCTAAACAATTCCCAATTGAATTTAATTGAAAATGTTAAGGGGTTATTTTTTTAACATGTACTACATGAACATTATTTTCCACTTTCATGAACAAAACATTGTTTTAAATCTTAATTTATAAGTTTCAATGTTTTTCTCAAAGAAAATAATTTCAAAAATATTTTATGAGTTCTTATTTTTAAAAGGTGATTTTTAAAATGGAAAGGCTATATTACTGAAGAAATGTTTTAAATGATTTATAAAGATCAATTATAATTTTCCAATATTATTTTTAAAGAAATAGATTTTGAAAAGGATTTATGATCTAAATACTATTTTTCAAAGTGGTAAGGATATATTCCTCATTAAATGATCCATGTTGTCATTAAAAATAATTTATAGTATAATATGACTTCTTTTGATGTTACTAATGATTTTTTGGAAATAAGATTAAATTATAGCATCCTTATTTTCTCTCGAGAAGGGTATTGTTTTTGTGGATGACATTATTATGAAACCTATTTATTTTTTATTTTTTATGGTATGTTGAATTATTAAAATGTTTATTAAACACATTTTTCATACATAGGTTATGATGTGATGATATGATGAATGTTTTTGATGCTATGAAACACATAAATATGGGTTTAATTATAAAATGGTGGGAACTATATGTACCTCCCATGCATTGGGTAAATATATTTATCTCATGAGATATAGTGGGAAAAAGTAAAAGGGCTTGATCCACTATAGGAAATAGGTGGGTCATTATCCAATATGGTAAATAGGGTGTCCTCATCCACAATGGGAAACATGTGATAAGTCTTTATCCACTATTTTATGGACTTTCAATTTAAATTTGATATGTAAAATTATTTTTATATATTTATGATGGTTCCAAACTTTTATGAAATGAGAATATTGTTAATTATTGATTTATAATGATTTCCCTCTCTTATGGGTCGTGTTTTCTCAAAAGATAATGTTTTATACCACAACTCATGTTTGTGAAAAGATAGGTATGAACATCCTAATCTATATTCAGGATTACATACCCTTATTATGATATTATTATTTCATATTATCATTTATTGATATATTATATGTTTATCCTTACTAAGCATCTAAGATATTTTTTTCTTATTTTTCCTTCCCTAGGTTATGAATAAAGGTTTATGTAGGGTATACCTATGAGAAGTGATATTTGAGAAGATATTTTTTGTAGATGTAGAAGATATTTTATGGAATATTAATATTATGTTTATAGTTTTAAAATTCCCAAAACTATCATGTATTTGTTTTTGAAATGTGTTGAATATTCATCCAAAATGATATGATATTTATTTATAAAATATAGTCACTATAGTTGGTATTAGAAAAAAGGATTAGTCAATATTTTGGAAATTAGGATTAGAAAATATTTTGTGATTTCCTATGGGACATCACTATTTATAGGTCTAGGGAAATTTCTTGGCACAAATCAAAGGATTAGTCTAAAATTCTGGAAAACATCACAAAATTTGGCTTAGGGATAGAGAAATGGGTTTCTAAGAAATTACATTCATTTATAGACACTACCTGTGGATAAGGCTTTGACATAATGGTACCTAGTAGTAATATCTCTGAAAATGATGCATTGGGCTGGACTAGGTCCTCACATTGTTCATGATAATGAGCCTTCATGCACACCTGGTTTGACACTCCTACATGATATGATTTGGAAATTTACAAACTCTTTATGCATCACCATGAATGATTTAAATGTTGACCATTAATGACCTATGTTAAGCCTAAGATATTGTATATTGGAAAGGAAGTTTCATGCTTTAATCATAATATAATTGATATTTCATAATTTTTTGGTTTTCCACTGTTATTAGTTTTTTTATTGCTATTATTTCTCACTCTAGTCAATGGATTGAACATGAAGGACCTGTGTTAATGATGAGTGAGGCTGAAAATGCAATGAATCTCCTCTTGAATAACCAAACAATTTGGGATTTTGAATAAAAATCTTGTTTATATACTCCTGAAACATTATCATCCTTTAAATTATGATAAAATTACTAATAAGAAAAGGAGTGAATAATGTTTCCTTAAGTCTTTTATGAGAAAATGTCAACATTATTTTAGTGGTTCCACTGATTGACCAGTTACTGAGTAATGGATCTATATGAAAATATTTTTTTTCTATTTATTAGTGTACGGAGCATGAAAAATCTATTTTGGAGGTTTATCATTTGGATGGAGAAGTAGATATGTTTTTATCTCTTATTTAGAACATTATGAAATATGAAGAAATAAAATCTATTGAATTGGAATAGTTTCAGAGGATATTTCGGTGATTACAACCATCATATTCTATGAAAAAATATGCAGAATTAATTCCTTAATCTAATGAAAAAGGATGCTAAATCTATTAGTACCTATGAATCTAATTTAAAAATACTTTCAAGCTATACCGATTCTTTAATCATCAGTCATAAAATAAAAATCAATCAATTCTTTGGGAGACTAAAACCATATCTTATAAATGCCTTGGATATAAAATACTTTAATAGATATGAATAAGTATTTTGATGTAAACTGAGGGTAGAAATGTAAATTGGATATTCCTATAATTCCCCAAGTTTTGATAAGAAAAAAGATATTGAGTCTCTTGAAAAATCAAATAAATAAAATGGTGGAATGAAATTACATTCATATGTGTATCAGAAATGTGGGAAGAAGTATAAAGGGAATTGTGTGAATTGAGAACTAAGGTGTTTAAAATTTGGAATGGTGGGTCATTAATCCCCTGATTTTCAAAATTAAATTAATGGTTTGGTTAATTTAATAGTGAAGAGGAATACACTAACAAATTCAATAACCACACTCTAGTGCTTCAAGTGCAATATGTTTGGTAATTATTGGAATTCATGAACCAATCCATGATAAAACATGGATGATAATCTAAAAAACCTCTAGATAAAAATTAAATTGTAAAATATTATTCAATAAGAATGAATAAAGTGAATCTGGATAATTAGTGAAAATTTATCCTACCCTCCTTAGTTCGGAATTTCATGTTTGATTTTGTATTAATGGTCTCTAAAAAATATTATTATTTATTCTTTATAATATTTTTGGTGGTTATCCACCTTTATATGTATTATAGAGTAATGAAACCACATTTGATATTCTACTGTTACAAGTATGAACCCATGATTACAATGGAAATTATTTTTTATAATATAAGAGTTTATATAAGGAATAAAAGTTGAATAAACATTTGGAAGTGTATAAGTCTCTAGGTGAGATTAAATTAAGTGTGCTGGATAACATCATGGGGTTATGAGTTTAATTTTTATTATATTTTCAAAGTCACTAACACCCCTTTTGTGGTTTTACATGATGTGAGTTTATTAATATTAAGGAAATCCTATGAGACATTTATAGAAATACAAGTCTTTGGTTTTTTATATGTTTTAGTGAAGAATTTATTTAAAGAGGAATGAATTTAATCATTGTTGACAAATGAATAATGGTACTGGTAACTTTTAGGGTTTATATTATCATTGATGTTGAGGTAATTATGGATTGTTTTTGATCACTTTATGAATTCAGGACACTTCATTACTATTAGAGAAGATTTATCTCTATATATTTATTCCATAATTAAAATTAACGAAGTTCTAATATTGTATAGATTTCCAAATTCAATTATATATGATCAGGATCTGATGTTTACCAACAAATATTGGTGAATTCTTCATCATGATCTTGACATAGACATGAGTTTCATCGCTACATATCATCCTCAAAAATATATTCAATCAGATGAAAAAATTCAAACCATGTAGGATATGTTTGGATCTTTTTCTATACATGTAAATGATGGTTTGGATGAACACCGTTATTTAGTCAATTTTTCTTGAAACTATAGATTTTGATCAAGTAATTAGATAGCTCCTTAAAAATCCCTTTTTTGGAAATATTTGTACAACTCCAACGTATTAGATTGAAATTTCATAAAGAAAGCTGCTGGGTCCTGAGCAAGATGATTAGATGGAAGATATGGTTTGATCTATTCAACAACATGTAAGGACATCAAAAAGTTTAAAGAAGTTTTATAATGATTATATTAAATTGAGATCTAGAATTTGAAGTTTGTGAGAAGGTATTTCTATATAATTTTCCATGGAATAAATAAGGGAAAACATATCCCTATGAATATCGGTCCCTTTGAAATAATTGATCATATTTGTAGAGTAACATATCATTGGAAAAATCCAACAAACATCTCATAGGTTCTTGATGTGCTCCATGTATGTATCCTGGTGAAGTAAATACCTAATAGATCACATGTATTTAACATAGAGGTCATACAGCTAGAGTTTTATCTTTTATTAAGGACTAATTAGTTGATATTATGGATTATACATAGAATGTTCTACAAAACAAGACAACTAACTTTGTCAAAATTTTGTGAAAAAGAAACTAGCTTGAGGAAGCTACACATTAACATGTGATTGTAATGAGCTAAAGTATTCTTATTTTTTGGTAACAAAGTGATGAATCTTGAGGGAGAAATTCATTTAATGGGGGTTGGGGGTAGAATATAACACCCAAATTTCTCTAAAGTGTTTTTTTGAATAAATTTAATCTTTCTAATATTTTCAATATACACAACAAAATGTTTATATTAATTTAAATGAAACACTGTGTTTATCTTTCATTACACCCATCACTATGTTTATCTTTTTTTATATGAAACAATGAGTTCATCTTGTATTATACTCAACCTCGAGTTTATCTTGTGTTACCCACTACACAGAGTTTAAAAAAAACATGATATAATATGAAAATATTACTATTTAATATGATAGTTATCAAATTTAAATTGGAATCAAAGGTATGAATAGAAGTAAATAAATTTTAAAAATTTAGGATTTACATATGTATATATAATGATTTCTTTGGCTACCAATTAATCATAAATGAAAATTAAAATCATTTTAAAATTAAGTGAATCTTTTTCTAAAATTCTATTTTTATGTGTAAGAACATGCATTTTCTCAATAAATTAAATAAACCACTTTCTGTGAATTATTTTAACAAAATATATATATTACAAATTAAATCAAATTTTTAACATTTATCTCAAATGTTTTCTAGATATGAGATAAATATAAATCAAATTTTACACATAAAAATAATTTTTTCTAAAAAGTGGGTTTGTCTCCTTTTACATAATATTTTTCAAAATAAATATATACAAAGTTTATAAAATGTATTTGAAAATATTAATTTCAATTTTTAAATCGAATGTTTTAAATTATATCAGGGGGAAATTTAGTTAATTTTCTATGAAGATAAATATTTTGATGAATACTGATAAATTTTAGTTTTTATTAATAATTTTCATTTCTTTGAAAGCATTTTAAAACATAAAATTATTTTAAGATAATTTACAAGGTAAGAATAGTTCAATAATATGTATATTAATATAATTTATGTCATTGGATTGAACATAATATTTAAATTTTTAGATAAAAATCTTTTTAAACCTTTTAAAACATTCTTTTGTAAAACCAATTTCTCGTCGCATCTGTGAGGTTCATTTAAATTTATAACTTTCCAATAATGTGAATTAAATTTAGAAAAATGGATTAGATATTTTTAATAAGAATAATTTATATTATCTAAAAAGTTAAAATTTATCTTTTATCATAATTAATGGTAAAAATAGTAAAAAATATTTTCCATGGTTTTGTTAAAAATCGGTTTATAATGGGTTAAATTGAAAAGATAAGCGATGAAAATGACCAAAAACATGTCCATAACATATTTTATGGACACATTTATACCTTTTATATTCCTGGTTTTATACTGGACCATTTTTTAGCCTTTGGAAATTTTAAAATCATCGGCACAACTTTTTTCATTCAAAAATTACAAGTGTGCCAATCATCTCACTTAAAAAAGACACCCCATATCCTCTCTTCTTCAGACAACCAAAAATAGTTTGTTTAGACAATAAAAACTGTAATAAATTTATTAATAAAATCTTATAATACCAAAAACTATATTTTGGTTATAAATCCATGCTATGATTTTTTTTGGTTCAAATAAAAATAACTTGTCCAAAGAATAGGTAACGTCCATAACCGAGCATTTTAATTTATTTCTTCCACCATATCATTCAATTATTAATAAAAAATGACTATATAATAAAATTATTATCCTAAATATATTAATATATTATTTTTTAAAATTATTAACATAAATCATTCTTTTCTTCTGATAAATGGTGTATGAAATCATTATTCGTGTGTATGGTGTACTACAGCCTCATGAACCAATGTTATTTGTTTTCCATCACCACTTCTCACGATTGGATATAATGATAAATTAATTATTTATATATTATATATGTTATATTATTATTACTCTTGAATAATGATATCATATGTTTCTTATTACCTTCTATTCCATGGGAATATGATTACATCCCTCATGTGCATAGTGGACTACCGCCCCGCGAAGCGACGTGATCCATTGTTCACTTACACTTTACAAGGAATAAAATAAGGACAAGTTTAAATAAAAACATTTGATATATATATATATAAAACAAATGAATATAGAAATGAAATATGTTATTTATCTTTTTTATCTCTTCATTCATCTAGAAAATGGAATCAATATTCTCGCGTACACACAACCTTCTGTCTCTATGAACAATGCATTTCATTTTCTATATCTTACACTAATGGATTACAAAAAATATATATATAATGAATATATATATATATATATATAGTTTTTTATCATGGCTAATATTCTATATATTATGGAACCATGATGAATTTAAGATGACATAAAAAATAAAATAATAACCTGCATGAAAAACATAGTAGTTATTACCCAAAACGTAATATTAACAATGAATTGTTGAAAATTTTTTATTAAGAATTCATGAGTAAATAATATATAATATGATGTATATTGGTATGTTAAAATAATAGATTTATAATAAGCATATATTTATTATTAATTTGATTAAAACATGTATGAAAGAATTCGATACTTATGTTAAGAGATTCATGCCTCACTTTTTTACTTTTGTAGAACACATGCCATATTCACCGCCTATTTCTTTACTGTGGTGCATAAAAATAATATTATTATATTTTATGATGACTTGCATAAATATCATTGGTATTGACTAATCTATTTAAGGGTTTCAATTTCAGGGAGGTTATATTACAAAAGATACCAAAGTGGTAAGGGTTTTATGGTACAATCTAATAATTTATCGGGATTGTTTATGTTTATCATTATGATGATAGAATATTATATTCCATCTCTCAAGAAGCTCCATTAATTTCTTACCCTCAAGTTATGTCATGAGAATACATGGTTTTCCATAATTTTCCTCTCATCATGTAATCAGGAGTTCAAAAGAATGTTTTTTTTATATAAATTTACTTTGACTCCATATTCAAATAAAAATTATTTTTCACCCAAAATAATTTTTAGTAAAAATGTTTTCAATTTTTTTTAAATAATAAAAATGATTTATTAATGAATTTTTTTCCAAATTTTTAACTTTCGACTGTTTAAAAAATATTCATTCCAATTTCCAAACAATACCTGTTTTGATTTTACCAAAACAATTTAATGAATATATATTTTAATTTTTATAGAATGAACGATATTATATTATATCATGACTCAATCATTGTTTTTAATCTTAATTTATAAGTTTCAAAGTTTATTTTTAATGAAAATGGATTCCAAAATATTTTATAAATTTTTATTTTTAAAAATTTATCTTCAAAATGGTATTTATATATTTTGAAATAAATGTTTTAAATTAATTTTAAAGATTTTGTTGTATGTTTTCAAGGTTATTTGTAAAGAAAATAATTGATATTTTTTTATATTTTAAAAGGTTTTTTGTGTGGAAAGGTTATATTCATCATGAAATGATTCATGTGCTATTTCAAAATCATTTGCCATCAAATATTTCATCCATTGATGGAAATTATGATTTAACTGTAATTAGATTGAATGATACCATCCTTATTATTTATATGGATGGTTAATGTTTATATTGATGAAATTTTTATGAAAGCCATTAATTTTCATGGGTTATTCTATGGTGAATTGATTAAATGTTTATAAAACTCATCTTCTTTAAACGAGTTATGTTGTGATATATGATTAATGTTTTATGATATTATGGCCCACATAATTTTGGGTTTCATCATGAGATTTTTTGGACCTATATATCCCTCCAATTCATTTGGTAACTATTTATATATCATGGGAAACAAGTTGATGGGATTGATGCACTATATGAAAAAGTCACGTTAGGTTCCGCTATGCGAAATAGGTGCATCCTTATCCACAATGGGAAACATGTGATATGTCATGATCCACTATGTTGATGGTATTGGTAGTTAACCTTCACATATGAAATGGTTTTTCTATATATATGATTGTTACACACATTTAGGAAATGATATTATAGATAATGACAAATATATGATGATTTATCACTCTTATAGGCCATGTTTTCTAAAATGATAATGATTTATTCCATGAGTAATGTTTAAGATATATGAAAGGTCGGGTATGAACATTCAAAGTTATTTTAATGATATCATACCATTATGATTTATTATTATTTCATATGATCAAAGATTGATATCATCTTTGTTTACCATTACTGAGCATCTGATCTCATGCTTTCTTTTGTTTACATCCCTAGGTTATGAAAAAAGCATTAGGTATGGTATTCCCAAGAGAAGTACAATGTGAGAGGATATTTTAGGGAGATGTTCAGGATCTTTCATGAAATAAGAGGAATCTATTTCTAGTCTCAAAAGACAATACACTATTATAGTCCTTGGGCATGTGTTTTAAAAATGTATTGAAAATTAAAATAAAAATATGAGATATTTATAAATAAAAGATGACGTTTCTATAGATTAATGAAATGGGAATACTATATAACTACGTAGGAACCATGATGTGTGAAATAGATAGTACATATTTTTACTAACTAATTAATACCTCCGGATAAAACATGATGTGTTCGAAGAAGGTGGATTGCATGGCTTGTGGTATCCTGAGAACTATTAAGAGGGATTATATAGAATTAATATTTTATAAGGATTAATAATTCATTGGTGATTTATTTTATGCGGAACATGGGTCATATGCCTCCATTTCTTATCATGTTACATGAATCCTAAGGAGTTTCCCTCTATGATTTGTTCCCACTGAGCATTATTTAGCGGATCTCATTTCATGACTTGTTAGTTCCCCTAGCCTTGACCTGATCACATGAAACCATATTTTTATTATTTAAATTTAATTATATATATTTTATATCATTTTTCATATGAAATTTGTTTTTAATTATAATTAACCTTTTTAATTTTTTTTAATATATATTTCTAAAATGGTTTTGTAGGTTTGTATTAGAATTGAAATGGTAATTGTTCTCTATATGGTATTTGTGAATTGTTTTAAGAAAAATAGGGATAAAAGGGTGGGTTTTGTCTCATGTATTTTTAAATAATTATTTCCATGTTTGTAAGGAACCTCATAAATAAAATATTTCATCAAATTATTAGGACTGAAAATTATGATTTTAGAATGGTTATGATATGATTTTAGAAAATATTTTTTCATGATTTTAAAAAGAATGCGATAATGTATGTGGACAGTTACCTTTACACATGTTTATTGAAAAATAAAATCCACTTTTATACTTTATTATATAACTATAATTTATAATTTTTTTATGAAATTAATTTCATAGACCCCTTGTTGAGATCTTACTGGCATATTTATCTCACACCATACATGCTCAACAGTCTATGTGTGTGTATATAGTTCAACTATTTTCATTTAGTTGAACAATTGTTGATTTTAATTTTATTTTCATCTTGTTCTATTTTTGGATATGTTTTTGTGATGAGTAACTCTAGATTATCTGGTGGAAGTGGGGATGTTTGGGATCTATTTTATATTTGGATGTTGTAGTGTGAATTTTATCATAGTGTTTTCTTATTCAATAATCATGAATTTACTTATGCTATTTTTTATTCAGTTTATATTTCATATTTACTTTTATTTTTATTATTTCAAATTTTAAATGATTATATATTTTTTATACTAATGTAAAATTTATGGATGTCTAAAGTTTTGATAAATCATTTGATAAGGTCTGTAGTTTCTAATTCTTGATTATATATTTCTTATGAGGGTGATAATTTTCTAAACTGTTTATTCTTGAGACCTATCATCTAGTTTATGAAGGATTTCATTAGAGTCTAATAACATTTATTAGATCGAGTAAAAGTTATTAGAAAACCTTGTCTAAGATTCACCATGAAATAAATTAAAAACTAAAAATAAGAACTTGATGGAAATCATGTGTACCTTACACCAAAGAGCCACTACACCATCTTAATATTAATTTTTGTTAGATTATGATCACTAAGTGAAAAATAATACCACCTACATGGTGTATCCATGAGACAAATGAATCACAAGTCATACATAAGGGATTCACCTTTTTACCACAATGTGCTATTACTTATGCATGAAATGGAAGATGAATAAAGAGAATTTTTAGTTTCAAGGTGGTTCATCCAAGGATAACATCCACCTCTAATTCCATCGAATAATATTCAGTTACATAGGTAATTATTTATTTTCTTTAATTATAATTTCTTTTTCTTAGGAATAAATTATTCATATAGTTTACAAACATCCAATTAATATTTATCCTCCTGTACATTTTATCTCATGAAAAGGTATTATAAATGATAGATCACATGGGAGAATAATGAATGATAACAGTTTATCATTTATTATTCATGGAATAAAATACCATTAATTAAAATTATAATTTTTATGAAAGGATTTATAACATATCTCTTTCAATAACCCACTTACACTACCACCTAATTTACTTTGGTTCCATTTTACATTATATTGTGTCATATACAATAACTTGTGAAACCATATCCAATTTTTTTTGGATATATTCAGAAAACACATTTGTAATTCTTTCATTAACCTCACCTTATATTGAATCACTTTAAATATGTTGTGAACAACCTTTTAAAGATCTTTTAAATTAACTATCAAACACTTATATATTATCTCATTAAGTCAAATTCAATCCCTATTAAGTCAGCTACAAAGTGTGACCTAGGTGCCTTTATAATGTTGACAAAAAATATGAATCTATGAATCCATATATCTAATCAATGAGAGACTTATAGAAAATAGTCTACTTTAAACTCGCGTTTCACTATACATATATCCACCAATATATATCAAATGAAATCAAGCATTCTCATATTATCTCATTGTCCAAGACATCAAGTGATCATGATACATGGGGCATGTCAATACCATATTGCTAACTCATCTATTCTCAACTATCTAACTATATATTTAAATAACTGATGATTAAAACACATATCATTCATCCTTCTAGATAATCCCATATGATGTGCCTTATCCAGATAGATATATATATATAATATCTAGGTTTAGACATACACTCCGAAACCCTATCTCAATCGAGGGATTTGATGTCATACCCATCATATAAGAATAAAAAATCCCATATTGGTTAAGTTCAAACTAATGACATGTTCATCACTGTACCCAACCATCCTTGTATTATCTATGTCAAAATATATAATTTAATAAGTAGGGTTTCAAAGTATGAATATTATCATGAAAGGTATCGCACTGACCTCAGGTATTATGCACTAAAATATGGTCCATGCACCCATATTATACAAAGGATATATGTGTACGAAACTCCATGTTGAATACTTATTAGGTCTTCCATCACACACAAAGAATTATATTATTAACTTTTGCCTCATGATAATATTAGGTATTTATATGTAATAAACCTACTCATTTTAACCTTATTATTTCATCATAACCTATAATAATCCATAATTAACATCTTTTAGGGATAAACTCAAAGTCATACTTTGTTATGTCAATTATAATTTCCCTTAAAAATATATATCTTTATATAAATTTATATAGCCGATGTGAAAGAATGATAAATGGTTATTACCTTTAAAATGATATGTTTTAATATTATTTAAATAATAATGAGTATTTATCAAAACCAACCTAAATAACATTTTATCATATCATATATGACAACCTTCCAGATCAACCTTATGTTCACTACACTTTTTAGGTTTTTTTAACATATTTTATAAAATGAAATTACCACTACATCCATATTTGACCATCTAATAAAACCAACCCACTAAACTATTCAGTGAGAAAAATTTCAATAGAAATTTAGTTTTATTAATAAAGAGATCTAGGAATCGTATTCCTAACCATTAAAATTATATTAAATATTTAAACTACTTAACTTCACAACATCAAACCTTACAATTCCAAATTATATTTTCTTTTTATAACTCTTTACATATTCAACAAAATCTTATTTGGAACATAATTTCAATGAAATTTTTCTCTGAAATAACATAAATAATTACATTATAGTTTGAAAATACATCCTAAATCCCATATAATATTAATTAAAATTCAATTTAAACTTACATTGGTGTAATTATTTATTTATTAATTTTAAGCTCTTAAATGTCCGAAAATACTCCCACTAGTATATTATACACTATATTGTTTTTAGAATATATTTTTAATTAACCGAAACCCTTTATGTTGACGAATTTACATTAAATTCATTTTAGTTGGAATGTTAATCAAATAATCTATTGTTTCTATATCATATATAGTATTTAATGTGTTTGGAACATTTTTCATTTCAAAATAATAGATTATTAAAATATACCACTTATGGGAACGTGGAACACATTTCTACATTTTTTCATATAAACTTGGATAAACATTTTATCCTAGAGAAAACATTTTTATCAATATTTTCTTCTCAAAAAATGCTATAGAAATTGATGTATCATAAACTATGAGTATACATTTAATCATCTCTTGTAGTTGAATATAATTATTTTATGATACAAGGGAAATTAGATAAACATACATATAATTTGATTTGATTAATTTTATCAATATACAATCCTTCACATTCAAATCCTCGATATAGTAACTATTTTATTCATCTAATGAATATGAACTACAATCTCAAACAACTATTCGTTTTATTTTGAAAATATACATTCGATGTCACAGACCCATGAGCATTATAGAATTAATTTCTATTACATCCATACTTAACGTGGATATTCCTTGAAGATTCAAAAACTCCATTAGGTATATCCTGGATAATAACATCATATTTAATTATTAATATTATTTCCTCACACCCCATATATTTGATTAACAATTTTGGGTTATAGATAAAACATTGTTGAACCTTTCAATATACTTTTATTCTTCTAGTGTGAAATTTTACCTACTTATAGTATCTATATAATATTTTAAACCTAGATATAATTTGATATAAATTTCCAAAACTATTACAATATAGGGTAAACATTCATTTAATTCAACAATATTTTCATTAAATTTATATAGATTAAAATAGGATAAATTCACTATCCAAAATAATCTATTTTAATTATCCCCTTAAATATTTTTATATAATTGGACAAATCATAACAATGTGTATCAAAAAATACTTATCTCATTTTGTTAAAAATTACTATTTACATGATCATAAGAACTAAATGAGATAAAATAAACATATTATTATAATTTTATCATAAATTAAATTATCCAAATTACCAATGTGGCAACTCTGGGACCCATTACATGATAATAAAATTCGAGCCCCAAGTAATTACATATTTTAAACTTCTTCATATTTAAAACACTTTTTAAATAATACAGTTGATATCTTATATCTATCAAAATAATAGGTTTGATTTATAAAAAAAATCTTTAAGAAAGCTTTTCATTTTCCCCAAATAGAATAGAATATTTCATCATATTAAATATCATTTTTCACACCCAATCATATTGATCATATGAGACTAAAATTGATGTACCCAATAGTATTGAGTCCATGAGTATAGACTAATATTCCTTTGGTCAATTTTTATACAATTCCATTGAAACCATAAATGAATCACTATATAGTTCTATAAGATTATATATTCACATGTTAAAATTTTCAATAATTAGTAACTAAGGAAGGAATCATTCAAACATAGAATTTTCATTAATAAATTTTCTTAACCCACCAATCTATCATGAGAACTTTTCTTAAGATATCCGTCTTAGTAGTATATTGCATTAAGCTTCTCCAAAATAATGATTGATCATAAGGATTATCCTAATGAATATGTTGATATTTAAATTTAATATAAGATTTTATGATATGAGTATCATGTAATATTGTCCATGAAAAAATAATTTTATTAAATTGAGTCCCACTAAAATGAGGACCCCTTTTGAAGATGGAATCATATCTATTTTAGGGGAAAACCATATATTACTATGGTATATGATGGTTTATAATTTCACCTATTGTTTAGATATTGATTTAAGGAATCCAAAAAATCATATCATATGTGATTCTTGGATAGATTAATCGATAACCATTTTTCCAATCCATTATAACAATAATCACTTCTCTATTCCCCCCATAACCTAATCCTATTAGGGTCTTTTAGCCAGCATAACCCAATTTTTTATTCATAAAATAGTCTAAAAATGTCAATATTGGGCGCTTATCTTTGGAATAACCTACCAGAGGTTATTAAAATATCACCCATCCTTTATTTACTTATATAGTAAATTTAGGAAAACCCTACTTTAGTCGAACTACTGTATTGGATGATTGAGTTCTTGATTATTTCCACATAAGGAAGCAATATCACACTTAAAATTTGAAGTGGATTTTAGTCTCACCATATTATTTAAACTTATTACATTTATGTATTCATGCTTCTTGTAATTTAGTATTTAATCCTATTACCTCCTCCTAATCAACATGTTTTAACCATATTGATGTGTATCTTTTTATACAACCCAAAAGTTATATGATATAGACAATATCAACATGAGTAAGACCAAAATAATAGATAGACACCCCCCTATGATTTATAGATAAGATATAGGCCTCTAGATAATGGTATTCTTGACTCCAAGTCTCTCTACTCAGTGATACATTACTCAATAGAAAATCCAATTCATCATAAATCCAACACCTACTATGGAAAAATTAAATTCAAAGACTAAATTAAATTTTATAATTTCAACTACGAAATGAGTTTATGGTTTCTGAAAAAATAAATTCAATATAGAGTAAATCATAGTATGTAATGAAAAGCTCGGCCCTTTATGTATTTTAATAAATAAACTAAATCAAAAAAAATTCAAAATTCCTAAACAATTTAATAAACATGAAATATTAGGGACTAACCTTAAAATAAATAGACAACTCAAATATTCAAACATGAGACAATTATTTATGAACAATTCATAAATAAAAAATAAATATAAATCATTTTATAATTTTCATCTTTAACTTTATTGACATTCTATAATTTTGAAAATAAAAATTTTATATTCATTCCAAAAATGAACTATTTAATATTAATCATTATATGGAATTTTGATTTTAAAAGTTTGATATCATATTAATTATAAAATAATTTAAATCCAAATTTTAATATGTAAACATATTACATAGTCCAAATATCATATACATAATCATTATTAAATCCTGGGTCTTATTAATGAGTGAAACACTTTTGATACAACTTAAGTAATATCCAAATTTGTCTGCATTTTTTTTGGAGAAATTAAAAATGATTTATTATGAATCATCCACAATTTAAATGTAAATATTTTATATTTTGGGATTATATTGTAGTTTATAACCCTTTATAAATTATAACTTATGATTTTTAAATAAACACTTTTATTTCTGTTTGATAAGTTGTTCCATATAATATGGTCAAACGGTATTTTAGATTTTAACTTTTAATAATTGGGAATGTAAATGTTTCATAAAAATTTATTTAATTTAATTATAATCCATTTATAACTAATTAATGTATATATAAATTTATATTAAATTAAAAATTTCTAAAATGAATTTTATAATGATTGTAAATTTTTTATAAATAGTTATAATAATTTTATAATTTAAAAATATTTTAAATTTTCTTTTGTTTACTGTTATGTTGGAACCCATTCTTGTTTAAGGGTATCCCACTTTACCCTTACCAAGACACTACGTTTAAGGGTAATTTGTTTCTTGTGTCCTTGCATAATTGTATATGTCCTTGACCCTTAAATAGAAAACACTATGTAGGTGTACAAAAGGTAATACCTTCACTTAAATTCATCATGTAATGGTAAGTAAAAAATATACCTTTATGTAACCTTCTAGAACTAATTTATAATGGTTCTATCTCACGTAATGGAATTATCATTACATATCCCTTTTAAATTCACAATTACTATTACACAAGCTCACACGTATAGGTAATACATTGGATTCTTTTACATTACTTTCATTATATGTTAGGGTAAGTTGAAACATACCATTACTCAGCATTAAGAAAACTATATTAACACTAAAATGAACCCCTTCACCTAAAGCTAAGCCACATATTAAATTTACTTTCCCATTGAAATATAGTCATCACCCTTGTTACCTTTATGAAATTGATCTGAATAAGGATAATGGATTGGTCACATTTATGTAAACCATATACCTAAACGAAACACGACATCTACCTATATGTAGTGCTTACACATAATAGAAATCCATTTTGATAATTGAATATCTTGAAACTCTAAATGATTCTCTATTTTTGTTTTCTTATTCATTTAAATTAATGTGTTCTTATATCTAAATCATATTCCACTTCTAATACCAATAATTATTTTCATTAGAGTATAATAACATTTATCAAATATAGAAGAAGGGATTAAAAACCATTGTTTGAGGAGCTCTCTGAAAGAAATATGAAACCAGAATAATAACTAAAATAAATAACATGCTATAAATCCAGACTAAGATACACTAAATAATCATTTTATCACCTTCATCTTAACACGTTTTTTAAGAAGATCACTAAGTTGAAAATGAATCCCACTCCTCAGTGTGTCCATGAACTGAATAAATCACATGTTGTATATGTGGGATTCTCCATTCTCTAATGATGTTCTAGCATATCGGCATTAAAATGAAGAATAATAAAAATGGAATCTGGTTTCAGGGAGGTTCAACCAAGGAAAAACATATTCCCTTACTTTCACAACATTATAGTCAATTATATAGGTAGCAAAGGATGATCCTTAATTTAAGAAACATTTATTCATGAATAAATGATCCAGTTAGTATTCACTCACCATTTGAAGAGTTCATATCCCATATGTTTCATCTCATGAAATTCTATAATGAATGATAGTGAATATGATAGAATAGTATATGAGAAAATATTATTATTTAGGGTCCATTGAATGATATACCATTCATGAAAATTATAATTTTTCTGTAATATATATATATATAGATTTTGGGATTTCCCTTTTAGTTAATAACCCATAGGGATCTTGAATACCGTTTATAACCCATTGGAAAATAAGCTTAGGTGATGCGTTTCTTTAACCTGGTTGATTCTTTATAGTTACATTTTTTAAATTTTGATGGTGTAAAATTTTCATTTGTTATTTATTTACTTTTTTTAGGATGAAACAATGGGATTCATACATGAATCATTTTCGGTACATAGGATTGTGAAATATGTATGTCTCTTTGTGATAATATTTTTATTTTTAATCCATGAAAGTATTTAAATAGTTTCCCTTTTGAGTTGAATAAAAAAGGATTCGGGTTCAAACCCTTCTTTGTTGTATTTATCTCTTATTATGGGATGATATTTCATTAGATATGTACTTATGGACTCCACATTTGTGAGAAACATGATAAACTTTTAATTATACTGGCATGTGTTGGTTAAAAAATTAAATAATAATCCTTGAGAGTTATAACATACATCAATACAAAGGATAAAAATAATTATATCAAGTTTGGGCATAAAAACCTAATTGTTTGGTTCATGGTTGGATGCATACCCACATGGAAAAAAGTGAGACAGTTGAAGATCTTATTATTTTATTAAAATAATGTTTAAAAATCACATTGATTTATTTATAAATGGTAGATCATAATGACTACAATCCCTAATGTAAACTAATATTAAAAACATTAAACATGAAATATTTAATAAAAAGTGAGTTTCTAAAAATATAAAACAATTATTATATATAGAATAAAAATAATAAAAACTAAATGAACTCTAAATAATAAAAATTAAAAAAATTAAAAAAAATTAAAATTGAAGTTAGATAAGAATAGAAAATAATAATAATAAATATATTTAAATTGTAAATAAAGCTAACTGTATAATAGTAATTAATATTTTGTGTATAGATTTATATATCCATTATTAACATTATTGTTTTTATGAAAAAAACCTCATCCACATAGGATATGCCATAAATATTTTGGCATAGCTCCACACCCAAAAAATTGAACGGAACCTTGAGTCTCATCCTTTATTTTGTAATCAAACTTGGTAAAAATTCATCCAAGATACATGACAAACCACATTAGTGGATTAAGTTGTTGGATCAGAATTTTGACCTAGTCAATGAATGTATTTTAATCAAACCTCTAACCTCAAGTGACTAAAGGTGAAACCAGCCTACCAAAGCACCACCATAGGGGATTATTTATATAAATATTTTAAATATAATTAAATTATATTTATATAAATGACATCACCTGACCCATTAGGGTCCCACCTGGGCCATTAATAATCATAGTGTGCCAACCCAATCCCACCTTCAATAAGCTATATGACGGTGACTAGAATCAATAAGGTATATCACACATTATGGGCATCCTTATCATAACGAACCAAAATATAAACACATATCTCCACATAGGATAAAATAATGTTAGCTAGAAAACACACTAAATTTTAATATAATTCATGAAATAAATTTTATGATATAGAAAGAAGTATAAGTGAATAATCTAAAAGTTAAAAAGGTTTTAAATAACCACCCAAAAAACCCATGAAAATAAATCTAAAGAAAATGTCCTAAATGGATCTCCCCTATGAACTACTACCAAAACACAAAAATCATCTGCCACTATAACCTCTAGGCACCACTAAGCCCCCACTCTAGCAAAACAAAGTACTCTAAGGTCACCTTTATACTGTCTATTGTATATATATGACATGAAGTGTAGGAGAAATAATAAGATATGGTGATTATACACATACTTATTAGGATGAACCATAATCTATAAGTGAACAAATAAATGAAGGTACAGTTTTCTCCAAACCACAAAGTACAAGGCTAACCAACTCTGGGGAGAAGAACATGAAGACCAAACCAAACCCAAATTTGATTTAATTTTCGAGAACCTATTTCACCAAGTCCTTCTCATCAATGTACCATATTAACAATGAAATAAATCACCTTGATAAAACCAATAATCTAATCTATCTAAGTAAATTGTACCCATTTAATCCCACTAACATTAGTACGGGGGTGCATTCCTTGATATTATAGGTGATGGATTTGAAAATACTCTTGAAACAAGGTCATAAAATGAGGGAGTACCTAACTTCATAAATAGAGGACCCATTTCACAAATAGTTTTGAAACATTGATTGGATATTGTACCATACTCGATTGTATATATGGGGGACCCATGCCTTTTTAGGTGCAAGAGTGTAACAAATTCATTCCAGAGCTATAAAGGGAACATTACACACGAATGGAGGGGAGTAAAAAAATCTAATCCCAATGGATAACCATAAATTCTGATCAACACACAACTGTAAGAGTTCCAAACCCTGGAGCATTCTCTACTCATTAGGCCAAAACCTAGTCATTGTCCCTATAGATTCAGAGCCAAATCCTACCCAAAACCTGATTTAAATAGAATTGGGAGGCAAAAAAAATTCCACCCTCATTCATAAACAAAAAAAGTATATATAGTAAATACCATTTTTCTAATCTAATAGATGCAAACAGGGATACATAAACTCACAAGAAGTGGTCCCACCATGTTTTCTTCTCTCGGACTCAAAATGGTCACAATATAATATATACTACCATAGTGAAAAAGAAGGTACCACTAGTGTTATTCTATAATCAATTCTCTAAATAACATATTTGGTTGTTGTTTTTGACCTTTTTGTACTATAATCCACACATTTACTTCATGAATTACTCCTTTATGTTCCAACAAAAACCGTTACATAGTGGCCTCCCTCACATATGAAAAACTTAGTTATTGTGGCCTCTGTTCATGATTAACTCTAAATCATTCTCATAAAATCCATAATATTCTTATATAACTTTGTAATGGTGGTGGATAGGCTGAATCATGGAGTTTGGTGGAGTGATACTAATATTAAAGATATCTGTAATTCACAAGACACAACATTGTGGAGTGATATGACTCATCATGGATTAACATGAACTGGCACAGAAAAACATGTTACTACCATTATTTCCAACTTATTACCTTACTTTCATGATATCCCATAGTTATTGATACCCTAGTACCAAATTAAACTATAATAATGGATTCTTATTGAATGAATCATTAGAAATAGTAGGGTACTTTGGAGAATGTTTTGGAGGTACGATATCAAATATGGAAGCTAACCCACAAGGGTTTGTTTAAAATAGGGTAATAATCAGAGTGGTAAATAAGGCTTAATTATTATAATATCAGAAAGAAATTATTAATATAAATTTATTGGTTAAAAATCCAAATAATATGATAACGGTTCATGGAATGAGTAAGGAGTGCTACATTGAATCAGGTTCGTTGATGTTACACAAATCCAATCACTAGAAGCACCATGAGATCACAATAAGATTATTTTAATCCTAAGGATCATCTAATATGATCCAAGAACCATAAATTCACCACCAAAGGCTATGACGTCAAGGTATTAAATGAAAATTTGAGGGACCAAGTGTTTATCCACTATTTATAATAACGTTTATGATTTACCTAACATGGATAAATGCCAATTGTTATTGTGAAATTCTACTATGATAGAATAAAACCATAGTAGAACATGATTAATCATGCTACAATAGACCCCATTCAATTTTATATCATTAAACCATGATGTGATTGTTCAGACCAAGTTTTACGAATGTTTTTTTTGAAACTTAATGAAGTTGGGGAAAATTGTTTGATATATTTCATCCATACAATTAATAAATTATATTTTTATGTTTTGGTGATCGATTGAAAGGAGTATAATAATTAGGAAATTGGATTAAAACATGATATGAATGTTTATGAGTTTCATTTTTCTATTTTGGAGATATCCTCTTGGTGATAAGATTTTTCAAACTCACCTTAGGTCCAAAAAGAAGTTCATAATCAGTATAAGAAGTTTTACTATAGTATAGATTTACTTTAAGACATTTGATACAAAATATGACTGTTCTTTTCTATTTTTTATGTTTTTAATATCATAATTTAATCAACTCTTGTGATTCAATATTTGTGAAATAATATAGGAGAAATGTTTTTGTATGTTATAAATGCTATCCCAGTCGAAAATTTATCAAATTTTTTAAGTCATCATGATACAAGAAAAATTTTGTGGAAGAAGAAAAAGTATGATTTAAAAGTCTTCTGGTCTCAGTTCATCAGTGTGAGAGTCACTCAATGTAAGATTTTTTAAATGTTTAGGATGTTAAAAGTTTCTGAATTTAGATTTTTCTATGAACTAGTAATTGGCCGATCAACTAGACTAGATGATTTCTTAGACTGTACTATTCAAAAATAAAACAATTCATATGATCAATCATCAATTATAGAAATTCATTTTGAAAGAATTCATTTTTGACACTGATCCATTAGAAATAGTGTTGGTATCAAAAGAGCATTAGATGTCATGTTCTATCGGAAGGATAATGGTTATGAAATATGGAGTTGTTGATATTTTAGAATGATAAAGGCATCAAAGGTCAATCCATTGTAGAATATTAGATACCAATCAACCAGATGATGTTTAATAATTTAGTGAACCATTTTCATGAAAATGATATTTCTGGTTGACTTTTTTTAGTGGTTCAAGAGAAAAATTGTCATGATATGTTTTTATGAAAACAAAGTTCTATTTTTCTTTAATTGGTTAAAGATTCATCACACCCAAAGTGATGTCAATAAATTTAATGTAATTAGAGATCAATCTATCAGATGCGTGCTGGCACTGATAATTCATCGAATGATAAACTTAATCAGACACAAAAACATTTTTCTGAGGAATTTTTGAATAATTAAGGAAATGGGGATTTTTTGGAAGAAATTTTCCAGATTTTTATCAAAGGGGGAGTTGGTATATTATTAATTTCCAATAATGTTTATAAAAAGTAATAAATGTATAATCAATTAGAAATATTTTTTAAGGAATAATGGTTTCAATGTTTTATGTCTATTAGTTAGCACAAAGCATTAGATTTATTAGTATTCAGTAATTGTGTGGTTTTAATTTGGTTTATAAAATTATAGTGATCAATCGTTTCATCATAATTAATAATATTACAAAAAAATATTTTTATAGGACTGAATAAAGGTTATTATGTTCAAAGTATTCTATACTTATGAGAAGATTCACAAAGTTTCAAGGATAATTTAGAAGATGTGATAAGTAATGAAATAGTCAAATATAAAGTTTGAATGACTATGAAATAATAAATAATGGAAATTTGGTTTAGTGTTAAAGAGAAATTGCATCCCCCCATTCCACTTTTAGATCTCTAAAAAATATAATGAAGTACATTGTATATTCAGGTGATGGAGGGCTATTCGTGTGTGGGAGAGAGATAGACAGCGGTGAAATTTTTGGGTAGAAATAAGTTTCTGAAAAAAATATTCCCAAAGGAAGTTTTATAGATATAATAAAGAGAAGAAAGAAGTTATCTGATCATACCAAGACATCAGAATGATATTTCTGAGGATAGAAGTGGTGGTTTAGAATTTTTTTCCAGAGTATGGTTTCTTATCTTTTTTCAAGACTAAAGAATCAAATAGAGGTATTGTATTGAGTCATCAGAATGAGTCTTTTTATGAATACAATAGTTTTTGTTTCTACCTACTACTAGATAGGAAGGTGAATACTTTTTTTTGAATAATTACAAAAGTTTATGTCACTGAAGTACCATAGTGACTGTTTTGAACCAAATGGTTATGGTTTCTTAACATGTTTCACAGACTTTATTTACATCATTCATCCTAAAAAAAGAACTTGAAATATTGAATTGATCATATTTCTATGCAATTTGTAATAGTATTTACATTTTTTTAGAATCCAAACAAAAGTATTGTTTTATAGTTGATTTTTCGGTGTTATATTACTTATGTACTATGCCAAAGACTAGCCACTCTTGTGGAGTATTTAAATTGTAAATAATTGTGTTCTTATAGATGTGTGAATGTTTCATTTTATAAAATGATACAATTATTTAACAGGAGGTTAATTTTGTTATAAAAAAAGATAACATAAATCTAAAATATATCACTTATTCACCCACTCCTCCACTCAATGATACGTTGATCCTGGTTGGAAGATTTATTTTGGTATAATAGCAAAGGATACCTTCATTTACTCTTTTCTAATGTTCTTGAAGGAAGGTTTTTATAAAAAATTTAAACTGTGTGAACATTAAAGGGATTAAATTCTTTAATGGAAATAATAATCATATCTATAAAGATATAGTATGTCAATATCTTACATCAATTGGGTATGATGTTATGAAAGTTGAATCATTTGGATTTCCTCAAATTGATAAAAAAATTTCTCTAACATCTATGGACATGAAGAATTTAGAGAATGATAGAAGGGATAATAATGATTTACTCTCACCAATTTTTTACGAGTGAGTTTCTAAGAGTTAAGGGAGTTGCTGCCACCAAAGGAACCATGAAAAAGTTAAAAAACATTTATGAAGGAAAAATTAATGTGAATAATGCCTAGTTAAAAATACGTAGGATGAAGTATGAATATCTCAAAATGGATGAGAATGAATCAGTTGGTGAATTACTTATAGGGATAAATGATTTGGTTTCCTACATAAGATTCTTGGGGAGAAGATGGATGATTCAACTATTGTTGAAAATATCTTGACAATTCTTCTTGATAAGTTTGATAAACAATATTCATCTTTTTAAGATAGATATATTGAAACTCTATATAAGGATTAAATTTATAGTACTCTCATTACTTATGAAATTAGAATGGTGAAAGTTTCAAAATGAAAAACAAATACTGATGAAGATATTTTTTTGAAGTATACTAAGAAAGGGAAGTCTGAAAATATTAATAAATATGAAGAAGCTACTGATTCTAAATCCAAAAATGAGTTTATAAAAAATATTGATGAATTTTTTTCCATTATTTATAGAAATATGAAAATATGGAAAACACGTATAAAGAAAAACTATAGCTAAAATGCTTAAAAAGTGTATATTTTGTACACTTTTCTACAAATGGTCTTCGAAAAATGAATGAAGAAGATTATGTTGACGAATACAAAAGGCCAAAAAATCTTAGAATAAAAATAGTTATAAATAAAAATCTTACTCCATATGCATAGAAAAAATTTCTCCAAATCATAAAGGAGAAGCTTTCTATCTAATGATGATGAAGAAGAAGATAAGGATGTTGTGTCCAAAAAGTTTACTGAAATTTCTAGCAGACATACATTCATTCTAATAGTTAATTATGAAGAGTTTTTAAGTAGTAGTTCTGAAGAAAAAGTGACTATGTTTTAATTTCAAATGAAGAGATAATTGAAATAATATCTTAGAATGATTATAAGACATGAAAGAGAAATTAGGAAATTGAAGAATCAAAGTCCTACCACAAACAATGAAAATGATTTTCTAAATAAAAAGATAAGTTCTAGAAGAGATTGATTGTCAAAATAATTATCTTGAAAAGTAAACTAACATCAACTGACATCTTGAAGTAATGTGGAAATCAAAATAGGATGAGTTGTAAATTCTTCAATAATAGTTTTATAATGTTGAGAATAGAATTTAATGTTTTGATAACTCTATCTCTTAATATATTTAATGGTTTGGTAAGGTAAAAACTTGAAAATATCTAAAAAAATCTTCCATAAATGTTTGTAAATACAATTGAAAATGTTCCTAAAAAAATAAGGTTGAGAAAATCTTGTATATGGCTAAAACCAACCATGTTGGAAGTTAAAAAGTTTCTAAAAATACTCAGTAAAAAACAAAAGTTTCTACAAATTTAGGATTTTATATGGTTGGGATTAAATTTGTATTAAATAAGTAGATGAAGAGTGATAATAAAAACTATGGGGTCAATAATTCTTTGATGTGAAAGTAAGAATGTTGGTGGAAAAATAATAATTATTCTAAAAAATATCAAACTCAAAGAGGTAAATATTCTTTCTATAGTTATTTATGGGATTATGGAAGATTTGTAAATATAGAAAATGTGTGTTGGTTTAACCAACCACATTATAATTATCCCTTGAATTATAGAATGAAAACTTTGATGGGAGCCAATATTCTCAAATAATTAATTCTGAGAAATTTATTTTTAAATTTGAAGACAAGTTCAATCCTTTGGAAACTATTTGTGAAATATGTGAAACAATGGATATCTTGTGCAAGGATTTCTAGTTTTTTTACTAGGAAAAAAACATGTTTTGAACAATTATATGAATAAATATTTAAAAAAGATAAAGGGAAAGAAAAGGATCCTATTTTAAATTTTTTGTCAAACCTAAAATAATAAAATGACCTTGAATTTTAGATTGTGGGTGTACTTCTCATATGACAGGAAAGTTGAAATGTTTTAAGAATCTGGATGATTTCAAAGAAAGAATAATAATATTTTTCAATGATGAATCCCTCAAAATCAAAGGTGTTGGGTCTTGGACTATTTGGGAAGAAAAGTTTAAATCCATTAAAGATTTTTTGTTATTGGGTTAAGACATAATATTTTTAGTGTTTCATAAATTTATGATGAAGGTAGCAGAGTTGTTTATAGAAAATTTAGTTTTTTTTTGAAAAAAGTTGGAAATAGGAATGTTTTTATAAAATGACAACACATAAATGGAAACTTGTATCAATTTGGTGAAAAATATAATTTATGTTACTTTAGAATGATGGAATAAAATCAGTTATGGAATAAAGTGTTGGGAGACATATTTAAGATAAACACGGCCATGTTATCAAATTGAGATAATGTTTGTTTAATTTCTGATTTGTCAAAAGAAAGATATTGGTGTTGCTCAATTTTTTCAGAAAATCAAGATACCAAACATTGTGAATAACAAAAATGATATTTGTTCAAATCTATCCCCTAGAACTTATTCATTTAAATATTTATTGGCCAATGAGTGAAAAATAAAATTTTGGATGTTAGAATAAAATTTATTTGACTGATTATTTTATAAGAATTAGTTGTATTATGTATTTAAAACATAAATGGAAAGAATTAAGTATGTTTAAGAGTTTTAGGAAAATATTTGAGAGGGAATGTGGGTATTCTGTGAAGAAGTTGATAACTAATAAGGGTCGTTAGTATAGTAAAAAAGAGTAATGAAGTTATGTTTAAAAACATTTAATTATTCATGAGTTCATTACATCATATAAACCTAAAAAATGGTGTTGTTTAGTGGAGGAAACTAATTTTAGGTGATATATGGAATAAAATATTTATTGAGAATGGTATTTCTCAGTAATTATCAAGGAAAAATATGAGGATACATACTTTTATTGAGAATCGATGTTTCTATAGGAAATGTTCTCAAATGACTCCCAATGAACTATTTTTTTATAAAACTCTATGTTTAAAACACATGAGTTGTTTTGAATTCCTTTCATCATAAATAACAAATCTTGAATCCTTGGGATGTTTGATCCAAGAGGTGTAGATGAAATCTTTCTTGGATATGCTCAGGATGGAAGAGGATAAAGATGTTTCCAAAAAAAGGATAGAAGTTTTTTTTGACTCTATTGATGTAAAATTTATTTAAAAAGATGATAAATATGATTCATAATCTTAAACAGATGAGGGAGATATAGAAGATGAAATAATTTTTATTAAGAAACATAAAAAGGACTCCAAAAAATGTGAAACCAGTCAGATAAAAGAATTGTATTCAGTTATTTGTAGTGATGGAGAAGAAAATGGTTCATCTCATCATAGATTGAGGAAATCGGTGTAAGATAAAAAAATTATTTGTGATCTACATCTTGAGGTTCAAACAACATGAAAAAAATATATGTTACACATACTTATTTGTATTCAAATGTTGATATGAAATATTTGAAGTAATCTATAGAGCATGTAGAATGGATTCATGCAATAAATGAAGAGTTGTATATGATTGAGTATAATGATATTTGGGAACTATTATGTAAAGAAAAAGGAAATAATATTGGAATAAACTGGGTGTTATAGAATAAGTTAAATGAATATGGTGAAGTGAAAAGAAACCAAGATGTATTTCATTGCAAAGGTTAGTCACAAATTTAAGGCATTGATTTTTATGATTCCTTTGCTCTAATGTCAAGGTTAGAAACAATTAGAATATTTCTTGAAATTAATTCATGAAAAAGTTTTAAAAAGTTTTGATAGACATGATTCCAGAATTTTGTAACTGATAACTTGATTAAGATGTTTATATTGGTAAACTGTGAGGTTTTGTTGTTATAAAGGATGAAAATTATGTGTGAAAGTTGAATAAATTATTGTATGGGATAAAACAAGTTCAAAGGGTTTAGTATTATAAATTGGATATCTCCTTAATGAAATTGATCTTTAAGAAGGAAAGAGTAGATATTAACATATATAAATATATAAATTAAGGATATTTATATCAATGCTATTGTATATTTGTTGAAATTTTTTTGTTTGGAATAACAATAGAACATGTGAATGGTTCGCTGAATAAATCAAAGATTTTTTTGAAGTTTCCATTCATAGTGAGAGGAAATATTTTATTGGGAAACAAATATTAGAAAATAAGAAACAAAATTTTCCTTCTCAAGAATATAATGCTAAGGAAATTCTTAATAAAATTATCATAGACAATTAAAAACCAATTTACAGACAAATTTTAATTGGAAACATGTTAAATAAATATGAAAAATGTAAAAATGTTGTTTCCGAAGATGATTGGAAGTTTTTTGAATATGGATACCTCAAGACCAGACATTATTTATTCTATTATCTTATGTAAATGATTCCAAAGTTATATAAAATATTCATTCTACATGGATATAAATTTATTAATAGATATATCAAAGGCGGAAAAGATTTAATAATTTGGTATGATAGATTAAGAAGAATTGATTTGTTTTGTTATAAAAATATATATTGGTCAAGAAGTGTTGATGATGAATGATCTACATCTAGTGGAGTTCTATTTCTAGGATAAATTTCGGTATGTTGGAATGATAAGGAACAAAACATAGAAACTCTTAACATGGGAAAATATGAGTAAATGTCATCCACTCAATATAAAACACATCTTATGTGAATGAAGATTCAGTTAGAAGACTTACTTTTTGAACAAAAGTTGCCCATACTCTTGAGTAGTGATAATCTGAGTGCTATAAACTATAAAAGAAATAAGTTAACACATTATAATTCAATACAAATTGATATCACATATCATTTCATCAATGATCATGTGGAGAGTAATGAAATCATGTTGGAGCATATTCTTATATTAGAAAAAGTTATGTGAATTTTCCCAAAACCTCTATTGTAGGATGCATTTTACAAACCGAGGTTGAACATGGGAGTCCACCCCCCTTCTATTCAAGTTATAGGTATGTGTATTTGTCCCCTCACTCATCTTTTCTTAGGGTATTGTGGTCAATAGGGATTAATGATTCATAAATATATCCTTTTTTATTTGCTAAACATTTTAATGGGTAATGTATTTAGAGCGAGTTATGTGTAATATTTAAAATCATTATATATGTGTCTGAAATTTTCTAATAGTTTTTGAAGTGGTTATAGAAAAATTTTTAGTTTTTGGGAATAAATTAGGTGGTGAGAGATGGAAATTCTGAAAGGTTTTGGAGTTTTAAGAAAAAATTTCTTAAGTCACTATTTATGGTCATCATGGTTTTTACTGTCAATGATTATTTTTACCTACAATGAGTTAAATAATGTAAGGATAAAATTAGTGATTGGTGACCCATTACTTGGGTTTACAATGTTTAGTTATTTATGAACCATAACTAGCAAAAAATATAAGGGTGGATATTTATGGGACCATGTTGGATGGATTCAATTTTTGTATCATGAAAGAAGTTTGAGATGATTTCTTTATATTCTGGTTTCATTATGATGAATCAATTAATTTTGTATGTTTTATTGATCATATGAATCAAGTATCGTAATCATGAAATCTGATGGCCACTTTAAAATAAAGTTCATCATTTTTAGTTTTCTATTATGAAATTTTTTCCATGTGAAAAGGTTTTTGAGACTCACATTGGGATTGGAATGACATTTATAATCAGTATGATAAGTTTTATAGGAGTCTAATTATATTTCAAGATATTTGATACAAAATATGATGGTATATATTTGTTTTTTATGTTTTCAATATCATAAGTTAATCAACACTTATGATCCAATATTTTGGAAATAAAGGGGGAGAAAATGTTTTGTAAGTCAGTCGATTCTATGATGATTCTACATTACTTAATGTCATGAAGTCATCCTAATTCAAGAAGATTTGTATAGAAGAAGAAAGTGCATGAATTCAAAGTCCTCCACCTGGAGTTCATTAGTGTAAGATTTATTGGATGTTGAATTTTTTTAATGTCTATGATGTTAGATGTTTTTGAAGTTAGAAGTTTTGATGAATTTCTAATTGACTGATCCATTGGAATGGATGAATTATTAAACTATTTGTTTCTAAAAATGAAACAATTCATAGGATCAATCATTAGTTGCACAAATTCATTTTGAAAGAAGTTTATTCTAACACTGATCCATTAAACACAGTGTTGGTATCAAAAAGGAATCAGATGTCATGTTATATCGGAGGTATAATGGCTGTGAATGTTAGAGTTTTTGAGAATGATGAATGATAAGAGCAGAAAAGATAGATTCTTCGGTTGGGATCAGAGACTGATAAATAATATGATTTTCAAAAATGTAGTCAACCATTTCATCAGAATTATAAATCAAGTTGATTTTTTTCAGTGGGTAAAGAGAATAAGAATCCATAATCTGTTAAATTTTTTGGGTTTTCTTAAATTGTTTAAATATTCATCAGACTATAAGCGATACTGATACATAAAAAATAATTAGAGACCGGTCTATCAGATGCATGCTAACACCGATAATAAATCAGATGCCAGAACATCAATATAAGGAATTATTGAATAATTAAAGAAAAAGATAAATGTTTTGATTGGTTTGTAAAAAGTGTTGTCAAAGGGGGGGATGGTAACATTATAATTTGAAATGATTTTTATGAAAATAAACTGAAGTCTAATGATGTTGAAATGATTTTTATTGATGAACAGTTTCAATGAATTATGTATTTTAGTTGGTATGATGCTTCAGATTAAGAAGTATTCTATTGTTTTTCCATTTCAACTAGGTCCTAAAAATAAAAGGGATCAAATGGTTCATCATAATAATTTTTTTTGGAAATAACATTTGTATCAGAATGATGAAATTTTAGTAAGTTAAATGTACAATGAAGTTCTAAGATGTTGCGAGAAGAATCAAGAAGTGTTAAAAATCACTAAAATGGTCAAATATTAATTTTAAATGAATGTGAAAATCTAATTTATAAACATTTTGTTGAAAAAAAGTGAATTTTATTTCCCTAACATATCACTTTTGGATCTTATATAAATAGAAGGAAGTAAATTTTACTTTCTAATGATTAAGCGTTGTTTATGAGTGGGAGAGAAATAAAGAGCACTGAAATTTTTGTGGTTGAATTATATTATGGACAAATATTTCCTAAAGAATTTTTCAAGATATAAGAGAAAGAAGCAAAAATGTTACCCAATTTGATAGAGCCATCAGACTAAGGTTTTTTGGGAAAGTAGATGTGATCTAAAACTATTTCTGGAGTACAGTTTCTTATCAATTTTCCAAACCAAAGAATCAAGTAGAAGAATCAAACTACACAATTAGATGAGCCTTTATATAAAGTCTAGAATAGATATTTCTACATACTTCTTGGTAAGAAAGTGAGGATTGGTGTTTTGAATAATTACAAAAGAGTACGTTATTGATGCAGAACAATGAACTGTTTTGAAAAAACTAGTGACGGTTTTATAATTTGTTAAACAAACTTGTTTTACATTATTCGTTCTAGAATTAGCGCATTCATAGTTGTATAACTCATTTTCCTAAAAAAGTGTTAGGATATTTATGACTTGTTTTTTCAATAATAAAATATTGTTTTCTAGTAGATTGTGTGGTATTTGATTATTTACAAACCATTATTAGGACTTACTACTCTTGTTGAGTAGTGAACATTCTAAATACTTGTGTTTCTATTGATTGTGATTTTTTTAATTTCAAAAAATTGATAAATATTTAAATATAGGCATAGGGTTTTTAGAAAAAAAAAAGATATCATAAAAGTAAAATATATCACTCATTCACACCCTCCCCTTACCAATGATACATTTATCCCGGTTGGGAATTTTCAATGATAAATTACGTTCATTACTCCCTATAAAACATGGTCACCTATTATAACATCACACAGATAGACCACATAATTGAATAATACAGTTCATCACAATATTGAGTATCATGTGTATGATTGACCAGAAAGATTTCCATTTCAATGGATGGATATGAAACAATTCCAACATCTAAATTGAACAAAATATGTATGAGATAAAATAGAGGTCACCAAGCATATCATGCCAATTTTTTGAAATTAACCTAAATATTCCATACCCCTTCAATTTTTTTCCATCACTATGAAGTATATATAATAATCATAGTGAAAATTTAAAACCACTCTACCAAAAGCATGTTAAAATAAAAAAACCATATATTGTTCAAGATAAAATATCATGGTCATTACACCTCCAACCTTTCATGACGTTCATCCCAAAAATAACGACCTGTCCAAGAATGTGAGGGTACTGTGCCCATATTTGAATCTTATGCACTCATGAACTCTCTTGAAAGTTCATATTACACCACAATATTCACAAAAAAGGTATCTCCTATCCTTGAAATGTCTTTTCCTACTGATCCTTGATCACCACTTAGTACTCTATGATGGTCAAATCATCCTCGGTATCCATATCACCCTAGTTGATGATGTGTAATTGGTTCCTTATGTATATCCTTATCCACAAAACATAGAAGTGGATTTACACCCATTCTAAATATTGAGGTAATTTTTGATTGAATAACCCTTTTTCTACTTATATTGTATCTAAAATGGCCCAATGAACTTGTGGGGTAAATTACTTCCCCGAATTAGCCTTTACAAACTATGTTATGGTAAGACCGTCATCAACACATATTCAACCAATAGAACTCCAAAATATATCACATATTGTATTCATAGGACATAAAAAAGCTTTTTGAAATATTCAGCTACTCCTGGATCACCCATATTATCTCCATAATCTACTGAACTAGCTCTGGATACATTATTAATGTCTCTATAATCTTCATCCAACATATGGGTGTCCTCCATGGATTTCTATACAGTTCATCTAAAGATTTCATGACAACAGTGGAGTGATAGAATATATTGTATGTGAACTCTACTAAGGATAAGTGATCCTCCCATATTTAGCTAAAATACTAACACAGAAGACCTAATATATACACAATAACATGGATTTTTATCTCCATCAACCCATCCATATAAGATTTTAATGTCGTACCCAATGGAAATCGAGTCCCAAAATCCTCCAGAAACGTCTTCACAAAAGGATTTTGAATGCTAATCTTTATTTGTGATGATCATAAAATGTATCTTATTTATCTTGATGATCTCATTCATGTTCTAGCATCCCAAAAATTCTAGTGAACTCTAATCCTCTATATAATGGAAGTGGGACAAATTAGTCAGTCAGTTGGTGATCACCCAAATTGCATTAGGATCCTTTACCGATGCTGAATTCTAGTCCAAATGTCTACCAATATACACATTGAATTATATTTTATAATCTCTAAATATTAAATGAAAACCAATAAATCTAGGTTCTCATTCTTCACATGTTGATAGGTGATGCACTGTGAGATAACTCAGTAGCCCTCCTCTTCATACCAGGAACCAAAATTAATGCCACAGGTCTTGATAAATATTAAATACACCTTGATATATCTCTATGGGTGAGGTATAAAAATCCCTAATAACATCCTAAATTATTATCATTAGTACCACTATCCATCCTCAAAATAGGATTATTTTCTCCCAAAATTCATATATTCTATTTGGTGCGTTACCTTAGGATATCTTATCTTGAAAGACATCATTGTCATTGTATCCCAACTGGGACTCTATCACTAACTATTAACGTAACCATTGATTAAATATAGGGTACTTCTCATTCATCTAATAATGAGAATGTAATATCTAAAAATTTCTCTGATGCCTCCTCCATCAATTGAGCACCATATTTATTTCCAATAGATTCAACTACCTTATTTCCTTCCAAAGTGTATATATATTCTTAATATCCTATTCCTATAGAAATTACAACCAAGGCATTTATATCAGGTTAAGATCACCCTTGGTGAAGATATATTCAATGTTCTTATGATCAGCGTAAACTAAGAAATAGTAATACAGAATGTAATATCTCTAATTATTAAAAAAATATCATTTTTGTATCTAAATCATGAGTCACATAATAACTCTTATGGGTTATCAACCCTCTAGAACCATATCAAATTAGTCCTATCTCTACATCAATATACAACAAATCCCAGTTTTATAGTCATCATCGAGCATTTTATAATAAAATCCATCCCTTAAGATAATAAAAATAAGATTACTCATGAACATCTGTTTCAACTGTTCAAAAAAATTCAAAAATTTCAAACCAGATTAAGGGTTTTACCTTTTAAGTATGGGTAGTCTTGAGAGCATCAATCCTAGAGAAGTCAGTCAAAAATCATTGGTAGTATCCCACTAATCAAGGAAATTTATTCACTTGAAACATGATTTTTGGTGTATCCCAGATGACCACTACATTGATATTTGTTAGGTACATATTTACACCACCATCTATTATGATATTCCAAAAGAATTTGGCCTCTCAAATCTATAACTAGACCTTCAAGAGTTTTATGCACAACTAGTTCTCTCAGAGTAATTATAGAAGAATCCTAATTTTCTAATCATGATATTACTCTAACATTGAATAAAGAAGAGTATAATCAAAGAATACCAATGAAATCCCATCCATTAATGGAATGAAATTTTATTAATTGATTCCCATGAATATAAATTTAGAATTGCTATTAATAAATTGCATCACTAGAAACTCATAATGACCACAATTGCCCCAGAATACTATATTTAGTATATCCTATTTTATAAAATCTATGATTGTGATAGTTATAGCTAAGATCGATATTCAATAACCACATAACTCACTTTATATAATCAAGGAGGTTTTCAGTCTTGATAAGAGGGTATTAGTTATTGGCTTTCATCTGATTCAGATGATGATAGTCAAAATAATTCCTCTTGATTTTGTTATCCTTCTTAGAGAACTACACTAGGGATACTTTAGGGGAAACACTGGGTATTATGAAACCTTTTTTACATAACTTCATATAGTTACACCTTTATCTCCTTGATTTTATTCAATGTTATCTAATGATATTTAGAATATATTGGGATGGTATTGGAGTGAAAATAAATAGAGAATCCGACCCCTTAATTAGGAGGAATCGAGGTATCTCATATTTGAATATACCTATTTACTCATACTTGATTATAGTAATATGATCATATAAATCATTTATCTTACATTGATCCAAACAATCTAATGGGCCCGTGATAAGTTGACACTTCCTACGTCTGGATCGTTCTCATCTCTGTCGGTGGTCCTACACTGGTATGAAGGATGACCATGAACCATCCCATTGGAAACATGTTGCTATCAATTGATAGAACTATATTTGGTCGCATAAAAGTGTTATTCAATCCATACAAAGGATTATGTCATATGGATTCATCACAAAAACTCTATAGTCCCACTATAACATCTCTCCACTACGTGTATGCTTAAATCATCGAAATTGTGGATGAGAATGTAATTTCTTCCAACTGGAGTCTCAAGCCAAACGGGTTGTTTTAAGGGCCCTACCAGGATCTATAACTCTCAGAAAATGTATAAAAAAATCTAATGGATCACACTAGTATCTATTATTATGGGTTCTATTTTATAAAAAACCTAGATCATAGCATGTGATTTTTTGACATATCCCTTGATCACCTGTATCTATCCACATCAATAACCTTCAAATCATTGAGGTTGTTGTAGGCTACCTTGGGGTGGTAGTTCTTGAAGAAGTTAATATCAATTTACACATATGTTTCATAATTTTATATTTATAATAACCATAATAGAGTCTTCTCCCTATGGTTCACTCTATCTACCTAAAAAAAGTACCATATCATGTCACTACCTCTGATGTATGGGTTTATCTGATGATTTGCATCCCACATCCACAAATCAGGTCTGGTAATCTTTATCCAGGTGATTTTTTCATCATAGGTATATAAAATCCTATATGCTGGGCCGATAAACCCTCTATGAAACCCCAACATTATTGATCATTGAGTCTAGTACCATACATCAATATGCCTCTAGTGTCCCGACCTAGACACCAATCAATATCCATCCACAATTGATGGATCTACCCTATAGTGACTAACACCCAATCCTTATCCTATTTTCCCTCTACTAAAAATATATCTATCACTATTTCATTTTCTAAAACCATGGAGTATATGGGGATTCGGAGTGTAATAAGTTCAACATAGATCTCATTGTGATGGCCATAATTGAAATTCTATTCTAGGAGGAACCTATTATGAATCATGTCATGGGATTTCCTATTAATTTGAGTGAAACTTAAATATAACTATAAATTCAACATGTTTACTTGTTTTAGCTCTATAAACTCTTGGATGCATTCCAACCACAATGTAGGTGGGCAGTACTCCTCGTGTAAGAGTCAGTCAAACTCTATCCATTAGTGAGCCACCTCATCATGGGTCTAGATGATCATGGTCCACCAAAATCTTAATAATTCAGGGATATGGATTGATTATAGCATAACCATATCACTGAAGGGTGTCCAAAAAGGAAGAACACTAGAATCACTACCTAAAGATGATCCTTCTTTAATTGAGGGTCATTATCACATTAGAACCTAGGTGGATGTTATTGATGAAACTTGTAAAGGACACTCAACATACACTCATCCTCATCCAACACCCCAATAATCAAACCATTCTTAATAAGTGGAGGGATTTCCATCATATATGTTGGTAGTTGGTCTACTCCTTAAATTATGGGAAGAGGAGTTACTCACTAATCATTTGGGGGAACTCAAAAAGTCAAGTCCCTAGGTGGAAGTCACATCGCTTTATTTGTCAGTGAAAAGAGGATCTATCATTGGTATGGACACATCACATCCCCACCTTAGTATCCTAGTATCCTATAAATGTGCTTGAATTATATTGTTTTTATAATAAGAACCGAGAACATTAAATCATATATTGGTGGACACTTCAAGAAGAATGAATGAATCAATAATCAATCCCAAATGATGCATGTATGGTTTACTTATTCTGTATAACAAGTGCTTTAGATATCTGAGTTGAAAAGAATGTTATCAATGCTTGAGTAAATGGATCCATAGTCCATAAAACTAAAACTATGTTCCATGTCCTAAATGATTAACTCAATACCCATTAACATTATTGGATTATATTCCCAGACTAATCCTCACAATCATGAAACTTCAAATTTCATCCCTACAATAAAGCCACTCTGATATAACCCACATAGATAACAACCCACTAGGGACTCACTAAGACCGAATGTAAGTGGTTTTTTTCACCTTAATCTCACCTCTAATAGGGATGAGGCAGCAAACGAGCACCAGGTAGGCATGTAACAATAGATGGGAGGCCATAACCTAATTCACATGAACACAAACACATATTAACACATAATATTTAATTATACATTTTAGTTAATATAACCTACTATAATATAATTCATAAAAAATATTAATATCCAAAATGGATTATGGGAAAAAAATCTAAAATGTAAAATGTTGAAAAACATTCCTATCAAAATCCCTAGGAAACCAACCCAGGGAATTATAGTGAAGATATTTACATAAATAAATAGTCTTCAATGAAAAATTTCATTTATTAATATCACATATCATCACCACTAAGTTTCTTCTCAACGGACCCCAATTCCACTATGGTAACCACTAGAGTATACTTAATTTTCATAAGATATGATAGGTGTGAGAGAAATGCCTATTTATAGGTGAGTATATACATACCAGGTCAGATACACAAATAACAACAATAGAGTAATTTATGAAAGTGCTACTTAGATTAGAACGATAATGGTAAAGGATTCCACCCCATGGAAGATTAACATGGATACACAACCAAACCTAGATATGATTTTATTTTAAAAAACTAGGGGCACTATGTCGCACATATAAAAAAACTAGATTTTAAGGAAAATATATCACCCTAAGAAACATAATAATCCTAACTACCCACCTGAACACTACCCACATCATATCCAAAATTGTAGTGGGTGACCCATTTTTCACTGATATAAGTCTCACTTGAGTGGGTACCAAAAATTTAATTTTGGTATTGCTTTTCATTATGCTAGTTCATTAAATTAGGGAGAAATTAGACCCATAAATATAGGACCCACACCTCAACGAGTCCAAGAACATGGACTATGAGAGTACCAAATATGATTAAACCTGTGAATGGACCATTGTTTATTGAGATTAAGGGAGTAAAAATCCACATTGAAACTATAATGGGGATGAAAACCCTGAATAAGTGGGAGTACCAAACTCTAAAACCTTATGAGGGACCTACTCCTTATCATAAACATGCAACAAGGTGAGTACCCACCCCACATGCACTTTTTTCTTATCACATATAAAACAGGTAATAATCCATACATAGAAAAATTCTAGCCCCTCACAAAACATCATGTTAACAACCTCAAGTGGGAACAATTATTAAACCATCATGATCTGTCTGTAAATAGATTATTATATTCTTTTTACTCACACAAATATGACATATAGATGAAATGATATGTAAATGACCAAATAGGGGTCAAAATGGGTTATCCTCTTTATGGATGGACATATTCACAATGTGATATATACAACCAAATCATGGGAACCAGACCCACTAGTTCCATTCTAAAATTGATGCTCCATAAAAAACATTTTGGGTCTATTATCACTGTATTTGTGTAGATATATACAGATTTACACTACAAAAACCACTTTCACAACACAACCAGAATAACCACATCTTAAATTAACATAGATAGGATTAAATAAAAAAATGAAACCTCCATATAAGATTACTTACAAGCCCTTAACATCATGACCGTAAAATATTTACACACCATTTGGGGTGTCCATGGCACAACATGGGGTATTGAATTACGATATTATTGTAAAGGATATGGTTCATTCATTACACTCTACATCATGGTGTGTCTCTTTATGGGGATACACAACCCTGTGTAGTAAAAACATACTACTAACATCATTTCCAACCGCTAAAATCACTTCCATTTCATACCTTCACGAAAATACACCAATTCAACTTATCACTATCAAAAAATAGATTCTAATTGATATGATCATGTGAACGTTTATGTGATTTGGGAGAAATTTTTGACAAAATGATATAAAATATAGAAACTTATCAACAATGGTTCGTTTCCAAATAGTAAAATATATAAAGGGGCCAATAAGACTTTTCATCAATAATCTGTACTTGAATAATACCCTATACCAATGGTTTGGAGAACCGTAGGCAATTAAGCCATGAGGATAGGTCTATACTAATAGTTTTCAAAACCATTGGTATAAGTAATATAAAAATCTATACCCAAAGTTCCATAATACAGTTGGTATATGTAATTCAAAAAACAATAATTTGGTTGTTTTTGATCCCAGCACCTCCCATTTGTGATTAAGTGACCAGACCACTAACCTAAATTACTTTTGTGAACACAATTTCATTAATATATATATATATATATGTATTATCATAAGTATTTTAAATTTTAATTTATTTAATGTCCTCTATAAGAATATTCCATAAAAAATACATGTACCTATACCAACGGTTTGGAGAACCGTTGGTATAGGTTATTTGATTTTGGAACCTATACCAACAGTTTGGACAAACCGTTGGTATAGGGGGGTGACTTATGCCAACGGTTTGGATAGAAACATTGGTATAGGGTCCAAAGTAGTGAATTATAACAACGGTTTGGCCAAAACCATTGGTATAGGGTCCAAATTAGTGAACTATACCAATGGTTTGCCCAAAACCGTTGGTATATCTCCAAATTAGTGACAAAACTGTTGCCATATGTCCATATAAGTGACCTATACCATCGGTTTTGGCCTAACCATTGGTATAGGTCCAAATTAGTGACCTATAACAAAGGTTTGTCCAAAACAGTTGGTATAGATCATATATCCAATTGTGAATATCATAGGGAAGGGATAAAAATATAGATCAATTCACACTAAAAATAATGTGATAATGGGTAATGATATTTTAAAAGTGTACACACAAAAATATTTCTTATTGATGCAACAAAAATTCATACTCTAGAAGAACCAAGTGATCAACACATGATGTTTTACTTTAATAGATCCTATAATATGTCTAAGAATCTTGAAATTAACCACAAAAGTTTGAGAGGTTTAGGGAGGAAAATAAAATTTTTAGGAGAGAGGTTTCACCCACTATTAATAATAGGGTTTAGAGATAGACCAATCATGATATATCATAAACTGTTATTTTTTAATTTACTAAAGTTAGACCAAAACATTTATTTAACATGCTTAATCATACCAAAATAATCCTCGATCAATCCCAAATATAAAAAAATTGAATGAAATAATCAAGTCATAAAAGGATGGAAACCTCAATTATCTATCAAAATTTTATATGACTTGACCCATATTGGAGAGCCTTACAAATCATCATGGGGAAAAGTCTCTAATGTATGATCAATAAGAAAGTATTCTATTCCAAATGAAATATACTGTGTAATGCTACCAACATGGAATAAAACAAATATTTTAAGATAAAACTTAGGGTTTCACACATCTGAAACTTCTTTAATGATATTAATTTAAAATCTCCACACTATCTTAGGCCATCATCTTTTTTACTAAAACATGAAAATAACAATCAAATTCCTAATTAAAAACCACACTACAAGGTTACACATCACCTAAAATAATTATAAAGGCTTCAAGAGAAAATATATTGGTCATAAAATACATACATAAATATATCAATGCGTATATACAAACATATATATATCATTTTTAAATTTATATTTTCTATAAACATTTTATATATATAATTTTTTATATTTATATAGGGTGAAATAAATATATAATAATACCTTATAATGATGATAAATATTTATTATTTGATGATTAATATATTCTGTTACATGTAAATAATTTATACATGTATTTTCTTATATATTTTATTATAAATATTTAATAAAAATATTTTATATTTTTAAGAATATTTTATGGTTTTTGTACCTACATGTCTATAAAAAATATAAATACCACACACACATACAATTTTTAGTATTTAAAAATATTTATTCACATTGCGTTTATGTATATTTGTATAGGTATACATGAATTCAAATAGTATATAGAATATGTAGAAAATATGTTTTAGATATTTTTAGTGAAGATATTTATGTATGTACGTATGCACATATTGTAAATGCTTAGTGAAAATTTACCATTGAATATCACATCATATAATAATATTTTAATATATATATGTGTGTGTGTATTTTTGTATATTCATTAAAATATGATCTAAAATATTTTAATTGAAATTTTCACTATAATTTTCTTTTATAAATCATCTTTAACAATTTAAACTCTTTATTTGTATCAATATTTTTGTATATATGTATGCAGGAAATAAAAAACAACAATTTAGATTTATATTAAAAAATTTACATTATAATATTATAGTTTATATTTATATTTTCATATGTATGTGATTTTTAGTGTAAATTTCTAATTTTTATATTATGTGGTAATGTAAAACAAGAAATTTCTAATTAGAATTTCAAAACATTACATGTAAAAGTTATGGTATTAATATAATTTAAAATTTACAATAAAAATTAAAAATAATAGTTTCTATTGTAATTTTATATAATATATTTGTATGTATGAATTTCTATTGAAAATTTATTTTTTATTGAAAATGTTGATTGTTTTTTGTGGTGCTTCGACTAAAAATTAAATTTTATATAAAAAATTTCACTGATAATTGAAAATTTTCAATGAGAATTTTCAAAGGAAATTTTTATCATATTTGTGGAAATTTTCCTTAAAATTTAATTTTCAAACTCAAATTTCCACTAGTGATTGGAAATTTTCACAATGAATTTTCATTGAAATGAGTGAGTGACAACTGAATGTTTCCAATGAAAATTAAATTCCTTGCATAAATTTTTTTCAGTAAATAAAAATTGCTCAAATAATTTTCAATTAAAATTTACTTATTCGAATGTATATATGTACTAGAATATTTTTTTGTGTTTTTTATTTGTAAATTGAAATTTTATATTTATTTAATAAATTATAGTTGTTTATTAAACTTAGATAGAGAATTTTCAATTCAAATTTAATGAAGTAGTGTGCACTAAAAAATGTGACTAAAAATATAAATTATTTATTTATGTATTAATATATTTACACTGTAACACCTAAAAATTTAAAAAATATAGAACATTATGTTTGATAGTGCATATGAAATGAAACTCCAAGCTTAAAGTAACCATAAAATATTATTATTTAAATATGAATGTTATAACCTAGCCATTAAATTAGAATTAATGACGAGGATTATCTACTTTATAATATATATATATTATGGTCCAACATAATATAAATCTATTGATAACTTCTTAGTGAATATTTTAACAATTTTCTCGTAAATTTATTTTATTATTCAAAAATATGTTTTCATCGAATTTTTTTTCTTTCTTTATATATGAAAATATTATAATGAATTTTTTGAAATTTTATAATTGGAATTTTATAAGATGGTTATTATTTTAAAATATTCATTTCAAAATTATCTTAGTGTGAAATTTTCATGATTATTTTGAAATACATGATTTCTCAGTGAATTGTAAAAAATACCATTTTTGGTAAAAATGTTATTTCAATTCAAAAAATTAACTTTTTTAAAAGTACCATTATGATTTGAATATGTTTTCATAGTAACATAGACATTACATTGTCATATTTAATCTAATTTATTACATTTTAATGTTATTTATCGAATATTTTTCTACAATTTCATTTTTGGACTTAAAATAATATTTTTCTAAAACCCCATTTTTCATCATGCCTCAGAGGTTATATTTTAAATTAAATTATAAGATGAAGTGAATAGGGAAAAATGAAATAAATATTTTCATTAAATAGTTCAAATTTTTTTAAATTGGTTAATTTTTATTTTTATTCATTATGAGTTGTAACTGTAGTAAATAATTATCTCCGTGGTAATGGAAAATCTGGTAATTATGATTAAAATTAAAATGATATAGGCATAAAATTAATCCTAACATATTACTGTATCCTATTAAATTATTGGATTTCATCCATTCTCATCCAAGTCTCAAATATATAAACACATGGTTCCATATTTGTTTTATTTTTACCATTATAATAATTAGGTAAAAGATATAGCAAACAATCTCACATTATTTATTTTAATATATATAATAACTGTTGAGTGGGATGAAAATAATTATTATAACTTATAAATATTAATTTTAAAGATAAATGATTTTGAATCTTGGTAATTTATTTCACAATTCTAGTGATGAAATAATTATCTTAAATGCATCTGCAATGCTGAAAAAATATTTATTTAAATAATAGACAAAATATAATAAATGATTATAAAAATATTCAATTTAATATAAGTTGATTGAGTTATTATATTCCATGAATTTTATCGATACCTATAAAATTATAATGCTTTTATAAATTAATGTATTTGAATTACATTTCTATTATGTTGATTTCATAATTATATTAGCTAAATAGTTCAAAAATGACATTAATGATATTTTATAATAAATAGTAATTTATTAAATGATTTGAAATTCATAAAAATATTATATTTATACATTTTACAAATATAGTGGTTAAAATAACATCTATGGTCCATTTATTGAATAATTTTACTTTTATAGTAACTATCTTGACCCCTAAATATAAATTTTTTTGTCACAATGATAATTATAAAGAAAATTTAATAGAGGTTAAAATCAAATGATAAGGGTATGAACATCATCTAAAAATGTAAAAAATTTATTTTAGGGTATTATTTCATCCCATACTCATATTATATTAAAATTATATATTATTTTGTATTATTTTTTTAATTAAAATTAATTTTTATTAAACTTATATTATGGAAAATCCAAGAGTACCCTTCCCCTCACTTATAAATGAGAACCTACTCTCATATCTTCTTCACACCCCAAATCACTTTTTATTTCAGAAATTTATTATTAAATACCTTCCTTACTTCCCTTATCTCATTTTAGATTCCATTTCTATATTTTAAAAATCTTATAGGAATACTTGTTGTGTAAACCTAATGAGGTTGATCGATGATGTGGTATCATTCATAACTGAGTTTTTTAGTTTTTTTCACCTATTTAATATATTAGAAAAACATGATGATATAATAACATAAGTATCTCCCATTTCATTAAATTTTATTATATTAATTTATAACCTACATCCATTTTTTATTCCATCATATTGGAAAAAAATCCATGATTTCTCTATACGATGGACTACTACGTCCTAAATCGATATAATTTATTCTACAACTTCACCTCTAAAGAATATTTATTATGATGGATTTAATGCATATATATGATATTAATGAAATATTTATTATTATATATGATTAAAATATCTTTTTTTACCTTTCTATTTATTGAAAGATGATAACATCATTCATGTGTACTTGTGGATTACACCACGAAGTGATGAGATTTATTTTTCATTACTGAATCACATTGATGGTATATATAATTTCAAATAAAGAAATAAAATTATATTTATGATATTATAATCATTATTTAATGATAAAAAACATTTAGCTTTCTTCAATCATGATCATTGATAAATGGAAACATTACTCAAGAATATGTACAAACTATAATCTCCATGATTGTAGCGTAGTTCATTTTTCATAAACAAATTAGATGGTTTGTTATAAAATTATAACTGATATTTATTCTAGATATTATTAAATAGTGAACTCATTGACCATAGTGAATATTTCAATGTCCTTTTGGACTTATGAGTCGAATATCATCAAAATGACCGACCAAAACTTAAATGTTTTTTTAATTGAACATAAAATGTTAAAAAATAAAAGAAAAATGGATATTTAGATTTTTAATGGTTATTAATAAAGTAAATAATTAACATTTTGTTATTATTTTGGAACATAAATAATGCATGTGAGGTGTCAGACTCAAGTTAAGGGATTTTCATTAAAAAAATTCTCTTAAAGATTATCTTTTAAATCATTTTATTTCTTTTCCATGTTCTTATAAATGTTCTAAGACAATCTTTATTTTTTATTTAATAGTTTATAAAGTTAATTTTTTTCTATATTTTAGTTTATTTTTATTTTTTTATAAAAATTAATCTGTTAAGGATTAATGTAAGGGACACTTTACTTTAATAACATCATTTTAATGGTTTCAAATATTTTTTTTCTAAATTATTATCTTCCTCATATATATTCATAAAATTATTTTATTAATGTATTTTTATGGATACAAATGTATTATAAATTATATTATATGTATTCACTGACTTAATTTTAATTTTTTTAAATTAATATTTTTACATATTTTATACAGAATGTTTTGATATTATTTACAAAACACAAAAGGAATGATGTATTTTAATGTATATAAAATTAACAGATTTTCCCACCACCAAACCATTATTAGATATTTTGATGCATTTATAATATTACTTATTTATATAAAATAATAATCCTATTTTACTTATTTATAAGTATGTTCAAAAAATGGTTTTAAATAGAATATATATTTTGATATCTGAAAATTTTTATTCTTTATGGGTGTATGGGATATGTCTCTAAACCACCCTTTTCTTAGAGAAATGCCCATTCCCTCTCTAACATAGTTTCTCTCCCAATTTAATGTAATGGAATGCTTATAAATTCTATGTATAATTCTCTAAAATATATACCAATATTATTCTCCGTTCCTTTTATGGGGTAATATGTTCATTATGATCATTTCTCAAATGCATGTTTAAGACACTTCTTTTGATTAAGATTTGTGGTAAAAAAATTTAACCCATTTATTTTAGTGGATAATTCTTATGTTTGTTTCTTATGATTGATTTTTTTTATGGAACACTTTATTTAGAACATGTTTTTAAGGGTTTACCCAGATAGTGAACTAATTTATTTGGTAATTCTTATTTTTCATGAGATTTTATGTATGAGATTAGGTAGTAAAATTAATCCATTATAAGGCTTTTCTACCATGTGATAAAATCTGGGAACTTGGCTTTGAGTTATGATTATGTCACGTTTTGTGTTGCTTCCACATTAACTATGATTTCTTAATCTCTAAATTATAATATATTTTTGTTATAATCCCATGTGATTACTCATGATATTATGTTTAAAAGAAATTATATTCAACTTTTTAAGGGAAATGATTAATTATTTTGAAAAAGTTTTCACAAGTTTTAAATTAATTTAAAGGAACTTTTATGGAATTTTTTTAAAACATCCTACTGGATTTTATATGATATTATTTGTATAGAAAGATGATATCATGGGTAATAAAATGATTAATTTGATCCCAAATATTAATTTCAAAAAAAGAAAAACATTCTATAAGTATTAATTAACTAATCTATTTATTTCCCTATTTTTATATGTCCCTTTCTATTATTTTCATCTCATACCACATTATAATTTTTTTCATAGGGTAATAGAAATGATTATGGACAAGGATGAGGTCAAGATGAAAATTTTGACCTGATGTCAAGAAATGAAAACATATTATATCATCAAAATTTTGTTTTTAGGAAAATGGGTACTAAGAGGGCGTGTCCATTTTATAATTTACTATTTATTTTTGTTAGGGTGATCAACTAATTCTATAAAACCCTAAACTATGAACATCCTCAAATGTAAGAAAATAAATTATTGACTTAACACTAAATATTTAGTAATTTTTGAGTTTGGGTCCTTAAAGATGGTATCATAGGAGAGGTTTAAATAACATTGTAGATTCATATGTTTTCATGTGAGGATAACCGAATAGTTATGGATACCAACGTGGTTTAATGAGTATAATATTTATTATAAGTTTCATGTCTTAGATCCCCCCTAGGTTTTGAGTAATGTCATTTAAATGTTATTATTGAAATTTTGGAGGAATTTTTATTTGGTTGAAGAATATATAACCCTTAGTTTAAAAAAGAAGTATTATTTGAGGAAGGATTATCTTTCCATAAGTATAATGGTTTTAAAAACCAACAATATTGATATGATCATTGATGATTAATGTCATTTTTCTGGGGACATTATAAGAATTATATTAATATATTTTAAGTTAAAAGGATATCTTGTCATATCCAATAAGTACATGGGGCTTGAACCAAAAACTAAAGGGGGACGAGGGTCCAATTCCTACGATTTTCCTACATGATGTCTTGGATAGAATGAATTTTCGTTTAAAATAGAATGTTTTAGATAATTATTATGTTTTTTTGTGAAGATATGGTTTATTATATAGATAAATATGGGATTGAAAAGTGAGTTAGTGATTTATTTTATTTTAAAATAAGTTCATAATTTTGGGTTCCTAATATGAAAACTTTAAATAGAATATTGTGAGATTATGTTTGAGGAATACTTTTTTATATTTTTTTGGAAGAATATATGATTTAAATGTGGATTTATGTCAATTCAGTTTAATTATTTAAATAATTATCATATCTTAGTGATTATACTATTAAAGAATATAAATTTTGGGGATGAGACAATAAGAGTGACTGATTTTATTTGGAGACAAATGTAAAATTTATCTTGTAACAATTTGTGATAAAATCATTCTATGCATTGGGTTTGAATATTAGTTGGGAATATTTTGAAAAATTATAAGTGTGGTTATTTATTGAATGATTTATGTTGAAGTTTCAATTTAATTGTTAAAGAATTGGTGTTTAATTTTGTATTTCATGAATTGATGATTAATTCAGTTTGAGAATTATATCATGTAACAACATTAGTTTTTAATAATTTATAAAAACTAGATTATGTGGTTGTTAACCTTTTTGGGATTTTGTAACCCTTTATAAGATTATTTTAGTGTCAGGGAAATTAAATTCTTCTTGAATACACATCATTTGTGAAAAAAGATGAGATTGTGGTGTAAATTGATTAAGGGAAAATTTTTATTTATCAAGTATGTATATTTACTTGTGTTATTAATCTCAAAGGGAAATGAATTGCTGAAAATCCCTAAAAATGATCTTGAAAAAAACATATTACCTTCATTTCTAATGAATAGATGGTATTTTTCACCGCTCATTATTTTATGTTTTTTGGCCATTAACATTCTCTTAATGTCTCAATTTCTTGTGATAATTTATCTATATAACTATCAATAATTATTTGGTCATTAAATTTTTTCTCCATGTCCAAATTTTCACTTCCCATTGAAGTTCTTTTATTTGGAATCCTAGTTATGTGATGAACCTCATATTTTATTCTCCTACTATTCATGATATAGTTTTATTAACCCTTTCTATGATGTGAGATATTGGTAATGATATTTTTATATTCCATGTCCTTTTATACCAAGATCAAGAACAAATTAGAAGAATGAAATTTATTAAATGTGGGAATTGTGAAACACTCTAATATTTTTTAAAAACTAAACCTATGTTTGATAACGTATCTGACACACAACACCACGCCTAATTAAACCATGAAATATGATAATTTAAATATTTCCGTTATTATTTTGAGTTATATCCATTTGTATGAATAATACTAAAAATTTAATGATATATATATAGGTCCAATTAAAAATAAATGTATTGATAACTTCTTAGTAAATAATTACTCAAATTGTTTGTAGAAATTTTATACTTCAATATACATTTTCTTCAAAAATGATTTTATATTGATTTTTCCAACTGAATATTACAATAAATTTCTAAAAAATTTATAAATTAAGTTTACTAAAATCGATATCAATTTTTAAATAATCATATAAAAATTATCTGAGGGTTAAAGTTTCGAATTTTTTTGAAAAGTGTGAGTATTTAGTAATAGTAAAAAATACTGCTTTTTATGAAACAACCGTTACTTATCAATACATCATGTAAATTAAAATTATCATTATGATTTTTTTAATAAACTTAATAATTATTTTTTATAATTAATCTAATTAATTACATTTGAATCATATTTAGATAGGATTTTGGTATAATATCATATTTATACTTAAAAAGGCTTTTATTGAAAAGTTATTTTTTATTTCATAATGAGGGACTAATTATAAATTAAAATTTAAACATATGTGAATTTAATCTTTAAATATAGATTCCATATTTAGAACCTTGAGGTATATTTTTTAAATAGGTCCTTTTTAATTTTATTCATTATTAATTGAAACTATAGTAAATAATTATCACCATGGTTAGGGTAAATCAGGTAATAATAATTAAAAATAAACTGATAAGGACTAAACATTTAACCTAAAACTTAGATATATCCAATTAGATGATTGGTGTTCACCCATATCCAAACAAGCCTCAAATATATGTACACTTGGTACTATATTTCTTTGATTTCAACCTTTATAATAATTGATTACACAGTGGGAAATTGGAAAATTTGTGATGGGGCATTTTCCATAGGGCCCATCACAAAAAATTCATTTGTGATAGGGCACCATAGAAAAAATTTATTTATGATAGGACCCCGTCGCAAATGCCCCATTATAGAGAAGGATGTAACAAATAGATTTTTTATGATGGGTCATCCCAAAAAAGCTATTTTTGATGAGTCCACATCTCATTTCAAATAATTTTCTTTTGGGTTTTAAACAAACTCTATTGCGACGGATGACCTATCATAAAATGGATCGTCACAAATACCTTAAAAATAGATTAAAATTATATTAATAATTAAAAAATAGAAAATAATAAAAATAATACTATTATTGATAATATAAATAATATTAAAATTATTATTAATTGTTACTAATTATTAAAATTTATTTTCAATTATTATAATTTATTAATAATTATTACAATTTATGATTAATTACCCCAATTTGTTACTAATTATTACAATATCTTAATAATAATTAAAATTTATTACTATGTATTACTAATTATTAATAATTATTACTAATTATTACATTATATGACTATTTATTACTATTTATTACTAATTACAAATATCTATTACAATTTATTACTAATTACTATAACTCATTACTAATTATTACTAATTATTATAATTTATTACAATTTATTACAAATTACTACAATTAATTACTAATTATTATAATTTATTATAACATATTCGTAATTATTACAAATAATTACTAATTTTAAATAATTATTACTGATTAATAAAATTTATTACAATTTATTACTAATTATTAAAAATTGTTACAATTTATTACTAATAATAACAATTTATTACTAATAATTACAATTTATTACTAATAATTAAAATTTACTACTAATTACATGTAATTATTTCTTATCCCCTCTAATTATTTGTAATGGCCTAGACAGTGACTCATTAATGAGTTTTCCAAAACATGGTTCCATCAAATGGTTACACCGAAACAGAGGCACAGTGACGGTGACATCATGAGGGTGGCACCGTGAGGGTGGCACCATGATGGTGGCACTGTAACGTTCGCACTCCAAAATAGTGGCACCACTTATGGTGGCACCATGAGGGTGGCACTATGATAGTGGCACCGTGACTGTGGCACCGTTTACGGTGTCTCACCAAACGGTTTCCCACCCTTGTTTCATTTTCTAGTTCTCCTACCACAACATATCTTTTGACGTAATAGTGTTTTAATACCCCTTTCAAAGCCATTAAAACCCTATAAATGATATCTAAAATCCCCTAGGATTCAGGAAACCCTTGAATTACCAAAACATGTAGATTTTTGCACAATTCCACACCCTTTTCCTTGTACTTACAGTTCTGCCACTATTACGCATGCTTTCCTATAGTTTACAGAAATCCTTTAACTGAAATGGTGGCACCACTGACCGTGGAACCATGATATTGGCACCGTGAGGGTGTCACCATGACGGTGGAACCATAATGGTCACACCGTCACAATCACACAAAAAATGGTGCTACCACTTATGGTGGCACTTTGAGGGTGCCACCTTGACCATGGCACCACTTACGGTGTCTCACCAAACGCTATCCCACCATTGTTTCTTTTTCCATTTCCGCTCCTGCAATTTATGTTTTAACGTAAGAGTGTTTTAATTCCACTTTCATATCCATTAAGAACCCATAAATTATATATAAAATCTCATAGGAGCTGGGTGACCCTTGACTTAACAAAACATGTGGCTTTTTCCTCAGTGCCACACCCTTTTTCCCATACTTCCTATTCCACCCATGTTTCATGCATTTTCCTTTGGTTAAAGTAAATCCATTAACTCGATTCTATTATAGACACCTCTCTAATGATAATTATTAAATAACAATTAATTTCACCATGTGTAACCAACCAACCACGTTGTGAAACCACGATCTGCATTTAAAGCCATTCAAGATTTTCTTATACCGTAACTCAAGGATCTTGCCTTTTATCACACTTGAATTCTTTCCTTTTTCTTCTTAGCTGATTTCCTTCTTCCCATTGGTGTGTTTGGAGTCCCCCATCCCAAGGAAAGTGGTGCTCCTATACTGGATCTTTTCTTCTCACTCATGGTGTCCTCAGAGTTCCTCCCCTTCAATTCGTGCAACCCCAATTCTTGACGCGTAGAGATAATATTTGATCGATGATCATCCATGTATGGTTTTTCATTCATCCTTCTTTACTGTATATCATGAGGGGCAGGTATTCTAATGTTTCTACGAGGATGGATGAGACCAAACCATAATGAATATAATAAGTGGACTTTTAATGAATGAAGGGGTGTGTTTGATGATGTTGTTGTACTCTATTACCTTTTCTTATATGTTGTGAATTGTATGGGCTAATTACCAATGAAAATCCTGGTCGTTGGTGGTTTTCCTTTCTCACTAATGAACCCTTGACTTCTGTGATGATTGAATGGATGTAATATGGGAATTGGTTAACCACATAAACTCGGCTGATTAAATAATTTCCAGTGAACCAGAATCCTTATGTGACCACCTCGGTTAACCAAAATGAATATAATAAACCCATTGAATAGTATGATATAATCTTGAAACTCCCTTTCCCTATCTTGGTAATATGTGTGGTTTTTCTTCTTGATTATTGTGGGCTGACATGGATGGGGATGGGATCCCCTGTTGGGGTGTAGTTATTGTTTAGTGGATCTGAGGCCATGTAGGGTCATATGTTGGGGCTTGGTTTGGTTCTAGTAATTTGAGGGATCTCACAAATCCATTTTGTTCTTCTGACTTTATAAGAGAACCGAGTGTGAATGCATAATCTGCTGCTTGGTAAGTTTTCCTTACATGACTTGTGGCTATGCTTTTTAGTTTTCTAGTAGTTAATAATTATTTAAAATGGAACCACTTGAATTTAATAACAAGAATGTGTTCAAGGGGGAATTTTTTTTCGGGAATGAGTTATGACTTGGCTTTGGGTCTTTTTCTTTTTATGAATGAATAGTAGCAAGGTTGTTTGTGTAGTGAGTGGTTTTGGATCCCCTTGGCCGGGATGAGTGCCAGTTTACCTCTATATATAATTTAGTTTTTATGTTTCTTATTCATGCCCCATCCAAGTTAAGCAACTCATGCCGAACACGCCCACTTTATGGGGTAGAGTGCTTTTACCAAAACTCCTATGAGTGCCTGGTTATTAGATCCTCTTTTACTCCCTTTCTCGAGTAACCTCAGACTCTTTGGGCATGATGTGATGACCCAAGTTCCATTATACCCATGATTCTTCAGGAACTGTCGTTGTGGTGGTTGGACCAGGTTTTGTGCTTGCGGTTTCATTCCCAAGTATCTTCGAGAGAAGGCCCATGTGTCTTCAGGGGTGTCGGTACTTGTTCTGGCCCAGATGTCTTTGGGCATGGTGGTGGTTGTTGTGGACCAGGTGCCTGCGGTCGGGATGTGTGCTTGTGGTAGCCCAGGTGTGTGTGTGTGTGGTAGGGCAGTGGAACTAAGGTGAGAATCGCGAGAGAGGTCTGAGGTGTAGGATGTCTTCAATAACTAGTGGAAAAGTGGGGCGGGATACCCATACATCAATGTGTTATTACTATTACTTACATTACTTGTGTTATTTGGGGAGTGTTCTTTGGTGAGGTTTGGGTGGATAATTTAATTACTCGGTGTTATGGTTCTCTCCTTTTCTCATGGGGCATTAGAATGCCTACCAACTTTTTCACGATAACTTTTAGTATTCCCTACCGAGTATACCTTTATTCTCACCTTACATATATAAAACTGCTTTCAGGTTTCCATGAGGATTTCGAGGACCGTGTCAAACCCTATTAACTCAGATGTCGGGACCGTTGACACTGCTGTTTTTCACTTCTTTTGGTACGTCCCTTGGGAGTTTTCATGTATTTGTAGCACTTTATTATTAAAACATTCATATGGGATTGGATTTTTTAGGCTTCACTTTTACTTCCACTTTTTGGGTTTGTTGGGATTGACTATCGTATCTCCTAATCCAACTAAATAAAAAGTGTAATGCCCTCTATTTTACATGTGATTATATACCCTTGGTGCTAGTCACCACTCCGGGGCCTATTGAAGGTGGGTCCCGGGGGTCATTGTCTCTCCTTCAACATGAGGAAGGAAGGGTTTGTAAATTTTCTACCCTTCCCTCATTTTGGTGAAGGTGGGTCGTGGAATTATAACTTCTTCCTTCTAATTATTACAAATTATTAATTTTTTTACTAATTATTACAATTTATTACTAATTATTACTAATTATTACAATTTATTACAATTTATTACTATTTTTTCTAATTATTACAATTTGTTACTAAATATTACTAATTATTACTAATTATTACAATTTATTACAATTTAATATTAATTATTACTAATCATTACAATTTATTACTAGTTATTACAATTTACTAGTAATTATTACAATTTATTACAATTTATTACTAATTATTACAATTTATTACTAATTAATACTAATTATTCCAAATTATTACTATTTGTTACTAATTAATTCTAATTGCTACAATTTTGAACCTATTATTAAAAAAATTACAATCTATTACTAGTTATTTCTAATTATTTCTAATTATTACTAATTATTACAATTTGATACTAATTATTACTAATTATAAGAATTTATTACAATTTGTTACTATTCATTACTAAATATTAAGATTTATTACTAATTATTACAAATTATTAAAATTTATTACTAATTATTACTAATTATATCTAATTATTTCTAATTATTAAAATTTATATCTAATTATTACTAATTATTACTAATTATTAATATTTATTTCCAATTTTTACTATTTAATACTATCTATTAAAATTTAATACCAATTACCTCTAATTATTACTTATTCCCACTAATTATTACTTATTCCCACCAATTATTACAAATTATTATAATTTATTACTAATTATGAATATTTATTACTAATTATTACAATTTATTATGAATTATTACAGTGTATTTGTAATTATTACAATTTATTACAAATAATTAATAATTATTGAAATTTACTACTAATTAGTACAGATTATTAAAAATTATATTTAATTAATACTAATTAATAAAATTTATTATTAATTATTAGAATTTATGACTAATTATTAGAAATTATTCCTAATATGTACTATTTATAACTAATCATTACTATTTATTATTGTTTAATACTATTTATTACCAATCATTACAATTTTTTACAATTTTTTACTTATTATATCAATTTTTTACTAATTTTTACTAATTATTACAATTTATTACAGTTTATTACTTATTCTTACTAATTATTACTAATTCCATACTATTTATTAAAATTTAATACAATTTATTACTAATTATTAAAATTTATTTCAATTTATTACTAATTATTACTAATTATTTCTAATTATTAAATTTTATTACTAATTATTATTATTTCTTACTAATTACCACAAATTATTACTTATTCCTTCAAATTAATACTAATTATTACTTATTTCTACTAGTTGTGGGTAATTATTTTTAATTATCACTAATTATTACTATTTATAAAAATTTATTCAAATTTATTACTAATTATCACCAATTACACCTACTTATTTATAACATTTCTAATTAATACTAATTACTACTAATTAATAATAATTAATACTAATTAATATAATAACTATTAATTAATACTAATTAATACTAAACACATGTAGTTATTTATAAAAAATAAATAATGATAAATAAAACAATCTAATTTCAATTTAATTTAATTTTAGCCAATTAACAATAATTATAACTAATATAAAACAAAATGAATTAACTAAAAAATAAAATAAATAGATAAATATCCTAAAATTAAAACCTCTACAGGATATAAAACACGAATATCATTCCGATTTAGAATTTAAAAAATTGAAATTTTTTGAGAGAAAACATATAAGTAGGGATGGAGATGGGTAAAGAAATGAGTTGAATGAGAAAAAACGGATGATGGTATATATAGGTTAGATTATTTGCGACAATAATATTTGCAACGGGACCCATCCCAAAATTCTAACACCCTATTAATTAGGGGCGGTGGTTAAAAATGTATTTGCAATAGGTCACATCCCAAATACCAACCTATCGACATACTATTTGCGACAGGAGATAAATCCCGTCTCAAATACTAAAAAACACCATCGTGTATTTATGACTGGCTTTTATACCCATCGCAAATACCCTTCCCACAGTTTGGCATGGAACTCATGCCAAACCTATTGCGATTGGGACCTTATCCCTACTACAAATATCTAATTATTTTCAACGAGACCCTTACCCATTGAAAATACCCCATTACCAAAATCAATTATTCCTGTAGGGGTAAAAGCTAAAGACAAAAATCTCATTTTCTTTCTCTTAATGTCAATAATATTTTTTACAGGGATAAAAAGATTCATGTTTAGTGATAAATTTTATTTTTAAATATGAATGATTATTTATATTGAGGAAATTTATTTTTTATTTTTAGTGATGAAATAATTACCTTAAATTCTTGCACAACACCGACACAACATATAATTAAATAATAGAAAATTAAAATAAATGAATTTCTATTATTAAAAGTAATATAAATTTAATCAATTATTATATTCTGTAAATTATTTTTATAAATACAACTGGTCACTTATTTCTCAATAGATTATATTCTAATTTTATTTCTTGTATGTCTTCTTAAAAGTCAAATTAAATGAATATTTTCAAAATTAATATTAATGAGATTTTATAATAAATAATATTTCATTAAATGAGTTAAGATTAGTAAAAAATTAACTTCATCAAATATTGTTGGATATGGTTGAAAATATCTTCCATGGTCCATTTATTGGTTAATTTTCCTTCTATATTAACTAACTTGACCCCTAAAGTGTAAAGAACTTTTTTACAATAATAATCGTGAAAAACCATAAACATGGGTTATAACCAAAATATAATGTCTAACATATTACATAAATTTATCTAATTTTTTTTGGATTAGAGTATTTAAATATTTTCCCTTTTTATATTCTAATAATATTAATTTGGATCCTTTTATCTATGAAAATTAACTCATATTAATTTAATATTTTATTAAATTTCACGAGTGCCCCTCCCATCACTTATAAAAGGGAACCTACCCTCCTCTTTTCGTCGCACTTCTAATGCCTTTTTGTTTAGATAATCCCTACCAAAACCACATCCTTACTTCCCCTCCCACATCATACAATCCTTTTTTATTATAAAACCCTCCTTGAATGGAGTTTGATGTAAACCAAAAGAGGCTGTCTAAAGAAGTTGTATCGTTCTTAAGTGGGCATTTTGTAATATATACTTTTTACACCTATTTTAAATATTATTCAACCATGATGACATATTAACATCAGTATATACCCTATAATGAGATGTTATTATTTTAATATGATAACCAATGTCCATCTCCTCTTCTAATCAAAAGGGAAACGAAACCATCGTTTGTGTGTACGGTAGGCTACCTCCTCACATACCGATGGATTTCATTTTCCATATTTGCATGTCCTAGATAATTATGATGATTAATTTAATGTAAATTTATATTATATTCATGATATATTTATTATTATGTAATTTTAATATATCGTATATTTTATATTGTCTCCATTAGTTGTAATATAAAAATGTCATTCATGTGTACGTGTGGATTTCCACCTCCATGAAATGATGTGATTATTTTTTCATTACCACATCACATGAATAATATATATAAGTGCATTTAAGGAATTGAATTTATAATTGTGGTATAATTATCATTGTTGAATTGTTAAATCACCCTTACCTTATTTTCATTTTACATGATGAAATATGGAAACATTACTCATGTGTTTGTACAACCTGTCATCTCGATCAGTGTAACATACTTTATTTTTATTAATAATATTTCAAGGATGGCTATATAGGTATAATTTAATTATATAAATTTTAATTATTTCCAAATTATTATTCTAGAGATGGTGAAATAATGACTTCTTTGACCATAGTGAACCTGCCAATGTCATTTTTGAATTATTAGTCAAATATCATCAAAACGTCTGACATAGTCTTATATTATTATGTAATTGAATTTAACAACATAATAACTAAAATAAAAAGGGAAAATAAAATTTAAATTTTATCTTATGAAATTAAATAATTAATTTTTTTCTTTTATACAGTCAGATAAAGAATATACATGATGATTTAGGCACGTGGTAAGGGATATTCTTTCTAAAAATCATCTTTTATACTTTCCATTCTAACAATTGTTATTCTATAAACACTTTATACTATATTTTTCAAGAAAAAATTTAATTTTACTTTAATGGATGATTATGTTCATTTTTCAAAGTTATTTACTTTAATTAAAATGTTTACAAAAAGGAATCTTTTTAATGTCTTACGTGAGTGGCACTTTACTTTAAAATCCAATGTTTGAAGGAATTAAGGATTTATTTTTAAAATCCTTATCTTCTATGTATATATTCTAAAATTATTATTTTTAATTTATTTATATGGAAATAAAATAATTGAAAAAATTATTTCACAAGTGAATTTATTTTTATCGATTTCAAAGGGAATCTTTTTGCATATGTCATATGAAATGTTTTGATGTTCTTTTCAAAATAAAAAAGTAAATTTTTATTCTAACTTATACAGAATTAATGGATTTTCCCAACATGATAATAATTATGTGATATTTGGATTTCATTAGAACAGTTTTTTTCCTCAAAAAAACACTATTTCCCCTTTTTAATGTATTTTACCAAAAGGTATTTAAATGGAATGGATATTTTGATATCTGGAAATGTTTTTACATGGGTGTAAGGGATATCTCTCTAAAATACTATTTTCTTTGGGTTATGATCATTGTCTCAATAAATCCATTTCTCTTCCACTTTAATGTTATTAAATGACTATAAATGATGTATATTTGTCTCAAATATATACCTAGATTATTGAACCATCCTTTTATGGGGTAATACATGCCTTATGATCATTTATCAAATACATTATTTCTGAAATATATTTTTATTATGATTTAAGGTTCGATTAAGAAATCCATTTTATTTCTACAGATAATTTTTATGTTTATAAATGTTGATTAATTTATTATTGGCAGCATAAATAATCATGAACATGTTATGATGGGTGAACCCGAATAGTGCTCCAATTAATTAAGTAATGATTTTTCCTATGAGATGTTATAAATGGGATTTGGGATTAAACCTAATCTACCATGGGACATTGTCCACCATGTGATATTGTCTTGATAGTTATCCTCAAATTATGCCTATGTAATGTTTTGTGTCATTTCCACATTTTCAATGTTTCAATGATCTTATGATACTAATTTATATATTTTATGATCTATTGGGAATAATTCTGAGTTTTTCTTTCAAATAAAAGTATATGATACTTTATAAGGGGGAAAGGTATTATTTTATTTTGAAAAAAGATCTCATAAATTTTTCATGATAAAAAATATAGTTTATGAATATTATTTTTCTTTTAAGAGTTCTTATGAAATTTTTTATAAAATGATTTGGATAGAATTTTGACTGTTTGGGGAAATAAAATGTTCAATTTTAGATCAATGTTAAATTTTGAAAAAAATAAGAATATAGTTCAAGTATTCTAGAACTAACATGTCTCATTTTTTCTTTTTAAATGTCGCTACTAATCTTTTTATGATTATCCCACATTTTAAAATTTGTTTCATAGAGGTTTAAGGATGAGAAGAGAAAGAGATGGGATCAAGATGAAAATAGAAATGAAATAATAGGAAAATAAATCTTGATATATCATAAAATAATTCTTTTGACTTAATAATGGATAATTAGTAGAAGTATCCACTTTTTTATGTAATATATATTTATGTAAGGGTGATGGCCTAATTATCCAAAACTCTAAATTGTAAAGATCATAAAATGTAATTAAATGAGTTCATAACTTAAAACTCATGATTATGTAATATTTAAGGAAGAATTCTAATTTTCATTGAAAATTTAAACTTGTATTTTTTATAAAAATTTTATAATCAAATTTCTAGTGAAAATTTTCAATAAAAAATTCCATCAAATGTTTCTAATGCTTAATTTCATTGTATGATTGAGTGTGTATATATAGATTCATTATGTATGCATATACTTACATTTTAATATAATTATATTGTACAATCCAGGTAAATAAAGAATATGAGATTTTCATATTTATTAATATTTGTGAATTAAATATTAATTTTACTTTAAATGGGATGTTATGTTCTATGGTGTACCCGATACACAACAAGAGGTTTCTTTAAAATCATACGTAGCTCACACCGTTGAGTTATACTGAAATATAATAATATAATATTATTATTTTAAATGGTAGTTAATGCATAGTTATGTTACTAGAAGTAATGAAAAGAACTAACTACAATATGAATACACATGTTTTTTAATTATTTCTGCATTTATCCAATAAAATTTGGAGGCTTAAAATGTGAATGAATCTAATTTAAACCATTATAACTCTAATTTTTTAAAAAAAGTCAATTTATCACCTTTTGATGGAGAACTCTTTTTAAATCTTGTTATTGTTACTTTTATATGTTATATTAGACAAAATGACATTTTTCTTTATAATTGGGACATCAAAATTTAATTTGGATGAAATTTTGGTATTTTTCCGACGAAGTTAATTTTTTAATGAATAATGAAAATTATCGCATTTTAATTAAAAAATTCCTTTTAATCTAATTTATTTGTATAGTTATATTGTTCTTTTTAATGGTTTTAAAGTATAACTGGATTATGTTTTTACCATTTAATCTAATATCAGTAATTGGAAGTAATTTAACTTTGAAATTGGACAAAACAATGTTAATCTTTTGATAGATATTATTTCTTTAAAACTCACTTTTTGGTTTTGAAAACGGAAATTAATATTAAATTAATTAATGAGCCTTATATTTTTTTTGAATTTCGTAAAATAGAAATCATTTTTAAATTTGTAATATCAAATTATCTTTGGGTGAACTTTTGGTATTTTTCTGAAAACGTTCAATTTTTTATGAATAGTGAAAAATGCTTAAAGTTGTTAAAAAACAACTTTTTCATTTAAATGAAATTTTGTCACTTTGATGAATTGAATTTAAAAAATACGACATACATGGTTGTCATCAGTAAGTAAAATGTGGTTCAATAAGATGGAATTTTTTTGGTGAATAGTAACTTTTGACTTTTATTTACCACGATTATAGGTAAATAGGATAATTAAAGTTAAAAATAATATTATAATAATATAAAATTACATTAACACATGTCCTATCCTTATTTGATGAGTAATGGCCTACCAGGACAATCCTTGGGTGACACTTTTGGCCATTGAAACCCACTTAGGTAAGATAATGACATTAATAATGATTTTTAATGAAAAAATAAAAATATCATAAAAAAGAATTTTTTTACTAAAATAATATTTATATGGGATTATATAAGTGATCTCTTGAACTATAAATATTATTTGTAAATATAAAAAGATTTCATACATTATGGTATTTTATTTATAATTTTTGGAGATTAAATAAATAAATTTAATTATAACACAATGATGATGCAGAAATTACTTCATGAGTAAAGGATTAAAATAAATGATATTATAAATATTAAAATAAAATTATTTTTACTCAAATTTTGGTCATTGGAAGTAATTATACTTTAAAATTGGACATAGACAAGTGTCAATCTTTGGATATATATTATTTCTTAAAAACACTTTTTTTTGGTTTTGAGAATGAAAATTAATTTTAAATTAGTTAAAAAAAACTAATATGTTTTCTATTTCTTAAAATGGAAATCATTTTTTAATTTAGAATATCAAAATTAACTTTTGGTAATATTTTGGTATTTTTCTGAAAACATTCAATTTTGGATAAATAGTGAAAAACATTAAAAGTAGTTAAAAACGACTTTTTATTTAAATGAAAATTTACCCCCTCTCTGAATAGAATTTCAAAAATATTACATACATGGTTGTCATGAGTATGTTATATGTGGTTTAATAAGATAAATGTAAATTTTCACAAATATTAACTTTTGACTTTTATTTACAGCAATATTTTATAATTTTTGGATATTAAATAAATAAATCTAATAATGACACAATGGTGATGCATTAATTGATTCATTAGTAAATGATTCAAATAAATGATATTATAAATATTAAACTAAATTTATTTTGAACCTTTTTATGCCATCCATGAATTTTATAGATTTGGAAGACTTGTTATCTTAGAATTAATGATGGTTTTTTGAAAGTACCAAATTTTTTTGGATTTTTTATAAATTCATGATAGGAATAGTATTAAAATTGACAAAAAAGAGTTTTTAAATCAATCAATATGTTATGAAATGATAAAATAGTCCTAAAAATATAAAATTCGGTCAAATGACATAGGTGATGTTAAAATTTTCATTAATGATCCATTTTGGGTCTCTTAGAATTTTATAGTAAATATATTAACCATATAGTATGAATATATAAGATTCAGAATGACTTGAAGGCCTTTATTTATTATTATTCTTGATAATCCACCATTCAACGGGTGAGGGGGAACCATTACAAGGCCCGAAGGCTTAGAGACAATTACATGACCTGTAGGTCTTAAAGAGAATCACACTGACAAGAAAACTTAGAACTAATCCTCCCATGAATATGTCATAATATCAGCACTCCACATTCATAGGGCCGATCGTCTAGCTATAATGTGTAATTTTGCAAAGGATCGAGACTGATGTCAAAGCCATACCCTCTCGTTCTTCCAATTCTGATTTGCTTTGCTCAAGTGAATACGCTTGCCCTGATCCCCACCTGAAGCATTATTCCTTGTAGTCTAATTGGTACATCTGCATCATGTGGACCGAAGGCCTTGGGGTGGCTCTAAGGCCTTAAGGTGGCCCCAAGGCCTTGAGAAACAACTGGCCCGAAGGCCTTGGGTGGCCCAAAAGCCTTGTAGGACCCGAGGACTAAACCAGTGGCCTAGAGGCCCAGATGGATGGATAGTTCTGATTGCAACATTACCGAAAAGTGCCTGCTAGTGTAATACTACAGTAACCCAGAAATATTCACCTTAAATTCAAATTTAATATATTTTGGACCTTTTGAACCCGAAAATCATTTCACAATAAAATAATATTTTCAAACCTTACTAAAGAGCCCCTCATCTCCCTTATAAAAGGCCATCACCTCTAACCAATTAAACATACCTCTAAAGCCACTTGTATCTTCCAAATTCTTTCCAAATAATCTCTCAAGATCCCTATATTCCTCTTAGGAGTCTTACCTTAGGTAGAAGTCACATCAATGAATCCTTTTGGTTTAAACCAAAGGGAGTTACCCGATTTTGAGGTAATGTATTCTCTCAAGTCCTTTTCCTTTATTTTTCTTCTACCACTTATTGAAATATCTTTATTAAAATATTTTATAACAAAACTAGTTTCTCAATTATACTCAGTTTTTTTATGATAAGGATTTAAATAACATTTACACATACATCTATCTAATTGATACAAACATACTGTTTCTGTGGACGACAGACTACTGCCTCATGAAACACTGATTGTTCAATTGTCTCTTACTGCCTCTCATGGTGGCCATTAAGATGGAAATATATTTATATGTGATATATGTTATATTTATATTTTCTATGTGATTTTATGTTTTCCATTTATAGCATACCTTTATGGTTTCCATAAAAGGTAAATATGATAATTTCTTTTGAGAAAGTGCGGACTACCGCCCCCCAAAAGTGATATGACTCGTTAACGCCATATGTGGAACATATAAAGGATGGAGTTGATGAAATTATATATGATATCATACGGAATTTATAATATACCTATGTATCATTATGTTTTAATACCATTAAATATGGAATATAAATGAAAGTAGCGTTCATGCATACGTACGACTTACTGTCTCTATGAACGGTGTATTTCATTTCTTTTCTCCAAATGTTATGTACTATTATGAATACTTATAAATAATGTATATATATAATAAATATGATATTTAAATATTGAATATAATTCTGGATTTAATATACTTTTGGCCACATGAACCATTTTTAATTATAACAAGTTCGTTTTTGACTCATGTACCAGATATCGACCAAGCGATCGTTCTTAATGTAAATGATTATTTAATTTTTATAACATGGGAATAAGTGATATAAAAGAAATAATAAACTTGAAAAAGGTTCTCAAGCAAGTATATATTAACTTTAGGTTATTATTAATGATATTAAAGAATGAACGATTCATGTCAGACACTAGGTAAGGGTTTTCATCTCACTTTTTAATCCCATGAGATTCATACTATATTTTCTACTATTTCATTTTGTGTGGTGTATGTACTTCCCGAGATTATATTAATTCTATAATATCATTTAATTTATGGGTATATATATCTTCATTGTATGATATTTTTTTATGGGGTGTATGTTTTTTAAGTTACCAAATTAGTAAGGGAACATTTCACCGTACTCTTTTTGTCAAAGGCTTCTTTTATATCCTGTCTTTTAATTTCCTTTTTCGTATGTTGGGATATGTTCCTCTATATCCATATTGTTTTAAATTTTATATCCATGTTATGAGATACCCTTTAATCTCTCTTCAAATCAATTTCTGAATTTCGAAGCAACGTCGTTAGGCTGTTAAATTTGTGTAAGAGAACTTCTTAACCCAATTTAAATTCATTAGCTTAAACTTATACTTCTTGATTATGCCATGATATGAATATGTTTGAATGACTTATGATTTTTTTACACTTAATATCCACTTATATTTGTTTTATTCTTATTTTTCACACATAATTATTTGATTTATTTTTCATTAATCTAAGGATATTCTCTTTACAAGGGACATTGTCCAAATTTACATTCCATTGAGACTTTTCTTTGTTATAAAATAGTTCAATTTTATATGGTGTATATAATTACCTTTAACATATTATATCTTTAATCTCTTTATTATCATGATATAATACACTTTGATTAATGTCATTATTCAATTATTTGTCTTCAAGTGTCTCTCATTTGGTTAAGAACTCTTTAACTAAAATATTATTTCAAATGATTTAATGATTTATTCTTCTAAATATTTTTCCATAATGTCCACGTTTTAAAAATGTTTTTAAGGATTAATTTAAATTTACATGAATGTTTTTAAATTAAAATTCTGTTCAAAAGATTCAAAGTGTTATGGGACACTTTGATTTAAAAATCTCTTTATTAAATTTTTTAAATGGGTTTGAAAATTTTTTTATAAAGAATTTACTATGTCAATATCTTGAAATGATATATTGTGATTGGAATGTGGAAATATAATCTTTCCTTTTTGATTGTTTTATGGGTTATGAATATGTTGTGGTTATTGGGAATTGTTTACATATATGGGTGGTTCTGTGATAAACATAGGGCAGGCGAGCCCATGATATCTCTACAATGAATTGTGTTACATGACAGATGTAAACGTTAATGTTTCTCCTAAAATATTTAGGGAATATACTATGATGGGTATTTCAAATGTAAATCCCTATGTATCTTTGAAATCTACAGTGTAAGTTTTATGTGTATTCCACAAGTTACCTTTATGATTTATTATTTCTATGTGTTGTTCATAAATATTATGATTTCATGAGGTATGTTAAAGATCTTTTGTTTTATGATTGAAAAGTATGATTTCTTTGAATAGTAGGTATTTATGGACTTATGTTTTTTTTCCTTATTTTATATCCCTTAATGATTTTTTATGCTCATCCCATGTTGTTGAAATGTTTTCAATAGGACTTAAAGATGCATTGGTTAAAGGATGGGATCAATGAAAAGTCAGGCTATCTAAAACATGGAACTAGACATGCTTCTTTGTTTAAGAATTATCATTTTATTAAAAAATGGATACTGAACAGAAGTGTCTACATGTAATATTCATGTTGTTATGTATAAGTTATTACCTAATTCTCTAAATCTCTAAACCGAAAAATATTCTCAATGTTAATTCATGATTTAACTCATGTTTATGTAAGGTTTTAAGTATAGGGAATTATAGTTGGTATCAATTGTCGGTTTAGATAACATTAGAGGTTATAGTGTTATTTAAGAATAAGTGACTTAACCATAATGGGTATCATATTATAAAGAGTCATAGTTATATTAGATAAATCGATCCATTTCACGATAACATGAATAAGTATATTTTAGTGTTTACCCTCCTCATAAGATAGTATATGATGATCTTATGAATATACCCACACTGACCATTTTGGTTTTAGTAAATGGATGGATCTATCAGGAACCAATGTAACAATAGACGTGAATGAAGTTGTGATGGTTTTCTTAATGAGAAACCTAATTAAATGGGTGCTTCAATGATAACTCTTGTGGTTAAAATATGTTATTTTTATTTTTGAGGAATTTATCTCATTTCTGGGAATGTTATAAAATTATATAGTTTTTGAAAAAGTACAACATGCAGACCGTGTGACAACCCATCATGTTAGACAAAGCTACGTGGAATCAAATCCACAACCAAAGTGCGATTAAGATTTATCGCCTACCACTGGACTACGTGAAGTCCCTAGTGAGTATGACTTATTCTTTTTAGTTCAATGATTTAATTGATCATTTATATGTTGATTTTGGATATTGTGTTTTATCAATTGGATATCCTTAGTAAAGGAAAATGATTTGGTGACTGAGTGATAACGGTTATTTCGGAAGACATTTGATCTTTTGGGAACACTATATACAAGAACAAAATAGAATATTATTGGATATAATTTGTGGAGTAATGGTTTAAATTTTATTTTGGAAGAATATATGTTTTTATTGGTGACATATGGTGATTTCGGTTATTTGTGGTAATGATTAACCTATCATAGAGAATATGTGATTAAGTTAATAACAATTCAAAATGAGACTTTAAGATGAGTTGATGTTATTTGGAGATAAATGTTATGATTTAATATTGAATACTCTTGGATAAAATTCTTCTGAGTTTTGGGTTTAAATAATAGTATTGAATATATTGAATAATTTTAATGATATTTGTTCATTGAATAGTATTTCTTGAACTTAAGGTACTGTTTGTTAAAATTTAGTGATTCAAAATAGTATTTCTTTTTAAAAAGGATTATCCTTTTTGGAGATTATGTGATCTTTTACAAACCATTTTGGTTTTGTATAATGTCTAAAGACATGGAAAATATATAGCTCATATTTTGTAGATTATTTTATTCTCTAGAAGTTCATTCTAGTGCTTCATTTCTAACCAAGTCATGTTGAATACTCATCATTTGGAGAAAAGATGAGTTTATGGTATAAATTAATCAACGGATGTAACTTTACATGGAAGGTAAGTATATTTACATATGTTATTATTATAATAAGTTAAATAATTCCTCAAATTTAAGGAAAATAACATAAGAAAAAAAATTTCAGTTTACTTTTCCTACTGGGAAACCAATGATCATTTAACTCAACACAAGTTTGTGGTTTTATGTGAGTTAACATTATTCTGATCATGTTTTCTACCACTCACCATCAGAACATGACACTTATTTTCACCACTACATCCTTGTTTTCCTACATGGAATATAAGAATGGGATATCTCAGATGACCTTTTTAATTCTTTTTCATTATTTTAAAGTGATAGTTTTATTGATTCTTTTACCAAAGTGGGGATTTTAATGAACTTTCTGAGCCCAATTTCAAAATTATGTAGATGCAATTCCAAAAAGGAGGGAAAGATGTTACATACTAGGTAAATAAATAATAATACATTTTTATATTTACTAATATTTGTGAATTAAAAATTAATTTTACTTTAAATGGGATTCTATGTTTGATGGTTCACCCAATACACAACAACGAGTTTCTTTAAAATTTTATGTAGCTCACAACATTGTGTTATACTGAAAAATAATAATATAATATTATTATTTAAAATGGTTGTTAATGCATAGTCGTTGAATTGGAAGGAATGAAAAGATCTAACTAAAATATTTTTAAACATGTTTCTTAAATGTATTTACATTTATCCAATAAAATTTAGAGGCATAAAATGGGAATGAATCTAATTTAAATTATAAATAATCTAATATTATTAAAAAAAGTTGATTTATCGCCATTTAATGGTGAACCCTGTTTAAATATAGTTTTTTACACTTCTATATGTTCTATCTGACAAAATAAAATCTTTTATTAGAATTGGGAAAGAAAAATTTATTTAGATGAAATTTTGGTATTTTTTTGTAAATGTTCATTTTTTTAATGAATAGTGAAAATGTAGCACCCCAAATTGATACAAGGTTAAATGGCTAAATGATATGAATCATGTCAATAAGGTGTGCCTTCCTTTTCAAGAGCCTACCTGATTAGAACTCCATTGTCAAGCATGCTTGGCATGGAGTAATGATCACGATGGGTGACCTTCTAGGTAGTTTCCTACTATGTGTGTGAGTGAGTGAGGAAAAAGAACATTGGAAAAGATATGTGTTGTCCTATGGGGAAATAATTTGTCAAATTACTTGTTTAGGCATGTGTGTGGGCCCCTGGGTGGGGACCACATGTCTGTGGGGGCAACTGGTGGTACCTAGTGGCCCAGGACCCACCAGCTATGTTAAGGCAGGGTGGTTGTGCTGTCACCGGGACCCAGTTGTCACATTTGGTATCAGAGGTGGTACCCAGCCTTAAGTGTGGTGCAGTTCCTGGGTTGAGATGAAGATCCCCCAATGAGGACATTGTGCTCTAAAGGGGGGGGGATTGTAACACCATAGATTGGTACATGGTTAAATGAATAAATGATATGATTCAGGTCAATAAGGTGAACCTTCTGTTCTAGGAGCCTATCTGATTAGAACTCCACAATTAAGCATGCTTGGCCTGAAGTAGTGATCAGGATGGGTGATCTTCTGGGAATTTCATAGGGTGTGTGTGAGTGAGGACAAAGCACACTAAAAAGGACATGTGTTGGCATATGGGAGAAATCATTATTCAGATGACCTGTTTAGGCATGTGGGTGGGCCCTTGGGTGGGGACCACATGTCTGCGGGGCAACTGGTGGTACCTGGTGGGCCAGGACATGACAGCCATATTATGGTGGGGTGGCTGTGCTGTCACTAGGACCCAGTTGTCACAGAAAAATACTGTATTTTAATTCAAAACTGCATTTTAATCTAATTTATTTTTATAGTTAAATTATTTTGAATTATGGTTTTAAAGTTTAATTGGATTATATTTTTACCCTTTAATCCAATTTTTGTCATTGGAATCAATTTAACATTAAAATTGGACATAAAAAAGTGTCACTCTTTGGATATATATTATTTCATAAAACACGCTTTTTGGTTTTAACGACGAAAATTAATTTTAAATTAATTAACAAAACTTATATGTATTTAAAATGGTATAATAGACATCATTTTTGAATTTGGAATGTCATAATTATATTTGGGTGATTTGTTTTTTGTTTTTATGAAAACTTTAAATTTTTTAGGAATAGTGAATAACGAAGAAAGTAGTTAAAAACAAATTTATCATTTAAATGAAATTTTCCCCTTCTTTGAATTGATTTTTAAAAATACGACATAAATGGTTGTCATGAGTAAGTAAAATGTGGTTCAATAAGATGAAAATAATTTTTGGAAAATAGTAACTTTTGACTTTTATTTACCATGGTGTTTTATAATTTTTAGACATTAAATAAATAAATTTAATTATGGCACAATGGTGACGAAGTAATTTCTTTATTAGTAAAGGATTAAAATAAATGATATTAGAAATATTAAAATAAATTTATTTTGAACCTTTTTATGCCATACATGAATTTTATAGATTAAGATGACTTTTTATCTTGGATTCAATGATGATTTTTTTTTGAAATAATCATGTTTGTCTGGTTTTTTTAAAAAGTCATCATAGGAATTGTATTAAAATTGACATAAAAGATTTTTTAAATCAATCAATAATTTATTATATTATAAAATAGTCCTAAAAATCAAAAAATTTTCCCAATGAAATATATGAATGTTAAAAATGTCATTAATGATCCATTTAGGGTCGCTTGGCCTTTTATAGTTAATATATTTACCATATATTATTAATATATAAGAGGACTTGGTAAAAGTTAAATAAGTTAGAAAATGGTTAAATAAGAAAGATAAGGATTAAAAAAATATCCAAAACTTATTTAATTCTTATTGGATGATCTTATTTAGACTTATATTCACCTTATCTTAAAAATAAATAAGTTTGGACCTTTTGAAACTGAAAATGATTTTATAATAAAATAATATTTTCAAACTTTACTAAAGAGCCCCACCTCTCCCTTATAAAAGTCTATAACCTCTAACCCATTACCAACACATCTCAAGACCCTTGGCTCGTCCAAACACTTCCAAAATAAGCTCCCAATATACCTCTATTCCACTTAAGAGCCTTACCTTGGGTAGAAGGCTGTTTAAGGATGCCTTCTGTGTTCAAACCAAAGGGAGTTACCTGATTTAAAGGTAACGTCTTCTCTCAAGTTCTTTTCTTTTATTTTACTTCTCCAACTCGCTAAACTCTATTTATTGAATTATTTTATAACAACTATAGTATCATCAATATACTAGTTTTTTGTTATGATAATTGTTCAAACTAGACTTACACACACATCCATCTAATGGATAAGAACATACTTTTTCTGTGGACGATGAACTACTACCTCACGAAATGATGATTGTTTCATTATCTCCCACAACCTCTCCTAGTGACCATTATAATAGAACTGTATTTATGTGTGATATATATTATATTTATATTTTCCCTATTATTCTATATTTTTTATTTATAGAATACCTTAATGGTTTCCATAATGGGAAAACATGATAATTTCATTTGAGGAAGTGCAGACTACTCCCCCTAAAAGTGATATGAATCATTCATGCCATATGTGGAACATATAAATAATATATTTAATGAAATTATATAATATGTTATACTAGATTTATAATATACCTATGTATCATTATGTTTTAATTCCATTAAATATGAAATATAATTGATTATATCGTTCATGCGTACGTACGACTAACTTTCTCCATCAATGGTGCATTTCATTTCTTATCTATAGATGTTAAGAAAAATTATAAATACATATATATATTATATATATATGATATATATGAAATCTAAATGATTAATATCATTCAATAGATAATGAACTTCTGACCACATGGACAATTTGTAATAATAACAAGTTCATTTTTTACTCAACTTCCAAATATCGATAAAAAAGACCATTATTAACATAAATGATTATGTAATGTTTATAACATGGTAATAAGTGATATAAAATTATTTCAAAACTTGAAAAAGGCACTGAAGCAATTATAAATTAACTTTTGTTTATTATTCAGGAGATTAAAGAACAAACGAGTCAAGTTGGACATTAGGTGAGGGATTTTATCTCACTTTTTATTTCCGTTAAAGTAATTCTATATTTTCCAATATTTCCTTTAGTGTGGTGTGTGTACTGCCCATGATTGTATTCATTGCGTAATATACTTTAATTTATCGGTATTTTCATCTTTATTTTATTATCCTTCTTTCATGTGGTGTATGTTTCGTAAGTTACCAAATCGGTAAAAGTGCATTTCACCACACTCTTTTAGTCAAATACTTCTTTTATGTCATGTCTTTTAATTTCCATTTTCTTGTGTTGGGATATGTTCATATACATCCTTATTTCTATTAATTTTAAAGCCATGTGATGATAGACCCTTTTCTATATCTTCAACCCATTTTATGAATTTTAAAGTGACGTCATTTGGCTGTCAAATTTATGAAAGAGAACTTCTTAACTCAATTTCAATTCTTTGGGTTAAACATATAATTCTTAATTATGTCCTGCTATGAATACGTTTGAATGACCTATGATTTTTTTACACTTAATATCCAATTATATTTGGTATATTATTATTTATTACACATAGTTATGTCATTTATTTGACCTTAATCTAAGGATATGATCAATGCAAGGGACTATGCCTCAATTTATATTAAATTTAGAATTTTATGTTATTATACACCAATTCATTTTTATACGGTGTATACACTTCCCTTTGACCTATTATATCATTATTATTCATATTATCATGATATTATAAGCTTTTATTAATGTTATTGCTCAATTATTGTTTCTAAAACATCTATCATTTGGTTAGGACCTCTTGAACTAAAATATCATATTAAATGTATTAAATATTTATTCTTCTAAATCTCTCTCATTAATTTTCATGTTCGAAAAATTATTTTAATGATTTATATTTATGTACATGAATGTTTGAAAATTAAAATTTCTTTCAAAAGCTTCAATTTGGTATGGGTCACTTTTATTTAAATATCTCTTTATTAAATATTTTAAATAGGTTTGAAAATAGTTTTATAAAGTATTGATAATTTCAATATATTTAAATGATATACTATGATTGAAATGGAAATGTGGTCTACCTTTTATTATTTTTTTATGTGTTATGAATACGTTATGGTTATTGGGTATTGTTTACATATATGGGTGGTTTCTTGATAAACATTGGGCAGGTGAGCCTGAGATAGCTCTCAAATGCATTGAGTAACATGACAGAGGTAAAAGTTAATTATTATCCTAAGAGATTTAGGGAATATACTATGATGGGTATTCCAAACATAACTCCATATATTGCTGTGAAAGATACAATGTATGTTTGATATGGATTCCATAAATTACCTTTATGATTTATGATTTCTATGTGTTATCCATAAATCTTATGGTATCATGAGGCATGTTTAAGAGATTTTGTTTTAAGATTGAAAAGTATGATTTCTTTGATTTGTATGTATTCATGGACTAATGTTTTCTCTCCTTATTTTATATCCCTTACTAATATTTTTATGCTCATTACATGTTTTTAAATCTTATCCATGGGACTTAATGATGAATAGGGTAAAGGTTGGGATTAAGGAAAAGTCATGTTGTCTAAAACATGGAACTAGACATGCTTCATTTTTTAAGAATTTTTATTTTATGAAAAAATGGATACTGATTAAATGTGTCTACATGTAATATTCATGTAGTTATATATATGTTAAGACATAATTCTCTAAATCTATAAACTTGAAAATATCCTCTATGTTAATTTTTCATTTAATTCACATTTAAATAATGTTTTAAGGCTGTTTCCTTATATTTATATATATTTTATATTTTGAAATATTTTTTATGTATATATTCTTATATTAATATATATATGTATAAATACCTATATAGACATATTATGTTTTGAGTATAAATATCAACTGATAGTTGTAAATAATCACAATATTTTTTGTAATTTTTAATTGATATTATAGAAATTTTCATTGAAAAATAAATTTCGAAATATAAATTTAAACCAGTAATTGGAAATTTTTACAATATATTTTGATTTAAAATTTAATAGAAATTATTGAAGTCTCTATTTTAAATAATATCATGAGAAAAAATTTCTAAAAATAAAAATAAATATATATTTATAATTTATAGTGAAATTATAGAATTTTACATTGAAAATTAAATTATGAGTTGAAATTTACATAGGTGAATATGGTTATATATTTATATATACATAAAAACATAAAATAAATGGCTATATATATATATAATAATTGGAAATATATAATTTTTTTCATAACTAATAATAATAATATAATATATATATATACACACGTTATAAAAATATATCTATCATATATACTAAATATGAAAATAAATATTATATATATTTATGGAAAATGTAGCATATTAAATAACTTATTATATATATATATATATATTTAATAATATATATATATAATATTAATAAATACATATATAATAAGAAATATATATATATATATATGAAAGAAGAAATGACGAGCGGTGGCATAATAAATAATGAGTGAAATGAGTATTTTTATTCAGAAGGTTGTTTAGATGTTCTATTTGGGGCCCCAAACCAGAGAGGATATTAATTTTATTGAAAGAGGAAACACCTGTAATGGAACAAAGAGGAGCCATGATAATGGTTCTTTATGGAAGGAAGCCTAACGCTACCATAAAAGGGTTGATTGTTCTAGTTTACGTGGGTTTTAACACCATAAAGGAGATGATGGGACTATGTGTGTAGCACATGATAGTGAAATTGATGTGTAAAATAAAAAATTTTGGATGGCGATATAAAATACCTAGCTAAAAAACATAATCTAGTATATTGAGTTGTTGGTTATGTATAGAAAAAAAAACCAGGAAAAAATTATCAGTTTTTATAAATGTCAAGACTACCTAGAAAAATAATAAGGATTCACTCTTGCATTGGGGTTTGATTTTTCATTAATTGGTTCATTAGCTTGAGTTCGTGGGTATTTTTAATGTAGTTTTCTATAATTTTTAACACTGAATAGATACTTAGATTTTCATATATATATATATATATATATATATATATTATTTTTAATCATAAATTGATATGTGAAAAGTGTTGTAGCTAATTAATTTAATGATTAAATATATAAATGGTATACTATTAAATAAATTATTAGTGATGAATTAGTTAACTGAATCCTGTTAAATAATTGTGATGACGTTGATTTGTTAGAATTCTGATTTTTTATGTATATATATTGGGGGTGATTTTTGTATATTAATATACATGTGATATATGGAATATGGAATGTTTATAAAATTGTTCTAAATTAATTAAAAATTCATAAATAAAAATTTACTATTTTGTTAAATGTTTATAAATAATAATTTAATTAAATTTAAATTATCAGGGATTTTGGATTGAGAGTGCAATTGATTAGATGATTTATTTGATGTTATGATTTCATGGATGCTATAATGTTATGTTATTTGATGTAAATTGAATTATACAGTTTACATATGTACTTTTATGATTTATTTAGAGATTTATAAAATAAGGTGAATGTATTATATTGTGGGCTTAATTGGATGTTGAACAATGTGTGATGATATGTATTATAAATTTAATAATATTTTAATTTATTGAAACTGATAATGTAATTACTATTATATTTATAAGGGTATTTTGAATAATTATATGAATTGAATTTTTATTTTTATTTTACTGATGATTCAAATATAATTAAATTTCATTTGGGTTAAAAATAATTTTTAGAAAATATAAAATGGTAGGTTTTTGAATGTATTATGTGGGATTTAATATTATCATGAATTCTTGAAGTTTTATGAGTGAAAATATGTGGTATTAATTGTTTTAATGATAATATTATTATAATTTTTATTAAAAGGATGACCATTCATATAATAAACGCATATGAAATATTTTATTTAAGGTAACAATGAATTTTATTTTTGATTGTGAACTATTATAGAACTAAATTATATGTTTTAATTTAATAGGTTATTATTTTATAATACTTGATATAAATGTGTATTTTTGAATAGTGAATAAATATGAAGGTATGTTTGGAAAACTAGAATGTTCTAGTCATTATTTGTGAAATTGTTGCGTGGATGTTAGTAAAAATGAAAACAATGAGATTAATGATTTGTTTGGATATTAAGTATCCTTGTTTTTCTTTGTATTATAAATAATTAAATGAGTTAAATGTTTTAATTTACCATGTTCTGATTAATGAATATTTTTAAAAAATATCTATAATGTTGAAAGGAGGAGAATTATAAAAGTATGTTTGACAAATTGAATGGAATTTAATAGAAATAGGATTGAAGAAAAGGTAAAAAATTGTTAAAAATAAAATATTTTTTTGTCGTTTGTCTCATAACTAAGTGGTTGGAGCTAAGGTTGTACATCATAGAGGTCGATAATTTTAACCCATATTAACCCCTATTATGAGGGGGCATATTTTCCAATGTTATTACAACAACCTAGTACTATATTATGGATTTCTATGTGAAATACTATAGAATAAGGATTATTATAGAGATACTATTACATTAAAGGGACTGTAGGAAAAAATATTGGACTATTATGCCATCAAAGTCACTTTTTCCCCATAGGGATTTCAGTCCATCAAATTGTAATTTTATAACTTGGTTATGGGCCAATCCATAGGTTGGGTGATGAGGACAGATTCATGCTAGAACAATGAGTGAGTGCCAATGTGTGTGTTTTTTAGATTAGAAACCTCACTACTACTAGTGACATGACTTATTTTTAAAATGATGTTTTAATGAGTTTATTTTTGATTTATGTTATGAGTACTATGATATACATGAAAATGAAATTGTTATAACTATGATAGAATTGAATGTTCTGCATATTACATTAGTAGTAAAAAATATATGTTATTTCGTGAATGTTATGTTAATATAATAATGTAAAATTTTAATATATTTTTGTTATATAATTTCATGTTGTTTTATTTTAAATTTTTTATTAATATAATAAGGAATACGATTAGAATACTAATTAATAAAACATCATTATTATTCGAAAGGGATAAATTCGTAAAAAAATTTAAAACATGATATGTGTTGATATATGATATTAATTTATTAAATTGAATAAATTATTATAGTTTTTATTTTAAATTTATATTTTGGTATATGTTTGTGAACTATGAAATATTGAAGGTTGAAATTATTTTTACTATGCGAATAATGTGTTTTTAATTAAAAAACGTGATAAAATTGTAAATTTTTAGAATGAATTTAATTATAAATTTTCTTGGTTTATATAGATTGAACGAAAAATTTTAATTTTTAAATAAGTCGTAAGAACATCAAATACCTTGATCACCATGCTATGAAAAATAAAATAATTTATATATAATATGATGAACAAGTAATTGATCCATACAAATATGTGTTTCTGAAACAATGATCTTTAGTCACAGGGGTTGATGAAGATCTATAGGGAGAAACCAGTGGGATATTCCCTTTATTGTGTATCAATAGTATGATCTAAATCATCTAATAGATTTGGAAGGACCTTATTTTCATGCACAATATATTTCTACCATGGGTAGAAAAGGATGGAGTAAGAGGTAACTTCAAAGATAATCCAATCAATCATAGGTAAGGATCACATGAGAGAAAACTAATCTCTAATACTTGGTTTTCTTATATATCTTTAAAGGATTCTCCTTGACCTTTTTATCATTTAATAATACTTAACAAAACATATGAGTAATGGGAAATTATAAAAACTCTTTTAACAGTCAACCAATTTAATCTCACTTTGTTTCATCTTATCGAATGTCAAATAATTGTCCTATTTTATTTTAAAGATAGATCCAAGAATTAACAATTAAAATTAAACTATCTTTATAATTCTATGACTCTATGGTTATCATAAAATATGAATAAAAATATTATAATATACCTTTTCCACAAACTATAAATTTTCGAGACAATAGTAATTCTAAATCCCTATATCATACTAAGATATATTTCCAAAAAACATATTACATAAATAGATATCTGACAATATAATATCCCCATAACATCACATATGATATGGTCAAAATAAATTATATCTATTTAATCATTAAGGAATAAATGTTTCATACCATAGTGATTTGAACAAGATTATGGGTATTAAATGGTTGAATTAAGAATGTTCTTATGTAAGTTTAATTAATATTTATCATTTTTAAAATTTTATTATAATAATGTAGACATTAATATTTTTTTTAAATAGAATGTCAAAATGAAATATATTAAGTAAAATAATAATCCTATTTATAAATCTTTTTTATTTCTTTAATGCAAATGTCTTAATTATTAATAGAGTATTCTATATTGTTATAAAGACTGTTTTTTAAATAATAATAAGAAAATTAATGTCAATTAAAAGAGTAAAATTAAATTGATTTTATTATTTAGAAATTATATTGAAATTAATAATTTTAATATTCTTTTACTTATATTATGTGTATTATAACTAATATTTTGTTTTCTTAGTTTAATTCTCGGATTAGTGTGATAAGGGTAATTTTAATGTTGTCACGATTTAGGGGGACCATAAAAATGAATCATTTTATATTTCATTGGTATATTGATGGATTATGGGTATTGGAGAAAGTTACCTTCAGAGAAATTAAAATTTTAATGGATGAATTACGGTGATTTTGATTGATATATTATTAGTGAGAAGAAAGAATTCATTTTAATTACAGTTTTGGGAATAGGTTTTTTTATTTTTTTGTTGGGGGTTATGTAAGTATAAGCATGTTTGAGTTTTAAAAATTTTTAGGAACTATTTTAATAACTGTTAATTAAATCTAGATATGGTATTAGGATAAATTAAAATTTTATTAATTAAGGTTTGACTATGTGTGGTTTAATTTTATATGTGGATTGAATCGTTGGGTTCCCAGAAATTATTTTTGTGAAGAGTTGGTCTTGGAATTAAATTTATTATGAATGAAATTAATAGGTAGAGTGTGGGATATTGAGGTAAAATATGCATAAGATTTAATTCATAAAATTATTGAGTATTCTATAAGAATGTGTTAAGATGTTGTATTTAAGAGTGATTATATCTTTACCAATGAGTAAATATTGATTAAAGATGAATTTTTTTTAATTTCAATAGAGTTTGAACTTGAGGTTTATGTGTGAATAGTTTGGAGATAATAAAATTGTGTGTTGTGTTACATTGCTTTTGTCTTTGGGATTTTATTGTTGATCTAGTTAGTTTCAATTATACCATATTATTCATTAGATAAATATTTAATTTTTTCAGTAAGTAATTGTATATTACATCATTGTCTTTATGTATTTTTATTTGGGAGTGTAATTTTAGTTCTTCAATAGTAGTTTGTTGAATGTATTCTATTATTGAATTTTTAATTTGATGACACAACCACATCATATATAAATTATTCATTATTTTACATAATTATACATAAGATGTCATTAATAAATAAAACTTTGAAAACCAAAAGGATTAGTGTATTTAATAATTATCCACATATATATATTAATATAAGAGACAATATTCATTTATTCCATAGTATTTTTTAATATTTAATATCATTATAAACATATTATAAAAAATATGATCCTTTATTACATAGGGAAATGTGAAAAATAAAAACAATGGTGTGCTCGATCACACTATAAGGGGTAATATATACATGATATCATTAAGTGATTATAAAAAACATAATAATAGTAATGATAATAAAATTAACATATAGTTATGAAAACATAATCGCAAAATCATACCGAAAGGAATAATATATATGGAACCTAATATGAACCATCACATAAATACTATGGAATAACATTAGAATATAACATGTGGATTTGTATATAAAATGGTGGATTTGTATATAAAATGATAAGAAATGTCAAGGCTCTTTGTTAAGACAACAATAACCTAATGGGTAAAGTTGAATACATCAGGTCCATGTATAGAATAGTGATAAAAGCTAACCATATATTGAGAATGCATAACATAGTAATATCACAAGATATAAATATTTAACAAATTAATTATAGGTAAATATAATTTCAAATCTATCCATCTTGTAAATATATAATAATACATATGTATTCCACATTAACATTAAAATGATCATAAATCAATTATAGCATAATTAAATCATGAGAATAAATAACATCATATAAAAATCGTCAAGAATCATCAATCTCAAAGATAATAAATTTGAATGATTCAAATTAATCATATCCCCTATAAAATATTAAAATATTTATAGTGTATTATTTAAAAGGGTTTTTATATATATTTAAAACCATTAAGATGATAATAGGATATTTTTTAATAATTCAGAAGAAATACCCTATAATTTTTCATATTATTCATTTAAAATTAATATATTATTAATACATGATTTAAAAAGGGATAATAAAGGGAAAAATATTTTAATTAATTAAGGGATGATAATACTTTTAGTGGATTCTATATAAAAAAGAAATGAGTGGGAGAATTTGATTGAGTAAGAAACGTAAAGGAGGATAGATAAAACAATTCAATTCTCAACATCATAAAATTGAAATATTTAGAGAGAGAACTTATGAAATCATTAAAATAGGGCGAATCATATAGAATGATCCATTAAATAATATAATGCACATATGAAATTGAGAAAAAAGTTCCAATAAAAAGTGGGATAATTAAAATTCATCTTCAAAGTGTCAAATTGGGAAATATATGATTTAACAAGAGGGTAATGATCGAAATACAGAAAAATAAAAAAAATATGAGAAAATAAGATATATGTATATTGAAATTTAAATTTTAAAAAAATCATCAAAATAACTATAGCCATATATAATCTAAAATAAGAAGTGTGATTAGAAAAAACCCATCACCTTTAATCTTGAAATTGATATACATTCCATAAATCATTGTATAATAAATGATTGTGCATTTAAATCCTATTTAGTTTTTTGAAGTAATTTTCAGAAGGAATTTTTATATAAGGATAATTTTCCAAAATATTGTTTCTTACTCCGGTCAAGGAGCTCGATTTATACAGGAGTATAGCAAAAACTTGTTATACAATTTGTAAGTTGAAACTTTTAAAAGGACAGTTTTGATAGTTTGTATCATGCATTTTCATTGGTTTTTAGAGGTCTATATTATGGTTTAATATTGTATTAGTTCTTTCCTTGATCAATTTATGTACAACCTAAAATCTCATTGGGGGTGGAACGAGTTTAATAGGACAAGACCTATATAAATTTGAGGTTTGATTGGCTATCAGCATGATATAAAATCAATCAATAATTCATCATGTTAAATAAAAATGATTAAAATTCACTGGAATTAGTATTAGGTTATGTTTGATTTGTGACAGAAACATTGTGTTTTTTATAAGTCTTGTACTTTTATTTATAGTAGTGTTGGTAGTTTTCTTCGTTAGAGATGTGAGTTTTTTGTATGAACCATATAATTCATATGTTTTTTTCCATTTATTTCCATTTCATTATGAATATTTATATGTATGGTGATTTTATGTGGTGATTAGGTTGTATATATACAAGTTCCATAACTTAGAGTCAATTGGTTTTAAACATTCAAAAGATTATAATTTTGAAGGGGTTTCTTTTGAATTGTTGTTTTGAGGGTTCTTCTAGATTAGGGGGTTCCCCAAAAACAAGTGTTATAAGAGAATCAATTTATCTTTACAAAAAATAAATCCAATATAATATGATCATAAGAAGGGAAAATACATACTGAAAAGTTTTATTGGAAATACTTTGGCTTCTATTGTATGTAGATGGAAGATCTTTTAACACTGAAAGATCATGATGCTCTCTTATCATGATAATGTCTTGAAAATATTGAAATAATAGAATGTGATCAGTTATAAAGGAACACTCTAGCCTTGGTAATAAAGTATCTAGGATATAATTATCCTTTAATAGTTAATAGAAGAAAATAATTATGGATGTTATGAATGTGTTGGATGATAATTATAGAAAAATAGACACCGAATGATATATTAATGATGGTTTAACTATTAAACTTCAGAATATTGGAAGGAAGAATAACAACGGACCATGTGAATGTTTTCAACATACCTAGTAAAACTTGTATAGGTGAATGTTTCTTTTGAGAACGATGTGTAGGTGTTTCTTCCTTTATCTTCACATTCAAAGAATTGGGAAGCTATGGTGACAATAATTTTTATTTCGAGAGGAAAGATAAAACTTGTATTTGATGAAATTATAATTTTAATTACTTGTTAGTATTTAAGGTGGAAGTAAAGTCATTTATCCTTTAAAATTGTTCTCCATTCTTGCATGTGGTGACAATCACCTCAATAGAAGGACCGATAGAAGATGTATTCAGAGGATAAGTACTGAGGAAGAAGTAAATGTAGATCCCTCAGTTAAGTCCCCATTTCTAGATTTTAAAAAAGGGATATATCAAGAAAGATTTAAGAAATTATAATGAGTCAATAAAAATGATATAATTTTTTAATGTAGAGATTTTAATTAGTTTGATAGAATATAGTAATAATTTATTGTTGAGAGAGAATATTTGAAAAGAATAATTGGTTATTAACATGACTGAATATTTTGATTTAACTAGTGAGTAGGGGATAATAGGGGAATATATATCTATAATATTTGGTATAATACATATAATAGATAATAAAGCTCTAGATATAGTTATAAAGGGAGATGTCGAAATTTAGATGAAAATAGAGGAGTTTTTGAAGCTTAATAATTTTAGACACATTCCAAGCCTAAGGAATTACTCATATCCACTGGAAAACATATTGAATGTAGATTTATACCCTAATTCATGTATAGAGTGTGTAATATTTCCATAGTATCCTTGGTGATTACTCATTTGGTGAAAATGAAACTGTATACATGAATGATAGAAAAGATGCGATTTCAATGATTGGAAGTAATTCAATAGAAAATATAGAAGTATAGAATTATAGATATGGATACCTTAGTGAGAATAAAATTCAAGATCTAGATTAAAATTTCAACTAAAACCTAATCATATAGATTTCATATGATGTGAAATTTTTATACTAGGGGAAAAAGAATGTGTCCTTCCATTTGGATTGATGAAAAGCTGTGAATCATAAGATAAAGCATATATATTATGATGTATGTAAACCAAGTACTATAAATTCTAGTGGAGGATGGATAATTTTTTTACTTTAATTATTGATGAAACATGTAAGTATTGGTTATAGTTATTAAGGAGTAAAATTTATGGTTTTTATAAATTAGTCCATTTTAAAGATTTAGTTGAAAGGGATGCAATCAGAATCCAATGTACCTTCGAATAGAAAATGGTGGAGAAGACATAAAAAACAAATTATAAAACTTATTTTTGATGAATGGTGTTAGGCATGATATGTATGTTTTGGGAACACCACAATGGAGTGGTATAGAAAAAATAGTGAACAATACTCTATAAGAGGAATCTTGAGGTATGAGACTTCATTCTAGAATTCCTAATTGAATTTGCATAGAAGGTGGAAACACAAAAAAAAATATTTTATCAATAGAAGTCCACGCTCAACTATGGGATAAAAATTTCTTAATGAAATTTGGTATTTTAAATGACTATAAGAAAACTATCACAATATTTTCATAAGTATTGAATATGTTCATGTTGATGCTAAGGATATATATAAGATGGAATCTAAATCCAAAATATTATTTCTCATTGGTTATAGTAATAAAAAAATTAGATAACATTTGTGGTATGATAAAAAGAATTAGGTCATATGGAAAGAATATTTATCATTAATGAGAATATTATAGGATCATATTATAACCTTATTGTAAGGAATGTTATAGAAACATTTTCTATTTAAATTTATGTTGATAAGAATTAGATTACAAGAAGTAATTTAAATGATTTATTAGAATGTTATATAGGTATTGAGACTCATGAGAGAGTAAGAGAAGAAACTTTTTCATAAGAAAGATAAGAAATAAGTTTTATAGAAATACCAATCTAGTTTAGGTGGTAAACTTGAATCAAGAATTTTCATTATAGGTTTGGGGTTGACATAAATTTTTTTATTTTAATTGTTGTTGGTGAACACAAATTTCTCTATAAACCATCCACCCTCAGTGACTTGGGGGAGTGGGATTTGTCTGTGAATAAGGAAATTAATTCCTCAATGTTTAATACAACTTTAGAGTTTGATAAACTTTCAGATTTATAGATATATTTATAGTAAAAATGGGGTTTTATCTCATGGAAGAATCCAGTATTAGTAGGAGGTACAAATAATGGATTATGGTAAAAGGTTTCCAACAAAATTAAGGAATTTATTTTCCCATGATTTTCTCATAGGATTTCAAGTAAACTACTATCTAGGTTGTTCTAATTATTGTAACATCCAAAAATTCTCACATAGATAATATGGATGTTAAGAACTCATTTCTTCATATTGATTTAAAGGAATACATCTATGTGGTCCAACCTAATTGTTACTAAGATTATCATTAAGAGGAACTAAATTTTTTATTGAAGATAAGACTCAATGTATTGATTTAATCCCATTGAAAGGCGTATTATAAGTTCGATACCTTAATTAATAGTGAAAGTTTCAGTTGTTGTGTTTCAAGTTACTTTTGTAATAAAAAATAATGTATTGATGAAACTTTCATTTTACTAGTCTTATATTTTTATGATATGTTTCTTTTAGAACTAGAAATTCATTTTTCTATATTTTTTTAAATGAATTATCCTTTACATGCCATTAAAATCTTGTGGATGAAAATAGGGTGGGATATGGAAGCCAAGAAATTGGAGTTATCCCCAAAGAAATGTAATTAGACTTTTATTGAAAGATTCATAATGAGTGGGTATAAACATGTATAAACACCCTTATTGGACACTTAAAACATTCAAATGGAGAAGAACCAACATAATCACAATAAAACATAACATAGAAAACATTTCTTATATATCATTATTTATAATTTGAAGTATGTAATAATTTCCACACATCTTGATATCTCTTTTATAGGGGGAGTTATGAGTAAGGTTATGTTAAATCTCAGAAGGATTCATTAGGAGTTCATGAAATAGATCATTCGTTATCTAAAAGGATTAAAATAAATATCATTTTTTAAAATATTGATCCATTAAAGTGTTTTATTGATGTAGTTTTTTCTAGGGATTTCTCTTCTTGAAAGTTACCAATAGGTTATTTTCCCTTTCATAAGGAAACAAGCCAATTGAATGTATTTATTACTATATATAGTTAATCTATAAGCAATAGAAGAAGAATATTGTTTTATTATTGAAGCACAAAATGAGTTTTTCTATTCATGTGAATACCCAAGGGGTTTAAGAAAGAATTTAATGTTTGAAATTTGTTCTATGAAAGAAAGAGTTCCATTTACATTTATAAGAACCATATTTTTCATTCAAGAAAAAATTCATCATATTTAAATTTCATTTAATATGGAATCTTATGTAAAATAGATTGTTGTAACTTTAAAATGTGGTCAGAAAACAGAATACAATAAGAATGTTCACAATGATGTTAGTTCAAGAATTTCTAAGGCTGCATTGTGCCTTATTTATACTTTGATGAAGAAAATGAGTTGGAGATAACTTCTTTAATTGAATGAGGTGACCATTGATGAAATGGGAAATCATGTTGGAATCCATGAAGATGCTTTTAAGTGGTGTTTTTTGGGGCTTTTAAAGCCTCTTTAAATTTTTTAAATGGGTATTCCAAAATATTTTTTTGGAAGGATCATTTTTTAGAATGTTGTTTTTTGTAGTAGTTGAGGGAATTAATTAGTTTAGAAGGAGTCTCTATGAAACAAGTTACATCAATCTCTAGTTGAATGTTTCAGAATATGAGTTTAAATTTTTGGGAAATACACATGTTTATTGGTTGTCAATGGTCAATCTAAAGGTGTAATAGTGTATTGGAGTGTTCCTCAATAAACTGAAGGAAAAATACAATTCTTATAGGGAAATAGGACTGGATTACTAGGATAAGACCTCTTGATATAAGATGTAGTACTAGATTTTGTGACGGTATAAAATCAATCATTCAATCATCATATAAATGATGGATGATTAGAAGTCACTAGAAGGATATCATAGCAGAGTTAGACTAGTGATAGTGGAAAGCATTTTATTTGTAACTCTATTCTATTTATTTATAATGGTATTTGAAGTGTTATCCTGTGTAAATAAGACTTTTTTCTAAACCATGTAATTTTTTTGGTTCTTCATTTTTTTCTATTTCATTCAGAAATTGAGTGTGTACGGAGATATTATATAGTGATTAGGTTTTTTATCTCATTGCTTTAGATCATAGATTCAAGGGGAATTAAACATTTAGAAGGTAGTCATACAAAATGATGTTCTTTCAAAAAAATTTATGTGGTTTATTTTGTATCAAGAGGCACCCTATATTAATAAACAGAGAATTTTTAGTCTTGTATTTCTGAAAATAATTTATATTTCTCAACATTTATTTTATAAAAATATATTCCTTTATTAGATATATATTATTAAGCCATATTTTATATTCATCATTAATTCATAGTAGTTTCAATTGCTTAGTACTTACATTGGTGGAGAGATTTCAATCATTAATCATTGTTAATAAACTAGCCATATATTAAAGAGTAATGATACATGACTCATATTTTTTTATAATTATCTATAAATTCAAAAGTTTTTTTAAGGAATTTACATGCATCGTTCACATAACAAAAATTAATAACTTACTCATTATATATAGTTATAACAATGATAATGAGTTAGTTTATAATGATCATTAATTTATGTGTCAACATTATAGAATCATGAACATAACATATATTTCTCATTAACATCATATATAAATTATATTTATGTTTTTATAATCATCCATTTTAAAAATGATGAATAAAGAATAACATCATTCATGTTGGTGGTTGAACTAACTCAAACAAAAACATGCTATAAAAAAAGAGTAATAGTATGAAGTTATGTGACTGAAAAATATCATTTAAAAATAATAATAATGACATTAGTAATAATTTTTTATATTGATTAATATTTTTAAGAATAGCTATGATGATAATATAATAGAGAAAGTAATATAAGTACATGGAATCTACTTTGATGAAAACCCCTTGTTTTCATAAATAATTCCTTTATAATGAAGGATTTCGGACAATTAATAGTGAACTGAAAATCTAAAACATTATAGATCACTTGAATGGATCAAATTTTTGTAGATATTAAATTGAAAAAAAGATATTTGGGTTGTATTGATTATAGGATGGGTTATTTTAAAGTTGATTTTTGGGGTTATATTTTTGAATATCCATTACTTAATGGTTATAGAAGGTCATTTTGAGTTGGAAAGTGGCCCATAAAATGAAAAATACACGGGTGTCCAAGATTTCCTCAATTATTAAGATGATTTATTATGATTTATTTATTTTCACAACATTTTACCTTATATAGTATTTTAACGTGTTTACTATTTTCTGATGTAATTCACTATCCACTCTGATAATTTATTTTTACACCAAAAATGATGTTGACCCTATTACCTAATTTCGAAATCCTAATTTATAAAATAAAATAAATTTTATAAAAATATATTTCAAATTATGAAAATTAAAACTTTAAATAAAAATTCATAATACATTAGTAAAAAAAGTTTTTATTGAAAATAAAAAATTTCTTATAGAATGAATGATTATATTATAGTAATTATAATTCCAAAGAAATTAAATTGATATTATAAATTTATTATAATGTTAAATATTTTATTTATAATTAATTATTCATTTATATAAATGGATTATATTCCCAATATAATAATTTTAATATACCCATTTAAAAATATATATCCCCAATGCATATATAGACCCATCAACAATATTAACTTTAACATCCCTATATATAAACAAACATATATCACTAAAAACATTTCATCTTAATCCTTGATTATTTTCTAAAAAATTATAATTTATTTATTTTTTGTTTTATTCTTTCTATAGTTATACTTGGTGGCATGATTTTTATGGGAGACTATAAGACTGGATACTTCATGTGACATTTTTTATTTACCTGTGCTTCGATTCCCTTTTAAATTTTCATAATTATGGTACTTAAAAATTTATTATAATATTAATTTTAATTTAATTTCATATTTTAATATTATACTTTAATTAAATTTAAAAATGGTCAATTTTTTGGGAATTTTGTGAAAGTAATTTTATTCAACATATTCATGGAATAATTGTACTAAAATGTAGGGAGTTACTTCCCCCCCTAAAAATCACCCTTGAAATTTCATTTATCATATGAGGACAGTTGATTTTATATTTTCTCATTACATATTAAAGTTCACATTCCACATTATCAAAATTTTTATTTTTGTAACACCCAAAGGATTTAAAAATAAATCCATTAAACCCTAAACCTCCACAAAACACTAATTTGTTATAACCTAGCCAATAAACATAAATTTACCACATATATGATTTGAATTTCAAAAAATTAACATACATGGTTTTGCTCAGAAAGATATTTAGAATCTGATAAGATCAACATACATTTTTTTGGTGAATAGTAACTTGAACCTTATGAATAGTAACATACAATGATGAATATTAATATGATCCTTATGAATAATAACCCAACACATGAAGGTATAAATAAAATTTAGACACCACATAATTGAAATAGAGTATTTTAGAAATTTATAATTATGTATTGGTTTTTTTGTGAGTAATAAATATTTAATTAAAATTTAAAATTAATAAATTTATCTAAAATAAAATTCATTTTATAAAACATATTACTAAATTAATATTTTTTTTTTAAAATAATTTTATTATAATTTAATAAGAATTTAGTTAATTTTGTAATGTTTTATACAATCAGTTTTAAATTTAAATCTGTATTTTTCAAGTAAATAATATTTTTATTTAAAAATAAAATTTCTCTAATTTAGAAAATTATTTTGATAAAATGGAGTTAAACATAAAATTATACATGTATAAAAATTTTTGGGGTTGAGTTTTTGTATTTTCTGAAATATTTGAATTTTTGGTGAATAATGAAATTTGATAATTTACAAAATATGCTAAATAAGTGAATTTCTACTATATGCTTCAGTCCTAGATGATGTAAATGACCAATTGTTCGAACTAACATGACCTTTTTACTTTTGTTTTCAAAATAATCAATAGTTTGGTTTTCTCTATAAAATTAATAAAATAATAATTAATATAATGTGAAAACCCTCCCTTCCTCTACTATTAACCCCCCTCACACCCTCTTATCTTCACTCTTATCAAGCCTTGTGACTTGCCTAAATTCTGTCCAAATATCATCCCATAACCCCCCCCACGTCCAAAAACCCTTGATCTCATAAAAATACCAAAACATCTCCCCTAAAGAGGCCCTCAAAGAAGATTACATAAAGTGGTAAACTCATCTTTTTCATTTCTTTTATATCAAGTTCCTTTCTTTTCTTTTTCTTTTCTTGCCTCCTTACATACAAATTTTATGATAACTAAGGTACCTTCATTAATGTTTTCTTCAATGACTCATCTCAGATCCCAATAACAAATTTTTTTTATAACCATGTAATATTCTAGTTTTTCACAAATACAATAAAACTTATATTCTAGAAAATAATTCACATTTATAATGTTTATCATTACATGAATATCAGTTAACCGATCATGAAAACAACGGAAGAAAACACTTCCGAATAATAAAATTGAATCTTTTAACCCATCAAAAGGCCATGAATAAACTGAATTAGGCTTTAATAAATCATTTAAATGTATAAGAGGTTCTGGAATCATTAATTTATGTACCTAAATTTTAGTATTCTATTTATTAAGATCATGTGAGGGACACCTTCGGGCATAAGGTTTGGGTTTTCTACTCGAACCTCTATTTTCTTCCAGGTAACTCTTATTATCTACATACCTCAATCGAATCATTATTATTCATATTTACCAATAATAAATTATATGTGAATTATATATATATTTTTAACAACTAGAATCATACATTAAATTATGTGGAGTTATATGTTTTAAAAGGATCCATCAAAAATTCTTCTCGAAATACAAACCTGATAAAAGGGAATTACTCAAATTCTTTTCTATTTGAAATGAAACTATATAATCGTTTTTTAAGAACCATTATATTTATAAAATAATTAATTTTATTATTTAAATACTATCTTACTTTAATTATCATTGTATACAAATAATTTTCCCAAATAACTATTCTTTTCAAAATAAAACAGTATTTATCTGTAGAATTACTCAATGATTTTGTAAGAGTATCTTCATTTGTTTCAAAACTCTTATTGATTATTATGTATTATTGGGAATAATATTTTAGGATATCATATACCATATTTAATTGAATGGTTTATTATTAGTTTGACTATGGATGTGATATCTTAAAACTATTCACCTATTTACTCTTAATGGTTAGGGTTTATGCGTAATGTTTGGGGAATGTTATTTACATTTCATATGTTATTTTGGATATGAATGTTTATTTTGTTTATATTTATACCTATTCATATGAGGAATGAATTGTAATTAGTATGTGTGTGGTGGAGACCTCTATATCCCCTCGGTGCATCGGAAGGCCACATGAGACAAATAAGGTGTTAGCACAAGGCCTTGACAAAATGGTTATTTATGTTCTTGGAACAAGAACTTGATGATATAATTATGATGTCTCGCATCATTAATTATCTAATTATGAAAACTTTAATTGATAGTTCATGTAGTTATTATACTTTTAGAATACCCATTATTATATTTTATTATAACATTATTTTTTCATCTCTTATTGCAACCATATTATGTTCAAGTATAATTTTTATAGGAAAGTGTTCTTTTGTTTTTCACCATCACTAATGTTTATGTTTATGACATCTTACACTGTATTTCATACCCTCACTAAGTTTTTGATCTCACCAATTAATTCTATTTTATTTTCTCCAGACATGAAGAAGTTTATAATGAATAACATTCACTGATAAACATATTGTTGTGGACTTTTCCAATAAAACATATATGTTTTATTTTATTCCAAGTTGTAATGTTGACCTTATGTATGTATCTATATTTCCAAATCTACTAAACTATTCATTTCTTCGTGATACAACTTTCTTATAATCATGATAATTTAATGTAATAAGACACCAGCTTTGGGAAACTGGGGTCAGTTCTTTATAGTAGGAATGCGAAGAAGTTTAGTAGAAAACATGGAAATTAGATTTAGAAACTGTAGATTAGGGAAAAAACCTCTTAGATATTATTTGAGGATAAACATAAAAGAACATATTGGAATTTTGGTATGGAATAAAATATGTATATATTTCTAGGGAATACATCCCTATTTAAATACTACAAGTGGACATAGTTCTGGAACATATATACCTAGGATTGAAAACTCAAATAGTGAGTTTCAAGCTTGACCTTGGGTTTCTTGGTACATGAAAACATGCCTTACTGCGCACCTAGTTTGACACTCCTAGGGGATATTCTTAAGATAAGTCACATTTTATTTTCAATCCATTATGAAGGATTTAAATGTAAGTTTTTTTCTTAAAGAAACAATTTTTATGATTATGGAATTATCCATGCATAGGATTTCAATTTTTTCTATGTATTTTTCTAATTTTACATTTTATAATATGATTTATATCCTATTCAAGTGTACATCATTATTTAGAAATGGCACCTAGTTGAAGGAATAAAAACCACATGAATGTGCATATCCTTTATAGAGATTTACCTCCTATGAAAGATAATGATGTTGGAACTGGAGATACTACTGGTGTTTAGAGACCTATAACTATACTAGGACAACTAACGTAGGTTATGAATAATAACCTTACCGGTATAGAGAATCCTGATCCACATCATGGAGGATATATATTAGATCACTTTTTACGAAAGCAACCTCTATAATTCAATAGGACTACAAACCCATTTTTAGCTGGTCAGTTGATAAGATCCCTACAGTAGATATTTATCACTTTTAGATGTAAACAAAGAGAGAAGGTTGTGATGGTAGTTTACAATCTATAGAGAGATGCAGATCAATGGTGGTCGTTAATCCAAAACACAAAGGAGGATGAAGAAATATAAGATATGTAATGGAGTGATTTTAATGAAATTTTCCTAGAAGAATACTTCCCTCATGAACGGTGACCAGATACAAAAAGTCTGTTTCTAAATCTGAAGCAGAAAGTGGTTGAGAATGTTGAAAAGTATGAAGAAAACTACACAAGGTTATAATGGCATGTTTTGGACTACATACGTAATCCATGGAACAAGATTGATCGATTCATTGATTTTTTAAAACAATTTCTTTGAAGGGAACTGGTCTTCTATAATTTCTCATCTTATGAAGATATAGTCTCATGTTCTATCAAGAGAGAAAAATAATTTTCTAAGTCTTATGACTTTAAAGGAATGTAAGAGAATAAGAGGGTTGTTGAAAACTCTGGAAAAACAAATAAGTAAATGGGGAAGAAGGGAAGAGTTAAACTTCCACCTTGTAGTAATTCTTAGAGGAAACACCCTAGAACTTTCCTAAAAAGAATGAGAGTCTGGTAAAAGTACATAGAAAATGGCCACCAATATAGTGATTGGAAGGGGAATAAATAAAAAAAATGTTCAATGATATAGTTGTAAAGATATAAGAAATTATGCAATGAATGTCCTAAGCATCAGAGATACTTTCCTCAATGAAAGAGAAGGATGCAAGGCCAAGCTTATGCGGTAACAACTACTATGGTTTAAGTTCATAAAGATGCAGTGGTGGGTACTTTAATAATTTCCATGAACATCGAAAATTCATTATTTGATTTGAGATCATCACATTCTTTCATATCGTTCTATTTTTCAAAGAAAATTAGACATGTTCAATTTTATTTAATAAAGGATTTGTCGGTCAAAAACCTAGGGGATGTATCATTGCAATAAATATGTGTCGATCTGTCCCCCTAAAGAATCAATAATGTGATTTAGTTTCAAAAAAATCATCATACCCATTATTGACATTGATATAATACTTGGTATAAGTTAGAATTCACTTTATGTTGTGAAGATCTATTAAAATAAGAGGGAAGTTACTATTTTGGATAAGGGTATTGAATCACTTATCTTTAGAGAATAAACCTCACCAGTTGATTCTTATCTAGATACACCCCAGTAGCACTACTTAATTAAATTATTAGGAAGGATGGGAATGCAATATCTTTAGACGAGGAAAGGAATGTTCAAATAGAGTATGGAACTATTATGAAATAATATGTTGATGTGTTTCTACAGGATTTACCAAGACATCCTCCAGAGCAGTAAACTGTGTTTTCCGTTGATTTAATTGTTTTTTCAAGTACTATATCAAAGAGTTATTATATAATGGACACTATAGAATTTCTACAATTGAAGAAACAACCAGAGTAATTGAGTGATGAAAGATTTATTCACCATAGTATCTTTTTATGGGGATCCACTATTCTTTTTCTTAAGAAGAAATATAGATCAATGAGGTTATAGATTAACTAATGGTAGATCAGTGCTCTAAAAATAAAGAACAAGTATCCTCTACCTCACATTGATGATTTATTTGATCAAATTCATGAAGCCCAATTTTTTTTACAATTGAACTTTGATCTGGATATCATTAGTTGTGAGAAATGTATGAAGATAGTCCAAAGACAACTTTTCGAACCAGGTATGGGCATTACGAGTTTACAGTAATGCCTTTTTGATTGACTAATGCACCCTATGTTTACATGGATCTGATGAGTTGGGTTTTCAATGAATATATTGATGAATTTTTTGTGGTATTTAATTATTAAATATTGGTATAATCAAAAATCTATGATGATTATGAAAATAACATGAACACTATTTTGAAGACTCTTAGAAGAAATGAATTTTATGTGAATTTAAACAATTTTGAATTTTGGCATCAATCAGTTTCCTTTGTTGGTAAAATTGTCTCTATGTATGGAATATCTTTTGATCCTACGAAGAAAAAGGTAGTTCAAGAATGGATAACTCCAAAGAACATAACTGAGGTTCGTAGTTTTATTGGTTTGGTAAGTTATTGTAAGTGTTTCATTAATAACATATCCCATTTATCCAACTCAATGACCATGATTACATATAAAGGGGTTAAGTTCATATGGAAAAAATAATTTGAAGATGGTTTTGAATAATTGATGAAGACATTGGTTAATGATCCGATACTAACTCTACCATCGGGGAATTATTTGTTTGTGATCTATATGGATGCATTAAATAAAGTACATGGTTTTATCCTTAAGAAGAAAGATAGAGTTATTGCATATGAATCAAGGGAGTTAAAAATTAATGAAAAAAATTATCCTACTCATGATATTGATTTATGTGCTATGATGTTTTCTCTAAAAATATGGAGATACTCTCTCTATGGTGAAAGATCTGTGATATATACAGATCGCAAGAGTTTGACCTATATCTTATCACAGAATGAACTCAACATGAGGTATAGGTGATGGATTGAATTAGTCAAGGATTATGATGGTTCTATACACTACCAACATGGATAGGAAAATAAGGAAGCTGATGCATTGAGTAGGAAGGGTCATCATGTTTTAAACAAAAGGAGGATTGAAAGGGATCATGTATTCATGGATATAATAAGGATGAACATAAGAATTTTCAAAGATGGTGAAACATCCTAAATTTTTCAATTGGTTTCCCAGCCATATATATTAGAAAATATTAAAAGATCCTTTCTTGATGATGAGAACCTTTGAATGAAAATTAATTTTGTGAAAATGTGAAGTTGGATGACTTTGTATGCGAATATGGAATTCTGAAATTTGCGAAGATTCTATCTGTTCCTTCTATACATGAGTTGAAAAGGGAGTTATTGGATGATGAACATAGACCAAATTTCAATATACACCATGGTATCACTAAAATGTATAATTATTTGTAATGGGATGACACTACCTTAAATTGTTTTCACAAGATTACCCCAAAATCCAAGAAACAATGATTCAATATGGGTAATTGTTGATTGAAATACAAAATCTCCACATTTCCTCACTATAAGGGAGGATTTTCCAATTAGGCGGCTCACACGACTCTATATCAATGAAGTTATAAGACATCATGGAGAACCTCTTTCAACAGTGATTGATTTTCATCCTTGATTTAGCTTGAAATTCTAGAAAAGTATTCATAGATATTAGAATACTATGTTTTGTTTGAGTATTGTTTATCATCCTCAAACTGATGGGAAATTGGATAGGACGATCCTAACTTTAGAAGTTATTTTGAGATCATTCTTTCTTGAATGTCATGATGTGTGGGATTAGTATTTACCCTTGGTGGAGTTTTCTTATAATAATAGTTTCCATTCCAATATTCAAATGGAACCATATGAAGCATTATATAGAAAGAGATGTCATACACCAACATTTTGGGATGAAGTTGGTGAAATGAAGATAGTGGGCCCAAAGATTGTGGAGGAAACAACAATGAAGGTAATGATTATGCAAGGACATATTAAAGAATCTCAAATTAGAAAAGATCTATGCTGATAGACGTAGGAAGGATTTGAAATTTCAAGTGGGAGATCATGTTTTCTTAAAATTATTTCCATGGAAGGGTGTTATATGATTTTGGAAGAATAGGAAAGTGATACCCATGTATATTGACACTTTTGAAATTATTAAGAGAATCAGAGTTGTTTCATATCATTTGGCTATACCGCCTAGCCTATCTAAAGTACACAATTTTTTCTTTGACTTATTACTAAGTAAGTACATGCCAGACCCAAAAAAATTCCACACTTTTGAAGGAATATAATTACAACCAGAACTATCTTACTGTGAAGATACTATCAGGATTCTATACACTAAAGAAATTGTGTTGAGGAATTAGATGACTAGATTGGTTAAGATACTTCAGAAAAACCATAAAATCAAAGAGGCAACATGGGATCCTGTATAGATTTTGATAAAAACTACCCAAATCATTTTGCGAGGTAACATTATGGTAAATTAGAGGATGAAATTTTTATGAGGTGAGAATGTAACACCCCAAGGAATTATAAATAAATTCATCAAACATTGATCCTAAAAAACATCACATTTTTATAACCTAGCTAGTAAACATAATTTTACCTCTTCTTTGATGGGAATTTTGAAAAACTCACACACATAGTTTCATTCAGTAAGATTTTAGAGTCTTATAAGATCAACTTACAGTTTTTGTGAAGAGTAACATGACCCTTATTAATAGTAACGTACCCTTATGAATAGTAATAAGAACCTTAAAAAAATTAATATGTCCGTTATGAATAGTAACCACACCAATGACGGAATAAATAAAATTCATCCACCTTATAAATTTAACAGAGTATTTTAGAAATTAATAATTTTGTGTTGGTATTTTTGGGAGTAATAAATATTTAATTACAATTTTAAAACAATAAATTTATTTAAAATAAAATTAATTAACATAAAATTTATTCCTAAAATAATCTTTTGTTGTCTTATAATTTTAGGATGATTTAATAAGGAATTTTTTAATTTTTGAAAGTATTATAAAATGAGTTTTAAATTTAAATCTTAAATTTTCAAGTGAATAATAATTTTATTTAAAAATTATGTTTCTCTTATTTAGAAAATTATTTTGATAAAATATAGTAAATATTTTAATTCTACTCATTGAAAAATGGTTTGGGTGAATTTTTGGTAATTTTTTGAAATGCTTGAATTATGGTGAATTTTGAAATTTGATAATTTACTAAATATGCTTGATAAATGAATTTATGCATCATTATTGGGTCATGGATGATGTAAATGGACTTCGGTTCATACTAATAATCACTTATTACTATTGTTGGTCACAAGAAAAAAAAATTGGTTGTATTTGGAAGAATAATAAAATAATTATTAAAATAATGGGAAAACCATCCTCTCCTCCACTACAAAAAACCCCTCACTTCCTCTTCTCTTCAATCCTCTCAAGACTTGTGACTTGTCTAAATTCTGTCTACATATCCTACCAAGCTCCTCCCCCACGTTAAAAAACCCTTGGTCTCATAGAAATACCAAAACCACTCCCTTAATGAGGCCCTCAATGAATTTTACTTCAAGAGATAAATTCCTCTTTTCATTTCATTTATTTCAAGTTCCTTTATTTTCTCTTTCTCTCCTCACCTCCTTTAATACAAATATTATGATTAATCTAGTACCATAAATGTACTATAATATTTTTATAATAAAGTAATAATTGATCACCATCTTTCCTTTCCCCTTATTTTACACAAGAAATAAAAACACCACATAAGATGTGTTGATTTATCACATTCAAGGACGACAGGTTTCCAATTTCTATTAACATCTTAAATTCTGGTCATGAAACAATTTTTATGGTTTGAATAGTATATAATATATGTATTCTAACTAATTTAATGTTCTGGAATCATTTTTTACACATGATATTAATTTATATATCAAAATGAGTTAATTGTGATAAAAACCATCCAATTAACCCAAACGATTGTCATTGAAGTTTTATATAATGATTTATATTCACTCCCAATAACCAAACTCATTTTACAACCATGAAATATTTTGGTTGTGCAATAATAACATAAAAATAATATTCTGGAAAACCATTCTCATTGTACATATTTTCCCTTACATGGATATAAGAAAACTGATCATAAAAACTAAGGATGGAAATACTCCCAAACAATGAAATTGAATCTCTCAACCCCCTAGAAGTCCATGAATGAACCTAATAAGGTTATTATAAAAAATTAAATTTATATGAGGTCATAGAATCATTAATTTATGAAAATAAATTTTATTATACATGTCATTAAGATCATGAGAGGAACACCTTCAGGCTTAAGGTAAGGGTTTTCTACCCAAACCTCCATTTTCATTCAGGTTACTCTCATTCTCTACTTACCTCTATAAAATTATTATTTATTTCTATTTAACCACAATTAATTCTGATTTAATATTCTATATATTTTTACCAACCAGAATCCTACTTTTATTTATGGGGAGTTATATGTTTTAAAAGCATCTTTCAAAAAAATTCTCGAAATAAAAGCATGATTCTAGAGATTTCTTCCGATTCTTACCTATTTTCAAGGGTAGTATATTATATGTTTTTAACAAACATTATCATTATAAAATCCCTAAATTTATTATGAAAATACTATATTAGTTCACATTATGTTTTATATAACGAATATTCCAAAAGAACATTACTTTTCAAAATTAAAGAGAATTTATCTCAAGAATTACAGGATGATTTTGTAAGAGTATCTTCAAATCATTGAAAACTATTTTTTATTCTTATTTATTATTGGGATTAATATTTTATGATATCATATAGAATATTTAATTTAATGGTATATTATTAGTTTTACTATGGATGTTCTATCTTAAAACCATTCACTAATTTACTCCGAATGGTTAATGATTATGCTTAATATTCGGGGAAAGATATTTACATTTCCAATTTTAGTCTCAATATGAATGTATGTGTTGTTTATATTTATCCCCATTCATATTTGAAATTAATTGTACTTATTAAGTGTTGGGTAGGGCCCACTATATCCCCTCGGTGCATCGGTAGGTCTAATGAGACAGACTAGGTATTGGCACAAGTTATTGACAAAATGTTCTTTATGGTCTTGGCATAAGGCCATGAAAATATGGTTATTATGTCCCAGATTATTAATTATCTAATTATTAAACAAGTAATTGATATTTCATGTTGTTATTTTACTAGTATAATACTCATGATTATGTTTTATTTTGGAATTATTTATTCGGCTCTTATTCTAACCATATTATGTTTAAGTATAATTTTTAAAGGCATGGATTTTTTGTTATTCACCAAGACAAATGTTTATGTTTATGATATATTATGTTGTATTTGTTACCCTTATTGGGGGTTTGAAATCATCCTTTCATTATTTTTCATTTTCTAAATACATTAAAAAGTTTATTTTGAATGACTTACATGGATAAACTTATAGTTGTGAACGTTCCCAAAAAAACTTATATATTGTATTTCAGTTAAAGTTGTAATATAGAACTAATGAATTTATTTGGATTTAAAACTATAAAAAGCTATTCATTCATATAGGATAGTAATTTATTTTAATCAAGGCAATGAAATGTAATAAGACACTGACTATGAGAAAATAGGGTCAGGTATTTACAATATCCCTATAAAACACTGACCATATAAGGGGATTATTTTCATTTTATTTATCTTTATGATCCAGAATCCCCACTTGTTATTACTCATAATATTTATCATGTTCCACTTGTATGACCTTTTATTTTAGTAAATATAATGCATATTTTAGTACATTCTCAAAATTGATGCATAGAACACATTGTGAACTTATGAGATGTTTAGTGGACGTTCCAGTCAATGTGTTATAGTCATTATTCTATCAATAATTATAAAGGGTTAATGTAACTAAATATAAACTCAATTATTACCAAACATCATAACCCACTTATATTGTGATATTATAAGGAATACTTTTTCCAATGTTAAACTACCAATATAATTTATAATTATGAATATATCCCTTTTATTGAAGTTTTGAATAAATATATGTCACAAAATGATTTTAATATTCTCAATCATTTCATAAGAAATATAAAATCCACAAAGATTCTACAATTAAACTTGATCCTAACATGTAACAGTTCTTCATATCTTCTCATACAATTCTTTGTATGATAATATTTAAAATCATGTGTAGAAACTTTTAATATATGAGAACTATACCAGTGGAAGATAGACCTTAACCTCTATTAAAATCTTTCTAGTAGGATATTAATATATCTTTCAAATTTTGAATGTTATTTCAGAATGAACAGCAGTTTGAGGATTATATGCAATACTAAATCAAAGATATATATTTAATTATTGTTAAATAATAATGAAGATATTTAATTTAAACATTGGATATCGATCAAAAATATTGGAAATTTGTACTCAATGCAATCCTACTACTACCTTTATAAATATATATATATCATTTAATTTTAATTTATTGAAAAATCATATTGATAAAAAATAGAGTGCGAAATTTTTTTAGTTGATCTAGAAAACCAAAATGACATTATTACCTATAGGGGTTTTTGGGAGGACCTAGGAAAATATACAACTTGATGTTCGCTCATTTCTATGTGGATATTGGTAATAGAAGAATAATCCCTTTAAATTTATACTACTTAGCCTTATCTTGTGGATTAGAAAAATATCAAGTTGTATACTCTGATATCTCACCCTTTATATTATCACACTAAGAATTATCCCTAAATTCTCAATACATCTTTTTACATCCTCGGTGAATAGATAACGATGAGCTATGTGTATTATATAACAAATCATTTTTTAGTTCTAGAATGGGTATGAACCATATTCATTTTCTAAATTAGATACCTATGACTTTTTCAATTATAAACACTCATGATATTTTTATTCTTATTTTATGTCTCTTTTTATCCTAATATTATTCATTAACCTTTATATGGATAGATTGTTAAGTAATGATTTTGGAAAGGTAAAAATTAATCCCTTCTCTTATTATTTTGATGTTAATTATTTTTATATCCATGAACATTGGTTATATTTCAGTCTTTATAAAAGATAAGATATTATGATCATTTCTATTGACATAATTAGTCACCTTGTTCACCTTCCCGTGGTGTTAATTTATTAAGAAATCATAATCCATGATTAAATCCAACCATATCCTTTAGTGCATGTTCAACTATTTGTATTTTAATATATACATTATGATTTTATGATCTGTATATATTTTATATCTAATATAATAGATATAATTTCTACATGTTTTTAATAAAAATATTTATGCGTTTAGATATAGATTATGAATAAGGTAATTTTAGTCACGAATATTTAACTAGACATGGTATAAGGTACCCCTTGTCATTTTTTATAATCTCACACCTCAGTATATTCTTTGAAGAAACATTATATATCATATAATCTTATCTACTATGAGGTAGTACGTGTAAAGGTACCATGACTTACTTATCTATAATATATTTAAATCTATATTCATATATTTTTTATCTGAAGAAAAGTACATAACTTTAGAGTTAACTTAGTTATTGTATTTGAAAACATTGAAAATTTCTCAAAAAGAATTTATAGTATCAAATAAATCCATGGAAATTTTGAATTTATATTAAAAATGTTAGTATAGGATATTGTTTAATCACCATTGTATTTGAAAGTTACACAGATAAACCATCACTTATGATCAGATGACCGAAGAACATTTCGTTTTTTTCCAAAATTGAAACTTATTGAATTTAGAATATATTTTCTCCACATTTATGGTATTTTGAGAAATATTTAATCATTACTTTTGTCCCTCCTTAATCATGGAATATATAAAATTTTAATCTATGAAGAACACCATGGATTTATTGTATAAATTTATGAAAACAAAATACATCAAATTCAGGAATATATTAGGGGTATTTTTTATTCTGAAAGGAATCACTATAAATTCATAGTTTTTATATCTCATATAGAAGGATGTATTAGGTATATGTTTTCTGATTACACTTAAAGGATGATATCTAGATCAATTTTACACCATTTAGAATTATAGAGTCCCTATGAGTATATCAATAAAGTGATCAATACGAGGTAGATGATACTTGTTCTTAATCATGGTCTAGTTAGGTTCTCGATAATCAATGAAAAGTTGAATTAATTAATCATTCCTATTAACAAATATTAGTGGTGTTGATGGAAATGTGACCTAAATACATGAATATGTATGTGTATATATATATGATATATATATATATATTCTTTGAAAATTATTAATTCTATTCAAAATATATCCAGATTTTTGCATGAAATAATATTTCATTCATATTACTTCTTTTGATCAAATAAATAACTGAATATTATTTATATTAATGTTAAATTTGTTCAACCCCATTAAATATATAATTTTGTATTACATTAAATATAATGTAAGGATGAAGTGGAGTTTTCATTCACGAGACAATTGCACTGGCCATGTAATTTACTCATGTATAATAAATGCATGATTAAATAGAGTTGCAGTTAAAGAGTGTCTTCTATAGGCTATACATAAAGGTATTTATATATAATGTCTTGTGTGTTGTTATAATTTTCTTTGTATGAACCTCCCTAAATGAGTAACTTTCTTTATCCTTTATCCTTTACACTCAAAGATGTTAGTTCATCATACGAGAAGAAAAATCCTGAATGTATGAAATGCGATTCATTTGACCCGTGGATAAACCATGGAGGTGGGATAAATTTTCCAATTTAGTGATATTTATCAATCACATATAAAGATATAGATTATACAATGTTTTATTTAGTGAATGGTACGCATATTTATAGTGTTCTTTTTTTATGTTATTTATACGCAATGTCGTATTATATTGCATGGAGATCCCTAGAAGACGATTTTCAATCACATTCACTTGAATAGATAAATGTTATTATACTCATTTAAAACCCATCATTGGTATAAAAGTGTCTATTTTTTATATTTATAATATTTTATGTGGAAATGAATAAGAAAAACAAATAGAGCAACATATATCATGATTTTTTTAAAATGTTAAATAATAGTGTTCCATTACATAAATTGGTTACGCAAGGGTTACCAAGTATGTACCCTTATGCAGTTGAGATTTGTAATAGTATCTGATATATTTCTCTTACATGAGTTCTCATATAAAGGAAAATTGTGTCTTACCTCTATGTGAAGGGGTTTGCGTAAGGGTTGAAATGGTTTTCCTTCTTGTCCATAAGGGTAATAGGATTTTTACTAAAGCTGCATAAATGTAATACCCACTACACAATTTCTAAAAAAAGAATTATATAAATGTAAATTTAATTATTCTTTTATATATATGGGTATATGTAAAGGCCATAGTAGTATACCTTTACACATATGGGTTTATGTAATGGTAATCCTTGTGAACCTTTACACAACGGGGTATATGTAAAGGTTATCATTGTATTGCCTTTATGTGAAGTAATAAATTTTAAGGTTATCGTTATGTGGAATAATTATTTGTAAGGTTCACCCACTCTACCTTTACATAGGAGATCTAGAGAAGATTTTTGTTACACTGAGTGTGTATGTAAGGTTATAAGGAATTTACCCATTAGAAAAATATGGTTTATGCAAAATGGTAAATTTTAAAGATATTAAAAATTATTTTCGATTACTTTCATGATTTTAATAGTTTATAATTTTTTTATAAATATTTATAAAAGTTATTTGGGGATATTTTTATTTCAAATAGATTTATAAATTAATTAATAATAAATAAAAAATTGATACATTTTCTTCACTAATAATAAATTTTATTATTTATAATACCTTTTACAAAATTATATTGCATGAATTATGATCTATAAATAAAAAAGATTATTTAGAATTTGTAAGTGATAATTTATTACATGTAATAAATTAAAAATTAAGGAAAAATATAAACTTTTTATTTTCAAAATTATGAATTTTTTATACTTAATTAATTTTAAATTGTTCAAATTAATTGGGCCCTACAAGGATATTTTTAAAGCCCCATCAGAAGGTGTTTTTATGATTGATTTGATCTATGATTAAATAACAATAAATTTTATAATATTTATATTATGTAAAACGTTTTCATAGAAAATAATATATTAAAATGAATTATGATTCATATAATGTTATGTAAATTTATAAAAAATGATTAATATTAAAGATTTTATATTAAAAATAATATAAAGGGTTTACAATCATATTTATAGAGTGTCTTTAATGTTGTGTATGGAAGTAAAAAAGGGTTTATAGTTACTTTTTTTGATAAGTTCATAAATGTTTATATCATGTTTAATTATAAAAAATTTTCAATTGTTAAAGATATCATTCCCTACAATATCCATGTTTTGTAAATATTTTAATAAATTGGAATATTATTTATGCTTTTGTTGAAAAATGTTAAACTGCTTCTATTATAGAGTCTTTCATTATATGGTCAGATTGACTCTATAAAAAATATAATTTTATATCGTACTTGACCTCCATTTGTAAATAATTTTTTAAAATTTAATTTAGTTATTGAATATAGATTTTTTAAATTATTTATTAGATTTATGATGAATATGATTATATTTTGAGTCATGTATCCTTAGGTAGAGGGGGTTTGGGTCTAACTTTCTACGTACTCAGAGGCTTATGCCTTCTCTAGGATGGTGAATGAGGTTGGACATCTTACACAATGGGATTAATCATATAGAAAACTCTATTAATTTACATGAAGTGTTCATTTTAATTATGAATATGATTTAGGTTGATACATATGAATGTGTTTGACTTTTATTTTTTGGATTAGAAACTCAAACATGTGGGTTAAATGAAGTGTTATACACTAATATAAGTTGAATATATTTGTTTCGTGAAGGGAATTTGATTCCAAATAGAATTTCTAAAATCATACATATATAAAGTGAATAACATGGTAACATAAAATCCCCATAAAATTCGAAGTCAAATATTTCTTCCAAATATGCACTTATCAAGACCTGGATCCTCAAACTGAGTAGATCCTGCCAAATTATGGTTATCCTAAATTATATTGTGTAAAGAAATCATGTAATGGGTGACACTGGAACAACCTTGGGTATTTCTTTCTTCAATATAGTTCTTTTACTTTATCCTTTGTTAATTAATTTTTTATGTTTTCTATGGGTCATGATCAGCTGGGAAACCCATTGATAAAATACCAAAAAAATGAAGTTGTGTTTATCTATATGATGGTTTGGATAAACGATTTTCCCTCTCAAATATCCAGGAATCATATATAATTTTATTTGGATGATTCCATACATAAATAATTATGAGATGAGATGAATGGCCAAGTGGAATCATTTTTTAGTGAAATATTTATATTGTCCCACTAATTGATATGATGGATTTTATAAAGGGGTCATAATTTTAGTGTGAATTTTTTTAATAATACATAATAATCATCTAATAAAATCGTCTATTGTAGATAAATATCATCATCATTATCAAGATAAACGTTATAATCAATTCTTGAAAAGGATTAAATTATTTTAATCTATTATTAAGACCAATAACATTAGAAAAGATCTTATGAAATATTTGTAGTTTAATAAATGTTCTTAAAGAAAATTCTATGTGTTAGAATCATAAAGCAATTCATTTAAGGTTTCAATTGAATTTGATGCAAATTGAACTAAGGAATCTTTATCTGCACTCATGTACATGATATGATTGGATACCTAAATAATTTTAATCTCATATTCTCAAAATTATTGGGAATGTCAAATGATATTTAATGTGATAGAAAATATATAATATAAATTTCATGTTTTAATTTGTTTTTAGTAAATTTATGGAAGGTCAAAATATGGAATTAAATGAATATTTATTATATTATTTAATTACTAGAATAAAGGGGTTTCTACATTAATAATTTATATGCTTAAATCTTGGATAAAATAATAATAATATGTGTGTTATATCTCATTTTCTCTTGATAAAATTTTGTAAACATTAGTTATATATATGGAATGATATGGGTGTTTTTTAATACACATGGTTTATAATCTATTTAATTTCATAACAAGATTTTGAATGATACTAAATTTACATGTTTTTGTTAGGTAATTTATCTTTTTTCAATATATGGATATGGTATATATATATGATATAATTTGAATAAGTTTTACCTGATAATCTCAATGTGTTGATAATGGATGAACTGGGAAAATGATATCTCAGCTATGGTATTGTATGGTATGTACAGGTAGGTACAATTTCAATCTGGAAGATGAAATTTTAGTTGAAAGATCAATAATATTTATTAAAGATGAAAATCAAGGTCATTCAAACCTCTGTTTATTAGGAATCATGATTAATAATTTAATATGACTAGTTTATCTAAGATATATCTAAAGATGTTTTGAAAACTACATGAAATTTTTATGTTAGATTTCAATGTTATTGAAACTAATTCTTCAATTAGGTAAAGAATGTGATACTGAATGTATAATTTAAAAAGTTATATAAATATATAGGAGTTTAAAATCCATGGAATAATTTTTTGATCTTGTAGTTTATATTAATAATGAAAACAGATTCTATATATAAAAGTTTAATATGGTGTCAGGATCAGATGATTCTAAGTAAAAGAAGTGTTTATACATGTAATTTATCTATTGTGATAAATGAATATGTTTAATAAGCATTATTTTTTAGGAACAACATGAGATAATTAATTGAATAAATATTCCATGTTATTCATAAAATTTTATATCATGTTTAAAGAAGAATAATTGATAAATGAGTTTACCTAGAATTAAATGTTGGTTGAAACATTTTCTAAAATATGTATGAATGTGTTCCCACCTCTAATTGATGGAATATATTAATAAAGTATTATTTTTGAAAATACATTTTTTCTAAATACCTTGAATACCATATATGATATGTAAATAACCTTTTAATTGTAAAATGTTCCTACTAAATGGATATAAATGTTATTTCATAACAAAAAATTGTTTGTTCATCTTATCTAGATATTCCAAAAGAATATTTTGTCTAATATTCAATTTGTAGTATGTTTTTACATTGATATGTTCAATATTAAAAAATAAAGTAGAGAACCAGTCTTGAGTTTTAGTGTTTTGAACTAAATATCTAAAAATTTATAAGATAAGTGTTGGTAAAGAAAGATTTAAAGTGTTAATTTTATTGACCATTTATAAAGCGGATATCACTATTATTCAATTTGAATATAAAGTGTTTTTTTCTCAATATACTATAAGAGTTTAGGATATGTGATGATAAAGAAAAATTTAAAATATTTATATTTCTTTTTCATGAAAAATAAACGACTCTATTTATCAATGGATTATACCGGTGAAAACAAAAATTGAATTTACACATGATATCCTAAAAGTTATTGAGTCTTGTAGTGAATATAAATGTAAAGAGTTACATTACTTATATTAAATTGATCATCAATTTATCATAAACAATTTTAAGAAGACCATTAAACAATATATTATTTTGTTACATTATTTCAAGGAAATTGTTGGATGGAATAGTGTTCTAAGGATAATAACGATGAACATGTAAGGAGTCCTTAGTAGGAAATAGAGGTTTTCATTATATAATTTAATTTAGTGACGTTATAAAGCTTGAATATTTTCAATAAGTAAACATTTATGAATATAATTCCAAAATGTCACAATTATTCAAATTTTATTACATCCTATATGTTTAGCACTAAAGAGTTTAGTTGGAGGGTTTTATAAGATCATTATATATAGTTTTTTATAAAGATACTAACCCTTACTGAAGATGTTTAGGGTTTATTTGGGAGTAAATTTGAGAAAAATGGAAGAAAATGGGATGTTCTTGGTAGGTACACAATTTTCCTTAACCAGGCATGTTGGCCTAAAAAATGGTGAAACCGTGGAAATATAGTTTTTCCATTATTTGAGAAAGATTTTTTATACCATACAACCTATTAAAAGAAATAGTGAAGCCCCCCTCCCCAATTAAATATGTGAAACATTACGACACACTTTTAGGGGAAACTATGCTCCTCGAGTAGAAAACTGTGCATACAAAATTTTAATCCCCGGAATTTTATTAAAAAATTTTAAAACCCCCATATAATACCCTTAAACACCCAATCATGACCCATAAATGATTTATCTCAATTTGAGATCCTCTTAAAGGTATTTTAATCATTCATGACCTTCATTATTGATGATGCAAAGCCGGGTTGGCAGATATTTTCCTCTTTAGGTAAGTGGTTTCTTTGTAATTAATCTATTAATGGATCTCTTATTCTCTTATATTTCTTTTTGTGGGTTGTTATCTTATGTTTTGTTGGATCTATATCTACTATTGTTTTATATAGATACAGAATTTAAGGATCTTTATTTTTTAATCTTTATTTAATGTTTTAGATTTGGATATTATTATACAACGTTGGGCTGCTTAAATTTTTGGTAATTTCATTGGAAAATCATTCATCAATTAATTGAGTTAAGTGGTCCATAATTTATATTCTTAAATCATAATTTCCATTATGTTGATTAAATTTTAGAAATGGTATCATATGTTTCTAAATTGAGTTTTTGATTGAATTAATTAATTTGATGTATTAATTATGTTAGGATAAATGTGATATTAAGATTATTGGAATTATAGATTATGAATAATTAATTACCAAAATAATTAGGAGGGATTTTTGAGTTTTAGTTGAATAATTAATTATTTAATTAATTAGATGATATTGAGATTATTAATTTTAATAATAAGTTATTGAATTAATTATAAGAGGTTGATATTTTTAATTAAATAATTAATTGATGATTGAATTTTGGAATTATTAGGATGGTTTATTTTGATTAATTGATTAGAAAATTAATTAACTGAATTTATTTGATGAAATAATTGTTGAATTAGTAATGAAAAAGAGATTATTATTTAATTTTTTAGTTAATTAATGGAATTGAGATGATTAATTAATTTTTGAGTTAATTAATAGGATTGAGATAATTAATTAACAATTTATATAATTAATACGATTGTAAAGATTAAATAATTATGGAGTTAATTAAAAATATTTATATGATCAATTAATTGTTACATTGATTAATAGGATTTAGGTGATTAATTAATTGTTTATTTAACTAATAGGATTATGATGATTAATTAATTGTTGAGTTAATTATTGAGATTGAGATGATGAATTAATTTTTTTTATTAATTAATGAGATCAATATAATTATTTAATTATTCAAATAATTAATTAAATGATGAGGCTAATAATGAAATTCATATACAAATTGATATCAAGAATGGTATTAATGACATTTTGAGATATGCTTTGTAATATATAATGTCAAAAATGAAATTATGATATATGAATAGAGATATATAATTCTAGAATTGAAATTATTTGGCACAATATCCGTTGGTGATATGTAGACTCTGACATGGTTTGTACTTGATATTGACCTACGATTGTCATTGAAAACCAATGGTGTTTATGTAGTTAAAAAAAGAAAAATTTGATAATGTGATACATATTTAGAAATGAATTGTGTTTATTTATTTATAAAACTTCATGAAATTTTGTAGAATAGACATTCTTATATATGTCAATGGTGGTGTCCTATGAAGTTGTACTCATTCCCTACTTGGGCTACCTAATCAGTACTCGAATTGATTTCATGGTTGAAGAACAAATTATAAGAAAAGTACCTATGTTAAATGGATGATTTTGGGATCGATTATGGATGATGGAATAAGACGTGGTTTAGGACCCACTTTGGAGTAGTCAGTGTCTTTACTTATGAGTCTCATTTTGACACATGGCATATATTTTAGCATGAAATATCTATTATTTAGTTTCGATATTTTATTTTATGTTTTGGGTTTTCTGGCGATACTAGTATTGTCTGGTAATGATATATCATTTGGTTATTCATTTGTTATTTTATTTATTTATTGCTACGAGCGTATTTCTCTAATAAAAAAAGGTTATAGTCTCCACATGAATGATATTATAACATCACTACTAGTCGATATCCTTGGGTGTATGGGGGGAACTTGAGGTAATGTGATCGACCAACTCAGGGAACCAGTAGGTGGCACCCAAATCGATACATCACAAAGTGGTATCAGAGACAAATTTTATTTTATTTTATTTTATATTACAATTTGGGAATGGTATACAGGATACTAGAACATTTTAGGTCTTGGTTTATGAACTTGTGAATTGGAGTTTCTAACCCATGTATGGGGGAAACCCCAAGTACTCTGGGTGAGATTTTTGTTATTACTGTTTGCTGTTATAAATGAACATTCATTAACCTTGGGTGACACACGTGTTGTGTGATGTGATTTTTGAATCAAATATTTGTCGAGATTTTACTCATGGCTAGGTATGGCATGTGATTTGAGTCTGCATTCATAATTATAGGCACATGGTATTCTTATTGCATGCATCATTTTAAACATTCATTGGAAAATAGGTTTTGAGTTAGTTGTTAAACATGAAGTATTATTTCCTTTCAAATAAATTTTAATTGTAAACAATGTCTAATATTCTTTTTAATATGGTAAAATGAAGATATATGAGAATAATTGGGTGTTTAAATGATAAAATTGAAAATGAAAAATGATTTACCCTTAGGTTTACTTGACCTAGATGTATGATGGTTAATGGTAGTGTATGCGCCTCAATTTTAACCATGTGGTAGGGTTTGGGGAAAATGAATTTTTATTCCTTATATTAGTTTCCAGTGAATGTGTTAATGTTAATTAAAGTATCCTAATGTTTGTGTTTGTATTGTAATGATATACCTCCCTGATGATTCTCTTTTGGAGGACGACCGGAGGACATAGCGGTAGATGATCCTCTAGTGGGAAAACCTGAGGCACCTGTTATTCCATTTGAGGAAGTTTTAGAGAATTTTAGGGAGAAGTGTTCTTGGTTCACATTATTCATGGGAAGAGACCCAGGGTGGGTTGTGACGACCATGTCTGATTTGACAAGGGAGTTTCAGTTGTAGCACCCTCTAAATTTTTTCTATACAGGGTGGACCTTAGAGAGATGAGTTCTGGATTGAGTCTATCTAGAATATACTTGAACACATAGAGACTTCTGATGAGAAGAGGGTCAACCTAGATATATATATTTTACGAGGATCAATGAAGTGCTGGAGGGACATCCAAGCTCTAACTTTAAAGGTTGATGGTATGTTATGAAAGGACTTCTTGGATAGGTTAATGAAGCACTTTTTTCTAGAGAAACTGATGAAATATATTTTTTATGACTCTATGAGATTGAACTATGGGAGTATGCCTATAATGAACTATGTAGTACACTTTACATATTTGGATCACTTTTCTCCTGTATTTGAAACGGTTGAAGATTCTTAAAAAAACAATTTCAGGATGGTTTTAAGTGTGAAATTAAGTCATAGGTAAATATCTTCAAGATGATGAATTTTCAGAAGTGGTAAAACAGACCCTCCTAGATTGGGGGAACCTGAAAGAGGATTATTGTGTAGGATAGATAGTTGATTCTATATGATGATGATGTATTTCCCCTGAGAGTAGGAAGCATCATGATGAGAACTTTAGCCATAGCAGTGGAAAACAGAATGTACATAGGGAAATGTTGGTTACATAGGAACTTTATCTAGTGATTTTCCACCAATGTGGTAGGTTAGACCACTATAGTAGACACTATCCATGACAACCAATGGAGTGCTGATATTGTAGAAAATGATATATCTATAAAACTTCTATAGGAACCCGCAATAGACAAGTAATGTGGGGGAAAATAGATATAACTAGATTGTTGAAAGGTGATCTTCTAGAACTTATCAGGCTGGTATTTGATGTTCTGCCAGTAGTAGTGGTAGAGACAGTGGATGCAGTACTTCAAATAAAGAGAACCCATATCAGCAGAGTGGTGAATCTTAGGGGACTCAGGATACATCACAAGGTAGAGGGGCATGATAGTTTCATGCTGCACATCCTACACCTGAGGATTATGAGGTTGGGCCATCAACAAGGATATGTACTATTATTTTTTCTTTTAAATTATCTAGTGTCTTATTTGATACAAGTGCCTCTCAATCCTTTATTTTTAAATATATTAAGTATTTGAGCTTGGTGGAGATGTTCATGAGAAGAGTTTTAATGATATATACTTCATTGGTAGTTTGGTCTAGATACATATTTATGGGAAAGGAGTGTTCTCTAGAGGATGGGGATTATTGTTTCTTATGGAATCTCTATATCCTAAAAATTTCAGGCTTCAACCTATTTTTTTGGAATTTACTGGTTCATAGCATACCAAGCCCATATTGATTGTTACCATGGGAGAGTGACTTTTAAGATTCCTATGGGTGGAACTATATAAACTACGGAGTTAGGGATATCTAGGAAGGATGAATAGGTCCAATTACTTAGAAACTAGAAGAGATGACCACCTATTTTTCTAGTATATTATTGTATGATTAAGGAGAAAATAATAGTGTCCTATATCCTATAGTGGATTGTTTTTAGGATTTTTTTCTTGAAGACATATCAATGATTCTAACTAAGAGGGATGAGGGTTTTATTGTTGAACTAATTCTAGTTAATGAATCAATTTCTATAACACCATACAAAATAACACCAAAAAATATTCAAGTTCTCAAGACTCAATTGGAGGGAAATAAGGATAAGAGATTTAACCATCCTAGTTCATCTCCTTGGGTATCAACTTTTTTTCAATGAAGGATGATAAGATTTTTTCCATGTCTGTTGATTACCACATGTTGAACAAGATGACTATGAAGTACTGATGTACTCTATCACATATTGATGGTCTTTTTGACTAGTTGACAGGATATAGAGTTTTTTTAATATTGAATTGATATTCAGGTATCATTAGTTGATAGTAAACTTTTTAATGTACTTAGGACTTCCATCAGAAGTATATATAGCCAATGAGAGTTCTTTGTAATTTCATTTGGGTTGACAAGTGAATTGGCAATGTTTATGGACTTGGTAAAAGTAAGGGATCTTATAAAATGACTGGTGATATTACACCATGGAATGGGTTGATAAATATGGGCTTGGTAATTGTTTTACCCTTTTGTAGATGCTTGTTATGGGTGGAATTCCACTAGTTTCATCCCTTGAATTAATTCTTATATTTGTAATGGGTGGAGTCCTTTCAGTGTGAATTTATTACTTTAGGGGAATCATTTGGAGCCAATTGTATAATTCCTCATTGGATTCAAGGATATCTAGAGTTAATTAATGCCACAAACTACCTTGTATTCCTCATTGATCCATCACTGTGAATGCCTCAATGTGGATCAACCTTGGGTTCATGTAATGTTATATGTGTTGAATGGAATTGATTAATGCTGGTGGGGTTACCTTATGAATTCAGTGGGATGAGATCCGTATATTCAGCTTGATTATATGTGATAGTATTGGAGTTGGTGTTCTGGAAGAGAATATTTATAATTTGAATTATATTCACATTATTATATTTTAATATTAATAAAAATCATATTAAATAATCTTCATTTTTATTAATGAATTTAATATAATAATTTCATAGGGAATCTTTAATAATGATAAGGTTGTAGTAGTTCCCTGTTATGAGGATAATGATCCGTCAAATATAAAAAAACATTCATTATTATATAACCACTTGGCGCTCTCATTGCACCCAAAAAAGTCATTTCATATTAAAGTGTTAATGTTTTAAATTTTTAATCATTTATTGTAATGTTGACCTATATGAAGAATAGTTGTTAGGTATTTAATTTCTAGGTTATTCGTTATTTAATACTATTTTAACAAAAAAATATTTTTTAATCATATTTATTTATTTCATGGTTAATATTGTCTTAATGGTCAAAAAAAATTGAATAATGAAAAAATATTTCATGAGGAAATGGGAAGGATTCTAGATAGTGAGTCTGGGTTACATGATGTGTAGATAGAGTACACATCATGTATCAGAGTAAACTGAAACAGAATATTTCATGGGATACCTCACATGCTGAAGCACTAAATACATTAAGTTTATTTACAGTACACCATGGGTAGACCAGGCTATCCAAGAAAACAACTTATCAGATTACATAAAATGTATCTTGTGTACATGTCATGTATTCTATAAGGTTTGTGGAGAAATTTGTGCTTACGGTATGGTCAAATACATTGTTTCAAAGGACTTGAGCATGACTTCCTATAAAACTAATGAAATAAAAAAGAATGTTTCTAGTGTAAACTGTTTGTAATTATTTATTTCATATATCTGAAAGGCATGCTGAGTTATTCGGTAATTCCGGAAGACACATGATAAGAAAAATACATAGTGTGTAAATAGAGTACAAATCCTATGGTCCAGTGTCAAAATAACATGATATGTTTTTTTTGGAAATGTATGGAAACACAAAAATAAATATCCATATAGAATTATTGGTTAGTACATGCAGTGTCATCCAATCAATATTTACAATAAACCCCCATGTGTTTATCACAAGTACATGAAAATTGGGGAACCTGTTGTATAACTTATAAGAATGTGTCCTAAAATATACCAATAATGGAGAGAATTAAATTAAATTTAAATAGTTAATTTCAAAATTAAAATATAATTACACTCTTTTCACCAGATGTGTTTGACTATTCAACTATGATTTTATTGAATTAAAAATTTTTCATTTAATTTATTATAATTTTCTATAATTATGGGATATTTTATTTATTTTTCATGAATACATTTATGATGGGTATATCAGAGATAATTCATGTGGTCCTTATATATGGGGTGAATTAATTAATTAATAAATTCATTAACATTAATATCAATAAAAATGAATTAATTGAAATGAATGTTATCCTGTGCACTTTTTCATATTTTTAATATGTGTGTGGAAAATCATAAGCTTTAACTAGACCTTTGTATGTGTTGTTTTTATTAAATTTAATTTATTTCTTGGTTTGGTAATGATTAATTAATTAATTAAATATGATGGATATTTATTCATCCCTCCCACCTTTATTATATAGGACAAGCATATAGAAGGTTATTTATAAAATTACCCTTAACAAATTCATTGGTTCCCATAACAGAATGTGAGTTATTAATACATGTAATAAAAGGACTAAACTGAGGCACATAGAAGTGGTTCAATATAGAACTAAGGCAATACCAATCTAGGTGATACACATTTCTACAGGTGGAATGTTACAGCTTGTGCTAAGAACAACACATTGAGTTTTCACATAGGTAAACGTTTTCCTAACTTAACACTTAGTAAAACAATCATTACATAAGATCATGATAAGTTCATTTATTTATTTATGTTTATTTAATTAATTATTGGTTTTATGGATGAAAAGCTACAATCAGATAAATAAATGAACTAAAATGCAAGGTTGGAATTTAAATAAATGGATTATACATAAATATTTAATCAAATCACTATTAACCACTTATGTAAATATAATTTTTAATATTATAAAGAAATATAAGGTATAAAAGAATAAATCTTCACGCATTATAAAAAAATATTCCCTCAGGTCAATATTAATTCATTAATCCTTCCATCATTTGAATTATGATGAATTCATAGTTAAGTTGTTTGTTCAATCAATGTCAATGACACATTTAATTTTAATGATGTATGAACTAAGATAGTGGGTTGAATTAACCAAATATGAATTTGGTTTAACTATTTAAGTCAATTTAATAAAAATTTCTATACTATTGTTGTGGAAATACAAGTTACGATTTTTGGGATGGAGAGTACACTCAATGGATCAAAGATATACCATTTTTTAGTCAGGAATATTTCCTTCCTAAATGCATTCATATAATTTTCATAACTAATGTATGGATTATAATAATTTAAATATGGATCCTTTCTAAACTAATATCTACCATTTTATGACATTCTGAGTTCTACGGTGGGGGTTATTGATATTTGATAAAATATTTAGTGACTCAAAAAACTAATTTAATCATGTATCACATAAATTGTTATCATGTGAAGAAATAATAAATAGGATATTTTATAATTGTTGAATAATTGGAAATTCATCATCCAAAATATCCCTAAGGTCTATATTAGAGAGATACTACATCCTCATCATAAAAACGTATAGGTATACTTTAGATGCATTTAGGTGGAATTTAACCATGAATAGAAATCATAATTTCAAGAATTCTCAATACCCGATCTTCCAACAACGTGGGTGAGTGATGTAGAGTATTTTATATTAGAAAAAAACATGAGTGACGAGACTGATGTTCAATGTTTAATGAATTATTCAATATTTAGGAAACTCATGAAGTACTATTAATGCCTGGATTATTATATCATGCTCAATAATCTATTTAGTTAATTCAGGAAATTGTAAGAAAAGAACAATTTGAGATATCCATGGATAAATGAAATAATACGCTAGGAGATGGTACACTAAATGGACCTATTGTAGAAAAAATAATCGGCTACATTGAACTCCAAGAGGTTCTTGTGCTTAAATTTAATAAATAATTGTGAAAAAATCACATTATTGAATCACTCGATCAGATATTCTATAGTTTTATTATTTATTTTTATATGAAAAACATTGAAAATTATATTCTAGATCTTGTAACATTACTTCTCCAATCTCAAAAATATAAGAATTGTAAAAATCCTTCTGTCCTTATGGTGAACAAAATTAAAATCCATATGAAGATATTTATGTCTAATGCTTCTCCAAAACCCCATTCAATGAATAGAAGTATCGATGGAAAAGTAATTTAACATGATGTTTTCTATTTTTCATTTGTCATGAAGGTGCACTATAAGAAATGTATCACTCAGCATAAGAAGCACATGGAAGCTTCAGGTGTGTTTTTCATCGGGCAAAATTTATCTGTTTCTAAAAATTGTGAATGAGATGTAGCATGTGGTTATCACATATGTATTCAAATATAGGAACCATGTAGATTCTAGAATATTGTCCAAGGGAAAATATATCTATGAGAAACAAATGGTGCATGATGTTTTTCTATAACAATTATGGAATACAACCACATGTTGATAATCTTAATGATATTGGTTTTAATAAATTGTTATCGTGATCCACCTATTAGCAAAAAAATTATTTCAGTATCCATATTTGATACAAATAGATTTATTTTAATTTTTGAAATAAATATTTCTTATTGGGTAAATATTGTATTTTTTTATGTTAAGGAACATTTAAATAATTACTTATATGTTTTTGGTTACACAAACCAAGTAATGAAAATTGACAATGAATCTACATTACATGAGTCATACCACTACAAATGATGGAATCGCTAGCTAGGTTATGTTAATGAAAAGTGTATAAAAAATTAACCAGAATGGATATTTAGATTTCATTGAACCAATACCACTTATTTTATGTCTTGTATATTTACAAAGGAAGATGGAAAAATCCCCATTTACTGAAAAAGGTAAAATATCAAAATAGATTATTTAATTAGTTCATTCTTATGTGTGTGGACCATTTTTGGTTGATGTAAGGGGTGCATATTCATAAGCCAAAAAATTTATGATGGTTTATGTAGATATGGATATGACTTCTTATTAAAGTATAATTCTTATTTCTTTAATAGATTCACGTAATAAAAGAATAAATTTTAGAACCATTTTATTAAGAAAATTAAGAAAATACTCTCAGAACATAGTGGATAATAACATATTCAAAACATTATTGGTTATTTATGGGAATTTCAGATTTCCCCCTCCCTATCCTTATAAACCATAATATAACTATGTAATCTAGAGAAGGAAGAACACCTTGTTAGAATTGGTGAGAACAATGATGATACATGTGAGTCTTACATTATACTTTGGAGATATGAATTACAAAAAAAACTTACATACTAAAAAAAGTTCCACTTTAAGTTTTTGGTGGTATTTCAAGCCCATTATAGAGTGAAATGAAACTCATGTTTTCACATTTTTTGGTATGTGTATGTGAATCATTTTTAAGGCCTCTTTAGTTAAAAAATTTTCACCCCAACTAACACAGTGTATATTTATTAGATATCCTAAAAAAATAATGAGATACTACCGATAAAACCCTTAAAATAAAAAGTATGTGGTAGTTATACGTCCAAAATTAATTGAGAATAATATAATATTGAAATGAGATTGTGAGATTAATATTGAATTCCATGATGTTGATGATCATGATACATAATATTTTACCCATAAAAAATTCCACAATGCCCCATAGAAGAATAAGTTCCATTGAAAAGTACCATATAGAAGTACAAGTGATGTTAGAGACCATAATGGTTTTATTTTTTATTAACTGAGGATAGTCACTCATAATTAGTTAATAATAATTCTCCTATAACAAACAAGGACATTATAAGTTGAAAAGGTGTTTCTAAATGAAAAAAAGATATGAATTCTAAAAGGGATTACATATCCCAAAACCATGTCGTGATTTTGTTAGATCCCCTAGTTGATGTAAAAACTATTGGATGTAAATTGTTATTCAAGGAGAAACAAGACATGGATCTAAAAGTATGTACCTATAAAGAACATCTAGCTATAAAAATGTTCAAGTTGTGTCAATTCATATAGTATAATGAAATCTTATCACCTATTATAATGATGAAATCCATCAATATTATACATTACAATAAGGATTTCCATGACTGTGAGATTAAGAAAATGGATTTCAAAACTTCCTTCCTTAATGGGAACCTTTAGGAAGATGTCTACATGAAACTACATGAAGGGTTTGCATCTTCAACAGATTCCAACAAGGTATGCGTGTCCTAAATATCCATTTATAGATTAAAGAGTGAATTAATATTATGAAACTTTTTATTTGATAAATCCACAATAAAAATTGGATTCATAACCGATAAATTTTATCATTATGTATATAATAGGAATAGAATAAGTGAGAATTTTTTCATAATATTTTATGTCAATGACATATTACTTATTGGAAACAAAATATTATACTTTCAATCGGTTAAAGTGTGGCTGAATAAATTCTTATACATGAAGGACTTAAGTTAATTGACATATATTCATGGGATCATGATCAATAATGATAGATCCCAGAGTTTTCTCAATATTAAGTCGAGGTATATATATTAACAAGATTATGAAGAGGTTTAGTATAGAAAAATATAAGAGTGTACTGTTTCCAATGTCACATTTTTTCAAATATCAAGGAAAATGTTTCCTCAAACACATAAGGAATGGAAAAGGATGAAAAGTTTTGTATATGAATTAGTGACTAGATTTGTCATGTATACTCTACAATATAGTTGTACACATGTCACCTATGAATTGAATTAAATACAGAGATATAAAGTTGAACCAGGTGATCACCATTGGAAGGAAATCAAGTATCCTTAAGAATATAAGGTCTAAAAATGATATATTTCTAGTTCATAGAAGAGAGGAGGTACTATGAATTATAGGATATGTAAATTATTGTTTTCAAATATATTATGATGATCAGAAATATCATATGATATATATCTTCACTATTAATGGAGGATTTATGAGCTAGAAGTGCTCAAAGCTGGCTATGGTTGCAGACCCTATAGAAATGTCTGAGTATATTGAATCTTTTGAGGTATATTGGTAAATAGTTTGGATTGAAAACTTTTTCCAAGATCATGAAATGACATCAATAAGTAAATACCACATCATACTCTACTGGGATGATTATCCCATGGGGGATCCCACACAGGATCAAATGTCACACCCAAGAAAGAAACACATACTTCAGATGTATCATCTCAAGAGGTATTTTTCTCAAAGTTGTGAATTCAAAGTGAGAATAATTTTTATGGAAGAAAACATGTAAAACCCATTTGATAAATACTTAACTCAGTAAAAAATGATCATTATGTGAGGTATAGTGAACTGAGAGTCATATGTAATGGACTCTAGTCCAGGTGGATGTTTTTTGGAGAAGGTGTTCTAGAAAAAAATTAATGTTTGGATTAAAAATATGTATTAATATTTGAATGATAATAAAAAAATATTATTACATACTGTTTACTATTCAATATAACATTAATATAATATTTTTTAAGGGTATATGGAACATTCATAAGGCTATAATTATTCCCCACTATGATTATAACCTTTATATTCCATGGTAAAATTCTTAAATATAGTTATTTGGTAAGATAAAACATAATGAAGGGTCACATAATATATTAAATTTTAGGTTTCAATACTCAAATTCTTCTGAAAATTTACCTCTTGAAGTACACATTTGGTGATCATTACATCAAGATATTATGAGAATATACCCATCTGTAGGAATTTTCAATGCTAATATATCTTCAGATATTACAATATACAATCATGTGTAATGTTCCTTAGATATAAATATTATTATGAATTAATGTAATGAATCATGCACATAGATTTGTTTCCATGAACAATGATTATAACATATAATAGTGAAGTTGATTATGTTGGGTGTGTCATGAATGACCCATTATAAATGAATATGTTGATGACTAATATTTCCAATCCATCATTATATAAGATTATATCTCATCCCATTGAATGAAGTGGTACCATAACATTAAATTCCATGGCCATGGTAAAATGAAAATTTTATTTCATATTGTTAAAGAAATACTTACCATGCTTATAAGTTGATGACACAAATATGAAACAATCTTGATAAGATATTGTGGAAAATGGATTATATTACCCAACAATACATTATATGGGGTTTTCAAATTTGAGACATTAATTTCATTCTCTTGGGTTCCTTGACTGATTTCAGACAGTAATCTTATTATTTAAAAAAGCTTGCCAAATTCCAATGAGAATGAATTGAAGAGGGTCACCCACAAATAATTTCCATTTATTTGAATTAAAATATATTTTAATTTAACAATGTAAATAAATATCATTCTCAATACTAGGGATTAATTTTATTCATGATTTATCGATCTAATAAAATTTTATTTTTTAGTCGTTGTAATAAAAAAATTATTTTAATTACTTATAAGGAGGATCAGATAATAAGATCATTTTTATTAAAGAATATTAATTTATAAGACAATA